>CP092865.1:26971921-27449894 GCA_030710605.1 Cordylochernes scorpioides | reverse complement strand
AAATAAAGTGT
Source organism: Cordylochernes scorpioides (assembly GCA_030710605.1). Taxonomy (NCBI): domain Eukaryota; kingdom Metazoa; phylum Arthropoda; class Arachnida; order Pseudoscorpiones; family Chernetidae; genus Cordylochernes; species Cordylochernes scorpioides. The sequence continues at coordinate 27,449,883 of CP092865.1, read as the reverse complement.
GTGACATTTCGGTAACAACGCTGTTACCGAAACGTCACACTATTTATTTATTTATTTGGATTTGGTCTTATTACCTTGTATTAGAGAGGTAAGTTTATAAAATATAGCTTACCTATATATCTCAAAGCTCTATTATAATTGTTTGATTTAGCGCTATTTTTTATATACATGTCGTAAAAAAAGACGTATTCTAGGTACGTTACCAATTCATTCATGCAGTCGTGGATTGAAATGATTGATAACTTTTATTTTCCAAAATTGTATTTATTTTTTGATTTGATTATATTTCTAAGACAAACAGTTTGCATACATTCAATTTAAAATGATATTATCTGAGTATAAACAAAAGAAAAACATATGGTTGTACTCCTTTTGTTAAGGATTTTAAAAATTAACTCTGTGTTTGGTTCTATGATTATTTAAAATAGAATTATATTAATGAATAATAAAAATCATATTTTTATTATGTCATTTCTTCCCTCCAAGGATAAAAATTAGGGAGTAATTTTCAAAGTAAAAAAAAAAGTATCATTATTATTTACATAGATTATCAATTAAGATAGAGGATACCAATTGAAACTATATCAATAATGCTCTTTATTTTTTCTACATATTCCTATTGGTACCTTTGGTTTTGACAGTAGCTGAAAATTATCCAATCTTATTTGAATTTATAGGTGTCTCCTTCCTATAATTCATAAGGGGATTTACCTCATGAATTGTGTAGGCCTTCTCGGGGCTCTCAAGATTCAAAAGGTACTTTGCCACATGCCAAAAAATATATATATTTTTGAAAATCACAAATTTATCTCTCATAATGACAAATTGGTATCCAACATCTTGTTTCACATTTATTTGATTTGATCAGAATAAAAACATAAAATAATGGGTTATTTACTTCCACATAATAAAAAATATTTACACATGAATTTTTATTATTTACATTAAAAAAAAAGAATGTTCGAATATGAAATGTTCCATATAAAATTTGTGAGGGAAAAATATATAGAATCATATGAGTGAATTTCTCAACAAATAAAATCAAAATGTAAAATATTTACAACAATTGAAAAGAAAAGTGTCAAGGTATATCTAATATATAATTTATAACTGAAAAAATATATAGCCTTCCATAGTCCTTGAGTGGTAGTAAAAGCTCAGTTTTATATTGAAATAGTATATCTTATTTGAGCACAAAAATTATATTCTCAAGGCTTAATTTTTAGGCGTAGTTATTTTTGGTATTGTCTTATTTATATTAAGATTTCCCTACCATTATTTAGTAAGAAGAGGGATTCTACTTTTCACTACCTTAGGTGCCACTTGTTGGTTTGGTTTTTTCTCTAAAGTGGGTATTTTACTTTTTGTCAGTTTTAATTCAAATCCTTCTTTTGGGTAGTATGGCCTCAATTTGGATGAATGAATTACCATGGTAGTGTTGCGTTCCCGGTTTGGATAGATGAAAAGGGAGGATACACGATGTGACTTATTAAAGTTTCCTTACTTAAGTATATATATATATATAGCAATTTAGGCCAACAACCCCATGTATATAACCCGCAGCAAGACCTTAATGTTGTATAATAGAAGCACAGCTGTCAATGATGCACTATCGACATATGTCTTTACATCATCACATGTAATGCAATTTGTGCAAACAGGATAAATAAAATAAAAAAAGGGGGGGGAAACTCTGTAATTGATTAAGAGTTGAGCTAAAGCAGGGATCGAGCATATAATATTGTCAGAACAAAGGTCTAAAGATGGAAACAGCCACGACACTAGTATACAATTTCATCAGACAACCCATGAAATCGTTATTAAATTGGGCAATCTATAAAAGACTCCTTCTGGAGGTTTAGCAACCCACTGAAGACGCTGGGAGCTATTTCATGGAGGAAAATTATAGCAACAGATCTCTATAATTTCTAAAGATCAACTGTAAATAGATTCATATTAAGGCATTTTTATAGCCCAAATAACACAAACAATAGTCAAACATACAAATCTGTTTGCATCATGCCGTACCCTCCTAACAGCGTAACCGAGGAATCAGAAAATATGGTATAATGGTAAATATGATGGAATAACTCACTGAAACACATAAAAGTACAAACATTACTAAAACCTGACAGATAGATACCCTCAAAGTAGCCCTAATAAAGTCGTAATTTGCGACTGTTGCTGTGTCAATATATCATAGCAAAGATATAATACACAACTCTATTCCAACAGAGTCGGTAGTTCTATATTTAGTACAATTTGTGAAATTAAGGTGTGGGGGGTAGTACCATAAAGCAAAAGGAATGAAATATGTATGAGAGGAAACAAGAAGATTTCTCTAGATATTTATTTAAATAAATTAAAATTTGGGAACATGTCTATACTGACGAGATATGCTATTTACATAGTAAAATTTAGATAGAGGTGACCTGAAGTTACTTTATAGCCCTTTAGGGCCCATGCGAAATCTAGGTTGGTTACTACACAAAAAGGGGGGGGCGCTAAGTCATAATGACAAATGGCTTACCTTTTCTCGAAAGTGCCGGCAAAGGTCTGGTCTCCCGACTGAAGACTGTCCTCTCACTGAGCGACTCAGATTGAATCTGCCTTTTGGCAAAGAAACCTTCTTTTATTCTTGTCTCTCTCCGTTTTCATTCGCTGGCCGCGCCAAAGTTTCTATTGGCTGGCATTTTCATTCGCCCAAAGAAACACCAATCAAAATGGCCAACGGCTCCAGTATACGATTTCACAGACGCCCCAGGCCTCTCCCATCAAAATAGAACATATAGTATTACCAAAACAAAAAAATCTAAAGAGAGAAACAGCCACGGCAATAGTGTAAAATTTCATCAGACCCCAGGCCTCCTCCACATGGGCTGTAATACGATCCTCCCTTTTCTCGGGACGGTATATATATCGCCCCCGTCTTGGCTAAAAATCGACCCAGGCCCCTTTTACCTGGACTGTAATGTGATGCTTCCTTTTTTTCGGGAAGGATATTTATAAGGCTTAGTCTTTTAGAAATCTTCCTTCTCCATTTCTTCTGGTCACCTTTATCTAAATTTTTGGTGAGGGGAATATATGTACATATGGAACAACAGCTTCCAGCGCGGATGTCTCTGGATGTCACTGGTGTCTTCTTCACCAGGCATCAGCTTTCGGCATGGAAGTCTGGTGTCATCAATTGTCTAGGTTTCTGGGCAAAAAGGTGGACTGTAAGTCTATGTGGGAGGGAAGCCATGTATCCATTTGATGTTGATTATACATACGCCTTCTGTTGGGGTATGGTTACAAAAACGTGCCCCAACAATATCCTCCCCCTGCCAAGTAATGGACAAATGCGTTTGTGCTACTCATTATTCATCTGCCTTTCATCAGTTACTATGAAAGCAGGCCCATTTCTAGCAAAATGCATTTTCCATTACTAGGTGAAGCCAGATGTACCGAAACCTATAGGGAAGATAAGGCTAGTCAAAATGATGGTATGCCATTCTAGATGTTTATTATTCCGAACATTAGTGGGCATTGCGCATCCTGGCAAAGGGGTTTATATGTGTTATTATTCTGTCAGCACACTGTTATCAACATAGGTTATGGGGGACAGTCGTATCATATGTATGGAAGTAAGCAAGGTCATCTGTCTTACCATTCATGGGTATATATACCACCCTTCCACTTTCTTCTTTGGCCTTGAGGAGTAGGCCATCCTTGTGGTAAGTCCTCTCAACCCCATCCTTGCCTCTTGGTGTGCTGGTTTCATTGCTGCCTTCTTTCTGTTAACAATACAGTTAGAACATTTCCCTATTACATATTATATATAAAAAATTGGGCGCCAAGAAGTCGTTTAGAAATAACTGACTAGTCCAACTCCTAAAACATGCCAGCATCTTTATTTAAGTACCAATCAAGACATTCGTGTGGTATAGTTATACATATACAATCAAAGGAAAGGATAATTATAGTTAGCTGAAAGAAATATCTTGGTATATAATAATTAGCCTATGACATGATGACTTTTGCTAAATTAAAAAAATTACAGAAACAAATTATGAAAGTAATTATTAAATAAGGCACGAAATATGTAATGATAAAATGAATCCTTCCATGTTATATGATGGGTATAATATATATATTGAAGAAAACACGTATCATGCAGATAGTGATTAAATATGATAAAAATCATCCCATGATAGATGATAAAGAAAACTACTACAAAATTATATATGATGACAAAATATATATACATATACAAGTAAGGCGGATAAAAGACAATAAGGATAAAATAGATCATGCCTTGAGGGAAGAATAAGCCATGACAACATGTTAAAAAAAATCGCAACATGGCAGGTAAATATTACTAATATCATGAATATCAAAGGAAATAAAATTGTTGAAATGAATAGTATATGATTATAATATAATATATATGATATAAAATAATAACATATTCAATAAGAAAATGAAAACACATTATATATATTTGTGCGCTGAAGGTTCAAGGTTTAGTATCTCAGTTAAGTTTTCAATCTTATTCAGTCTGGAATCAAGAGTTGGTCACTGGGTAATATTCGTCTATCCCGATCCTACTGGAGGGTGTGTTCTCTCTTATGTGTTAGATTCCTCTGTTACAATACTCTCTCAACCCAGGTGGGAACGTCATTAAGAATCTTGGTCAAATGGAACATAGCCCAGACCTCTATTAAGCTACACAGTCCTTTTGAATCTAGGGTGACAACCGTATGAAGAAAGCTCTCTGTTTGACAGATAAACTAATCAACTTCTCCCATTTTGTTTGTGACTCCGTTTACCTTGTCTCTGGGGTGTGTACAGTTCATCTACCTCCCCCTTCCAAGAAATTCATATTACTTTCATCTACCAATATACTCTCTATTCATTGACCTGAACCCTATAAATCTACATCTTATAAATTTGAATTTTTATCAATCTGAAATTTTGGTTCTTTTACAAATTCCTTCAGAATTCTACTCCCTGTATAACTGCTCTTAATCCTACTGTCCTCAATACAACACTTCTAAAACTTTGACTCATTGGCTCGTTCTGGCGTCTCGTTCGCGGTCCTTATAGTTAACTAATACTTTAAAATCTTATCCTATCATGGAACGAGTCTAAACTCGTTGAAGGTCCAAATAATTACTTATTCTGCCTCTCGAATCGGTCTTATGCTCGAATTCATTCCAACAAAACGTATGGCAGGGCGAATCCTTTATTAGAAGAAACTTCCGCTAGCTATGGGGGATCAAACTGGTACCAAAAAAAATTCAATAGACGTAAACTACTTCGTCTAGAATAACTGGGCAATCTCTGCCTACATGCTATTCTTACAGGACCTCCCGTCTGAAACACCCTCGCTCCAGCCACGCTAAAAGCGTCGAAACTACGGTGTCAGATCGGTTACCCAAGGTCGCGCCGTTATACCCCAGGCTATACGGCATGGCTAAAACAAATCCCCCATCCTGCATAAAATTCAATCTATACCTCTTCGCTTCCTCTTGCGAGGAGGAGATGAGTGGGCTGTCGGCTTGATCCCTGCCTTCCACTATCTCCAAGTCTGAGGGTCGGGATAGGGATCATTTATCCACAATCCTTAGAATTCAAGCTAAATTAAAATAAAAGGAAATCAAAAGAAAAGTATACCCCCTAACGAGGGACCTAACAAAAGGGAGCGAATATTTTCTAACTAGATAGAGTTGTAGTTGTCCTGTTTGAGGCTTCTCGGTCCTAACAAAATAAAAAAAAAATCGATCCTATTAAAGTCCTTAAACCCTATTCTAATGTATTTTGGGCTCACAATATAATAGTTTTTAACCTTCTTACACATTCATTACACCAATTCATTCATACACCCTCCCCCCTATCATTCACGGTGTGCATACAAACTAAAGTTAAAAGCTGCTACAAAGGCCAAAATAATCATTTATCAATATCAATAGATCCTAACAAATAATAACATCTTTCAGGACCCAATGTGAAATCAAATAAAATAATAAACTTAAAACAAATTGGGAACTAAAGCCCTATATTACTCAAAAGAAAATGCCTCTGTACAAGCTCTATATATATATTAATTCATTATACTCACTAAATGATTGTTAACAATAATTGTTGACAAGTCTAAATAACCTGGAAGCTAACCTACCAAGAAAAAAAAAAGAATCAGTGTAACTTCAAAAACTGCCCTTGCCTTGACACTAAGCGACTTTTCACAACAATTCTATAAAGACATACACAAATTATAATGGCGGATAAAGGACCATTAAACGTGACACCTCATAAAAGCGGATTGAGTCATTCCCCTAGCCACCGTGGGTGAAGTCACTTTCTTCTTACTTCCTCGTGCGTCTGCCCCCTTTGCAGTAGTCCTACCTCAGCACTCTATTGAAAGATGGATTTATAGGGTTTACGATTCACTACCCAACACTAACATTCTCAAGTGCTTTCCAAGGATCGACTACAGTCTGGGCCTACTTAACTTCTACCCCTGGCTTAGGGTCCCTATACTTCACAACTTCACTCTGAGAGATTGACCTTTCATGTTCTCATTAGAAACCTATTTCAAAGCTACTACCTGAAGGCCAGGGATTATAGGGTTTCTGAATTACCCAACACAAGCCATAGGATGCCTATTAGGTTTGTTGTTTTAGACATAGCCCCCCTCTAAGTTGTGATTTCCTACACCTTCCTTCACCTATTACTCCTGATAATAACTAAAATTTCAGATTTACACTAAATAGTTAATTCACAATGGTATACATTATTCTCATTGGTCTTTGAAACTCGGGTTTTAACAAGAAATAGTTTGTATAGAAAAAAAAGGAATCCTAATGAAGTTCTACTTTAAAAGAAAAAAAGGTTTTTAAAAGAAAAAAAAAAAGGTTGAAATCTCTAAACTTCTCATTCTATCGAGCTGATTCTCCGTACACACTCCAAAATCCTAGTTAGTGGCGACAGTCTAAGCAGAATTTACACTGTGTGAACCTTGTAGACCTGCGTAAAGTTAAACTGTTCACACTAACTCTGTCAACTTCCCCTCGTCTCATTACTTCTGAGTTCGCTCTGGTTGTCACTTAGCGGCTGTTATTAGAAATTTCCTTCATGTATTTATACAGTATGAGGTATAGTAATTAAAAGGCTGCATTTCCATGAGTTCAATTCTCTCACAACATGCTGAAACGAAATCAAATGTGGTTATAAGATCACTGTCTATGTGGTAACAGGTGCACATTGGATTGGGAAAGGACAAAGTTATTTCGCCCTTTATGATACCAATTGTAACCGGGTTTTCTGTTGAGTTATGATGATATACTGAGAATTTGATAGGGAAATTATTTTGTAGACTTTGTTGCATATCAGGGGTCTTGTTTGTTCCTGGGTTAGAAATTTTATATTATTCCTTACTGTCAGTCTGATAATTACATTCCTGGCTCATGAGATAGGTGTGCAACTTGTATAATTCACTGTGGAAATATATGTGGACATTTAAGAATTTATAGAGGTATATTTAATATGGAGTCGTCACCTCAGCTCGATCCATCCACATTTTGTTCTGGAATTAGCGTCATATTCTAGATGGACTTCACTGCCTCATCTATAGTCCAGGCATATCACCTTAAATGTCAATTTTAGGAAACGTCATCTCGTCCTAGACCTTTCTTTTCTGCATGCTGGCACATCTTCAATGGCATTTCCAATGTGGGGAACACACCCTTTTGGCGGTCTATCGGTATCCAGTGATCATACTTGGCAGAAAACGTCGTCAAAGGGGGCCTCCCTCCTTGCGTGTCTAGCCATCTAATCCAATCACGATACCGCCTCACGCCTATAGGTTCCGAATTATATTCAATGTAATATCTTTGCTCGGGTGTCCCGACTTTATCAATCTTTATTCACAGCCTTTAGGTGATTTTACTCTGCACTGGAGGCTCGCATTCCGCTAACTTCCTCATTATATACAAGTGTTAAATCGAGCCTCGATAAACTCTCCTGTCTCCTATACCCCCATTATTAGATAGATCCTGTCTCTAACACAGGTGGCTTTTGCTGCCTTGTCATTAGCTTAAAGCTGTCCAAGCACACCTCGGGATATCTCAGCTGTCTTGTAGACACAAGCTCCAGTCATCTCCTTTCCTTTGAATATTTTAAAAGATTATCCCAGGTAGTTGTCATAAGTTAATAAATAGTTCCACAGTGATTAAAAGGTACTCGCGCAAATTGGTCACCAGATCTACTCCTTAAGATTCTGCCATTGGAATGTTAAAACCAGATTTCTATCCATTATTGATTTCAAATAAAAAAGGTTTTACGAAGAGAAAAAAAAAAGGTGCGTCTTTCTATGGTGATCAAACTTCTCTCTTCACGGGTACGCTAACTGGATCTTCAATTCTATTTTCACCTTAAGGCTCATATATTTGCCACTCTCCCAATCCACTATGCGTTAAAAAAAATAAAATCGATTAACTATCATTCAGCATGTTAGCCCTAATCTGGATGCACAGGCTAGTATGACTTGGCAGAGAGCGCTGTTAAAATAAAGTTAAGAAATTGTAGCCAGCAATAATTATCAGAACTCACTTCTGCTGTGAGGGAGATTATATCAGGGCTATGATGGAAAAAAATTCTAAGTCATTTCAGTAGACTATTGTAACGCACTGATTACCGTTCTAAATTTGAACCATGGCAATCCAACCCCATTTCTCATACTGTATGAAATAATTTAAGAAAATAAAATAAAATAGGATAAAAATTGTAATCAATGGTGCTCGCAATAGAATACAAAATGATTGAGACACAGAACATTATAAATAATGTCCAGCAAGCAGGATACCCAACCACCTTTATATTAAAACATCTCCACAAAAGTATAGCAATCAATAACCCAATAAACAAAACCACAAATATCTATAGGGCGATTTGTTACATTCCATACTCACAAACATCTATAACCATAGCCAACTACTTAAGAAACTTCGGCATCCAAACATATTACAGTAATTCCCCTAACATAGGCTCCACCATTAAAATCCACTATCTAAAATAATCCTAATGTCATAAAACCCACTAACCAAAACTGAAAAATAAAAGGCAATATATTCCATAGGATGCAACAACTGCCAAGCCAAATACGTGGTGGAGACAGGAAGGAGAGTCAGCAATAGAATATATGAACATAGGCGCAACATTATAAATCAAGGCGGTAGATCTCTAATTCTTCCAACACTGCAAAGAAACAGGCCACACTTTCGCATTAGGAGAACCTAGAATACATTACAATAACATAAACAGCAAATATCAAAGGCTTATAATTGATTCTCTATTATTCAGAAAACACAATAGCATTAATAGAAAATAGATTTGCCCGAAACATATAACACAATATTTCCTAGTACCAGCTAATAATATCAACAATAATATAAGTAACTTATATGTAATAGCTAATAACTATTATAAAACTACTTAAATAATAGAATTTCTAACCTATAAGATATTTCATAGAATATAGCAAACAATAGTAGAATATGTATAAATACCTTAACCAAAAAAAAGTGTCTTAATAAAACAAATAATATGCAAAACTTCCTAATGTATATATATATATATATGTACATAGAATCATAATAGTTTTAGCATCAGGCGACGTTATATTTTCTTGATATATTGTATATGTTTCTCCTGTAGAAGGGCGGACAAGCTCGAAAGCTTGAGAAGACCAGAATAAAAGATACTCATCCCCATAAACGTTTTACTTTGATATCAGAAATCAATGATAATATTAAGGTTTTGCCACAAACAATGTGAATCGTAAAAGACAGCGGCGAGAGATGCGGTATACACCGCCTCAACATAACTTTCATTGCCTGATAAAATGCCAGTGAAACGGAAAGCATAAATTAAAATTCACGATTTATAATAGACTGTTAATCTCAGGATGCGTGGACTACTTCACCAATACTTAAAAATAGTATGGCTTTTCATTAGGTATATATTTCTAAAGTATAGGGGATGAAACATATACTAAATTCGAGCCCCGCGGCGGGCGACATTGTTGCGTTCCCGGTTTGGATAGATGAAAAGGGAGGATACACGATGTGACTTATTAAAGTTTCCTTACTTAAGTATATATATATATATAGCAATTTAGGCCAACAACCCCATGTATATAACCCGCAGCAAGACCTTAATGTTGTATAATAGAAGCACATCTGTCAATGATGCACTATCGACATATGTCTTTACATCATCACATGTAATGCAATTTGTGCAAACAGGATAAATAAAATAAAAAAAGGGGGGGGGGAAACTCTGTAATTGATTAAGAGTTGAGCTAAAGCAGGGATCGAGCATATAATATTGTCAGAACAAAGGTCTAAAGATGGAAACAGCCACGACACTAGTATACAATTTCATCAGACAACCCATGAAATCGTTATTAAATTGGACAATCTATAAAAGACTCCTTCTGGAGGTTTAGCAACCCACTGAAGACGCTGGGAGATATTTCATAGAGGAAAATTATAGCAACAGATCTCTATAATTTCTACAGATCAACTGTAAATAGATTCATATTAAGGCATTTTTATAGCCCAAATAACACAAACAATAGTCAAACATACAAATCTGTTTGCATCATGCCGTACCCTCCTAACAGCGTAACAATAGCCCGAGGAATCAGAAAATATGGTATAATGGTAAATATGATGGAATAACTCACTGAAACACATAAAAGTACAAACATTACTAAAACCTGACAGATAGATACCCTCAAAGTAGCCCTAATAAAGTCGTAATTTGCGACTGTTGCTGTGTCAATATATCATAGCAAAGATATAATACACAACTCTATTCCAACAGAGTCGGTAGTTCTATATTTAGTACAATTTGTGAAATTAAGGTGTGGGGGGTAGTACCATAAAGCAAAAGGAATGAAATATGTATGAGAGGAAACAAGAAGATTTCTCTAGATATTTATTTAAATAAATTAAAATTTGAGAACATGTCTATACTGACGAGATATGCTATTTACATAGTAAAATTTAGATAGAGGTGACCTGAAGTTACTTTATAGCCCTTTAGGGCCCATGCGAAATCTAGGTTGGTTACTACACAAAAAGGGGGGGGGGCGCTAAGTCATAATGACAAATGGCTTACCTTTTCTCGAAAGTGCCAGCAAAGGTCTGGTCTCCCGACTGAAGACTGTCCTCTCACTGAGCGACTCAGATTGAATATGCCTTTTGGCAAAGAAACCCTCTTTTCATTCGCCCAAAGAAACACCAATCAAAATGGCCAACGGCTCCAGTATACGATTTCACAGACGCCCCAGGCCTCTCCCATCAAAATAGAACATATAGTATTACCAAAACAAAAAAATCTAAAGAGAGAAACAGCCACGGCAATAGTGTAAAATTTCTTCAGACCCCAGGCCTCCTCCACATGGGCTGTAATACGATCCTCCCTTTTCTCGGGACGGTATATATATCGCCCCCGTCTTGGCTAAAAATCGACCCAGGCCCCTTTTACCTGGACTGTAATGTGATGCTTCCTTTTTTTCGGGAAGGATATTTATAAGGCTTAGTCTTTTAGAAATCTTCCTTCTCCATTTCTTCTGGTCACCTTTATCTAAATTTTTGGTGAGGGGAATATATGTACATATGGAACAACAGCTTCCAGCGCGGATGTCTCTGGATGTCACTGGTGTCTTCTTCACCAGGTATCAGCTTTCGGCATGGAAGTCTGGTGTCATCAATTGTCTAGGTTTCTGGGCAAAAAGGTGGTCTGTAAGTCTATGTGGGAGGGAAGCCTTGTATCCATTTGATGTTGATTATACATACGCCTTCTGTTGGGGTATGGTTACAAAAACGTGCCCCAACAGTAGTTTTTCCTAAATTAGATTGGGGTTTATCAATTTCATAATTGACTGGGGATATCTGTTTTAAGATTGTAAATGGCCCAGACATTGGAGGCATTAATTTTCGGTTATCTGGGTGGTAAAAGGTTTGTAACCAAACTTTATCTCCTACTTTAAAGGTGGAAGGTTGATAATGTTGATCATATCTAATTTTATTTATCTGATGAAATTTTAATGTATTATTATAGGCATTTGTTCTGGCAGTGTCTATAGGGGGGTAAAATTCTGATTCTTTTAAGGGGGGATCATAAGGGAGCTTACCATACAAAAGGTAAGTAGGAGTATAGCCTGTTATGGAATGGGGAGTTATATTATATTCATTTAGTACTGAATCTAACAATTTCGTCCATGGTATTGATTTTCCTTTCAAGTTATTGAATTTACATCTTAACCTGGTTATTATGGTTTGGTTAAGTCGTTCATTTAATCCATTACACTGAGGTCTTGATGATGAAGTCAATAATTGTTTAATGTTATTGTTAATCAAATATTTTCTAAATCTTGGTGAAGTAAATGATGGTGCCCTGTCACTTAAAAATTGTTTTGGTTTTTGTATTTGAAATATTTTGTTTAGGCAATTTATATATGAATCAGTAGTTTGACTTTTTGAGGGGAAAGCCCAAATGTATCTAGTAGCATGATCTACGATGATGTGAAGGAATTTCTTTGTAGAATTATAGTAATTTAGTCCACCCACTGTGTCTATAGACACGAGATCAAAAGGATCCTTAGCTGGGGGGAGACTTTCCAACAGACCAAATTTCTTCTGGTGAGATATTTTATTCAGTTGACACACCTCACAGTGTTTTACATAATTAGAAATATCTTGAATTAGGTAGGGCCAATAATAGATAGGGGAAATTAGATTTAACATTTTAGATACTCCTATATGGCCGTAATCTTGATGAGCTCTTATTAATACTTTTTCTCTTAATGATGGTGGAACAACACTTTTGATTAATCCTTTTTTCTTTATTGTTAAAAGTCCATTGAATTTAGTATATTTCCTATCATTAATGTTATCATCAAATTGAGCTTGTTTTAGTTCTGGGTCAGAAACAAAATGAGCTATGGGGTATCTGCTGAGAAAATCAGCTTCTTTATTTTCAGTTCCTCTTATGTGTTTTATCTCAAAATCAAACATTGAGAGCTTTAAGATCCATCTAAATAAACGTCCTTTTGGGTTCTTTATGTTCGTCAAGTACTTAAGACAAGCATGGTCTGTATGGATGGTGAAATGCACGCCATCTAAGTAGGGTAAAAAGAAATCCACAGCATCAATAATAGCAAGGCATTCTTGCTCAGTTACACAATAGTTTGATTCATAAGATATCATTCTACGGCTTCTATAGGCTATTGGCTTTAAAAGCCCATCGGGTTGTTCTTGTTTTAGGATAGATCCGATATTTAGGATTATAGATAGCTAATATAGGTTTTAAGGTTATTATATTTTTTAATTTAGAAAATGCGGTTTCGCGCATTCTTCGTCCCATTTCCATTTTACATCTTTTTTCAACAAATTATTCAAAGGGAGTCTGAGTTTAGCATAATTAGGGATAAATTTCGAGTAAATGTTAATAGATCCTAAAACTCGATGTAAATCCTTTTTATTCCTTGGGGAATTCAATTTTCTAATCGTTTCTATATTATTAGTGCTAGGTGAAAATTGATGGTTTGATATTTCATATCCTAGAAAAGAAATCTGATAAGTAGCGAATTTACATTTACTTAGTTTTAGCTTAATATTTTTCTTTATGCAAATATCTAAAATTACTTTTAAATGGGTCAAATGTTCCTGAAAATTATTTGAAAATATAATGAAGTCATCGAAGTAATTCATGCAAAAATCAATATCATATTTATTTAAAATTTGCCTTAAAACTCTTTGGAATTGACTTGGACTATTTTTTAATCCAAAAGATAATTTATTAAATTCGTAAAATCCGTGAATGGATTAACTTCTTGTTTATAGAAATGAGACAATAATTTATTTTCTAGTTCAGACCAACTTGTAATATCCAAGCAAGTCTCTACATAAAAATCAAAAGCCTCTTCCACTAAAAAATCTCCAACATTTTTTAATTTCCAGGCATCATTTAATTCTTCTAAGAAAGCCTTCTGGTTGAAATATTTGTGCCACGATTTTAGGGCTAGACTTCCGTTAGGGTTAAATTTACATACGTTTAATTTATTGTTATCTGACATATTTTTTCTATTTGTAATGCGTTACTTTTACTTCTGTCTTTTAACTTTGGCATTTATATTTAATATATAAATAATTTTTTTTTTAATTTTCAAGTTGTAATTTTGAATTTTATAGTTGAAAAATTTACATCTTTAAAACAATTTCATTTTCGTCTTAACGTAAGACGTCTTTAAATAATAATCAATTATATATTTCTATTTCTATTTTCAAAAAAGCTTTTCTTTTTTATATACGGATTTGAAATCTATTGGAATATTTCTCGTACAGGGTTAAAATACATCCTGTCGACTATTAAATTTTAGTTGTCGTAAAAAAAGACTATTCTATTCTAAGGTACGTTACCAATTCATTCATGCAGTCATGGATTGGAATGAATGATAACTTTTATTTTCCAAAATTGTATTTATTTTTTGATTTGATTATATTTCTAAGACAAACAGTTTGCATACATTCAATTTAAAATGATATTATCTGAGTATAAACAAAAGAAAAACATATGGTTGTACTCCTTTTGTTAAGGATTTTAAAAATTAACTCTGTGTTTGGTTCTATGATTATTTAAAATAGAATTATATTAATGAATAATAAAAATCATATTTTTATTATGTCATACATATATTGTAGTTAACATGTTATTTGCATGTGTATTTTTAGTTCTCATTTAAAAACTTTCAAGCTAGCTATTTCTGAACTGCACATATTTTGTCTACTGCTCTCACCATAAATGTTCTATATAGTTCGGGTAGTATTTATATTTGGTAGTAGAAAGTTTTTTTTTTTTTTGCTTTTAGTCAAAACAAACAAATAGTAAAAACTGGGATTGGGAGACACCAAGAGATTTGGCCAGATATGAAATATGACGTCACGATGACGTGCGATGTAAACAAAGGTTATGAATGATTCATTGTTTTTTTTTTAAACAAGATTTAATTATTAATATTTTAAATACCTGTGATTAATTTATAGTGTCAATATATTTATTAAGGACTTTTTATTTTTATAATTTTATATTAGCAATTTTTTAATTATGTTTTAGCGCCAACGTAAACAAAGAAATACTGGTGTATTACGTTCCAATGGTGCCAATGGATATATTTATAAATAGGCATATCCAAAAAAATAAAAATTATAAAATTAATATTAATATTAATTACATTAGCCTAACCTAAACCTAACCTAAACTAATCAAACCTAACCTGAACCTAACCTAAACGAACCTGAACCTAACCTAACCTAACCTTAAACGACCTAAACCTAACCTGAACGAACCTGAACCTAACCTTAAACGAACCTAAACCTATCTTAAACTAACCTAAATTAATTACGAAATTTTAATATTAATTAAAAATTAATTTTATAATAATTTAAAATATGGGACACCATTGCTCTCAAGGTATTAACATCTTGTGCATTCATAACACACACGTGTTTACAATTGCGCTAAATATTTTCATACAAATTTCTAATTTAAAATAGAAGGCCATTTAGACAAAAAATAAATATATAAATATAGTAAAAATAATCACAGGTATTTAAAATATTAATAATTAATTCTTGTTTAAAAAAAACAATGAATCAATCATAACCTTTGTTTACATCGCGCGTCATCGTGACGTCATATTTCAAATCTGGCCAAATCTCTCGGGTCACCCAAAAGGGCTAATATTAATAAATGTATTATACTGTGGGGGCCTGCTGGATGCAGCACCCCACCGCCGTCAAGAAAAATAAACAGGCGGCCGCCATAAATTACCAGGACGACCGCGGCGTCAGGAGGGCACAGCGGAGGAATCCAGAGAGGACCAGATGTACATTCCGGGGTGTTGTCCTTTTTGTCTTCCCATATGTAGTTAACAAGAAACTTCAATAAAACACTAACTTGGAGAGACTTTCTGGGCCATCGCTGGACCAGTAAATCGACACACCACATTGGTGAGCAGGACGTGATAGAAAAGAAAAAGCATACGAAGATTTCAAGAGATAAAGAAATGCAAAAAGTGATTCAAGCTTGAAAAGAAGCATCATCCAGGATATCGGGATATCATCTCAAGACTAAGATAAGTTTTTATATTATCTTCCTTATTATTTTATCTCAATATTTTTACTTTATCTCTAAGCTGTTGTGTCGAATTTAAATTTACGTAAAATGGAAACAGAAAATAAGACTAGCGATACCTCAGAAATATGCAAAGTTAGTGTTAAAATACCGCCTTTTTGGGTTGAAAAACCTGAAATATGGTTCTTCCAGGTAGAAGCACAGTTCAAAATAGGTGGAATTATTCAGGAAGACACTAAATTTAATTATTTGATCTCCCAATTAGAACCTAAATATATAGAAAACATTTGGGACATAATTAATAGCAAAAACGACAACAAGTACTCTGAATGTAAATCACGACTACTTGAATTGTTCAGAGAAAGTGAAGGGTTGAGAATTAAAAAGTTAATTTCAGGTATTGAGCTCGGAGACATGAAGCCGAGCCAGTTATTACAAAAGCTCAGATCCCTCGCTACCCCAGATATCTCTGACAATTTAATTAAACTTTATGGCTCGATATACTGCCCACATCCATAAAGAATATACTTATTGTAAGCGAAGAGGACATTAGCAAATTGGCCATAATGGCCGATAAAATAAATGAAATAAACTCTTCCAAAGAAATATATGATGCGGAAGTGTGCCTTCTTCATCAACAGATCGCTTGATCGCCAAATTGGAAGATCTTGAACGGCAGGTGTCCGAATTGAGACTGGATAGATCTAGATCTCGATCCAAAAATAGGACTCAGTCAAGACCGAGAAGTAATTCTCAAAGATCTTTCGACCAAAAGGGAAATACTGCTATTACCATTTTAGATTTAGTCCTAATTGCTTGCAAAATAAATGCAGGTCTCCGTGCAGTTGGAAAGAGTCGGAAAACTCCAACCGGCGGACAGAGTAGCGACAAGCTCTTCTGCCGGCATTCAGGATTGTCGCAATCTCGATTATTTGTGACGAACAAAAACACGGGATTGCGCTTTTTGGTGGACAGTGGTGCTGATATATCTATAATACCTCCAAAGGATAAAAATAGGATGCCTAGCTCTGATTATAAATTATATGCAGCCAATGGTACAGAAATTGTTACCTATGGAACAAAGGTTAGAAATTTGGATATCGGACTTCGACGTCAATTTCAATGGCCTTTTGTAATCGCCAATACCAACAGAGCAATAATAGGAGCAGACTCTCTGAACAACTTTGGATTGATTATTGATATAAAAAATAAACGCCTAATTAATGGAATAACTAATCTTTCCATAAGAGGCGTCATTCAGTCAATCTCAGAAATGGGAAATATTAGCACTCTAAATTCATCATCCAAGGTCAGCGCTATCCTAACCAAATATCCTAACCTATGTAGACCACCATCAAATTTTGTAGAAGCAAAAAATAGCGTTAAGCATTATATTCCTACAAGAGGTCAGCCAATTCACTTTAAAGCCCGTCGTCTAGATTCACAGAGATTAAATTTTGCTAAGGCAGAATTTCAATATATGTTGAATAATGGCATAATTAGACCCTCAAATTCTCCTTGGGCGAGTCCACTACATTTAGTTTCAAAAAAGGACGAGTCACTAAGACCTTGTGGTGATTATAGAAGACTCAATGCAGTTACACTTCCAGATCGTTATCCAATCCCTAGACTGGACGATTTCCACCACATCTTAAAAGGTACTCGTGTGTACTCAAAAATAGACCTATGCAAGGCATTCTATCAGATTCCAATTGCTGAAGAAAATAAACATAAGACTGCCATCATTACTCCTTTTGGGCTATTCGAATTTAATGTCATGAGTTTCGGTCTTAGAAATGCTACTGCTACCTTTCAGAGATTCATGCATGAAGTCTTAAGAAACTTGGACTTTGCATTTGTCTACTTAGATGATATTCTGGTAGCCTCTAAAACGTAAGAAGAGCATTATAGCCACCTTGAAACCTTATTCAGCAGACTAAATTCCTATGAATTGAGAATCAATCTTTCTAAATCTAAATTCCTAGTACAGGAAATTGATTTTCTATGATACCTAATTACCTCTCACGGTGTGAAACCACTCCCAACAAAGGTTAAAGCTATTCTAGAATATAAGAAACCAAAAACAGTTCATGAATTACGCATATTTTTGGGAATGCTTTTATCGTACCTTTTTGAACAATGCTGCAGAGACTAAGGCAATCCTTCATGAATACTCGAGGGGAGCCAAGAAAAAGGATAGAAGCGAAATAAAATGGACTAAAGAAGCTGAAGTTCAGTTTGAAAAATGCAAACAAGCCCTAGCTAATACAGCACTGTTAGCCTACCCCGATACTGAACTGCCTATCTCACTCTGTACAGATGCTTCAGATCGGGCAGTTGGATCAGTTCTCCAACAGCTTGACAATAATAATTGGAAACCAATAGCATTTTTCTCTAAAAAATTAAATCCTGCTCAATGCAATTATAGTACATATGATAGAGAGCTCCTCGCAATATATTTGTCCATAAAATTCTTCAAGCACCTGCTTGAGGCACGTGAATTTACAATTTTGACTGATCACAAGCCTTTAATTTACGCATTCAAACAAAAAAAATGAGAAAGCTTCTCCTATACAATTAAGGCATCTACAATACATTTCCCAATTCACTACTGATATCAAGTACATAAAAGGTACTGACAACATAGTCGCCGATGCTCTTTCCAGAGTTGATGCTATCACAACTATCGACTATGAAGAGATCGCCAAAGAACAAACTGGTGATTCAGAACTACAAAACCTGATATCGAAGAATACCTCTCTAAAATTTAAGCAATGCCCACTACAATCAGGCAATTTGTTATGGTGTGACGTGTCTACCAATAATATTAGACCATTCATTCCAATTAAATTCCGAATGATGGTTTTTAGGAACTTCCACGAACTCTCACACCCAGGCATCAAAGCCACTACTAAACAATTAACATCAAGATTTATATGGCCTAATATGAATAAAGACATTAGGAAATGGGCTCAAGCTTGTGTCAACTGCCAAAAGTGCAAGGTGTCGATACACACAAAATCAGAAATAGGCAAATATCAAGAAGTGGATGAAAGATTTAGTGTTGTCCACATAGATCTAATTGGTGCTTTACCTCCATCGAATGGTAACATCTACTGTCTGACCTGTATCGACAGGTACACCAGCTGGATGGAAGTTGTTCCGCTACCAGATATGAAGTCTGAAACGGTAGCGAGAGCGTTCTACGAAAACTGGATTGTTAGATTTGGAGCACCGCATACAGTGATATCAGACCGAGGAAAGCAGTTTACTTCTCAACTTTTCAAAGATTTAACAACGCTGTGTGGTATCAAACTTCGCCATTCCACGGCGTACCACCCTCAGTGTAACGGGAAGATTGAAAGGCTTCATAGAACCATTAAAACTGCCATTCGGGCCCACAATAATATTAAGTGGACAGAAACGCTGCCAACAGTTCTCCTAGGCTTGCGTGCTGTGTGTGTGTGTTGTGTGTTGTGTGTGTTGCTATCAACAAAGATAACAACCATTCTTTGTCTCAGATGGTATATGGCAAAACCATCAGACTGCCTGGCGAATTCTTTGATGATTCTAAACATCACCTGCATGCGGAAAAATTTGTCCAACAGCTTCAAAAGCAAATGGAATTGCTCAAACCCTTAAATGAAAAACATCATTCGAAGACTAAAATATTTGTTCATAAAGATCTGAAAACATGTTCACATGTATTTATCAGGACAGATCGAGTGAAGAAACCTCTGGAACCATCATATGAGGGACCCTTCCCAGTCCTTGAAAGAACAGACAAGTATTTCACACTCAAAGTAAAAGAAAAAAATGTGACCACATCGATTGACCGATTGCGACCTGCTTACTTGCTGGCAGATTCGGACAATATAACTGCAGAACACCCTACTGCAACAAGACCCATCGTGTCTGGAGCGCTGCCTTCTACATCGTCCCAACAGAATCCTGACCCACCAGATGTGGAGAAGTACACAGAATTCCAAGGAACAGGATCAGCACCAGACCTGCCTAGGACAAGATCGGGGAGAATAATCAAGAAACCCGTGAGATTTAAGGAGCAATAGACTATATTTCTCCTTATTTTATTTTCTTGCCTATATTATGTATATATATTGTACTTAACCACTTTGTGCACAAATCGTGACTTCGCCACTGGAGGGGGAGTACTGTGGGGGGCCTGCTGGATGCAGCACCCCGCCGCCGTCAAGAAAAATAAACAGGCGGCCGCCATAAATTACCAGGACGACCGCGGCGCCAGGAGGGCACAGCGGAGGAATCCAGAGAGGACCAGATGTACATTCCGGGGTGTTGTCCTTCTTGTCTTCCCATATGTAGTTAACAAGAAACTTCAATAAAACACTAACTTGGAGAGACTTTCTGAGCCATCGCTGGACCAGTAAATCGACACACCACAATACTACCCCTAGAGATTTTAAAATAAACGACAAAGGGGGAGAGGGGAAGGGGCGGTCAAAAATGTTTTTAAAATAAATAATATTCATAGAGAGAAAAATAATATTGATTAAAATATTTTTAAAACTAATCTATAAATAAAGTTACTTTTAGAATTGTATAATTTTTTATAATACTACTTTAATATTTTATAATATTATTTTACCATGAAATATTCGATATCTTGAAGAGTCTAATACAAGCATGTCAAACTCGCGGCCCACAACGAATAAATTTGCGGCCCAACAGACAATATATTTTAATTTAAAAATTTTCATGAAATTAAAACAAATTAATGAAAATTTGTAGCCTAATTTTTAAAAATTGTAATTATACATAATTTATTTATTAATAATCGTAAGTTTTGATAATATTATACCTACATACATAAGTATGTACATCGCCATAAGTATTGTGTGCCTTAAAGTTTAAAGAAAATATTCTTTCGGAGTACTAGAAAAAAAAATTGTTTTTAAGTTACATTCAATAATTTGTGCAGTTATTCTGTGTCTGGTAAGTTAAAAAATATTAATTAAAAAAAAATTAAAATATTAATTAAAACGTTTTATTATTTTGTGTTAGCGATTACTAATTTTTTTTCAGACCTTTGTATTCAATATGTCTTCATCAAAACCAAGTGGCAGTAAAACTAAACGAAAAATTGTTGACGAACATAGGAATTTTCAAGAAAAGTTGGAATTAGAGTATTTTTGCTCTGAAGTAAAAGATAAATCATCTGCTTGATATGTAATAATGCTATTAGTGTACCAAAATTATATAACATTAAACGTCATTATGAACAACATAAATCAAAATATGATACCTACGAAGGTTTAATGAGACAAGAAAAGTTAAAAGAGTTCAAGTTGGGAATGAAAAAACAACAGTTTATGTTTACTAAAGTATCACAAGAGAGTGAAGCGGCGGTGCATGCAAGCTACGTTTTATCGGAGATGATAGCTAAACACTCAAAACCTTTTACTGAAGGTGATTTCATCAAGGAATGTTTAATTAAAGCTGCAGAAATTGTTTGTCCTGGAAGTGTGAAGACGTTTCAAGCAATATCTTGGTCTCGAAATACTGTTGTGGAAAGAGTTACTGATATGGCCAGAAATTTAAATGATCAGATAAAAGAAAAATCATCTTGTTTCGAAGCATTTTCCATTGCCTGTGATGAGAATACGAACATTGGGGGCGTAGCTCAGTTAGCTGTTTTTTTTTTTCGAGCTGCGACACGGATTTCAACATTTTTGAGGAATGCTCTTCCGCAAACTATAAAGACAAGGCCAGTTAGGCATAAATTAACACAAAGCTATAACGCGCCATCTATACATATAAAATAAAAGGATTTAAAAGCGCGAATGTTTCTTTTATACATAAAACAAACTTCTACTGTCCTTACTGATGAGCCAAACCCTCCCAATATATTTTTTCATCGCAGTAAGGACAGTAGAAGTTTGTTTTATGTATAAAAGAAACATTCGCGCTTTTAAATCCTTTTATTTTATATGTATAGATGGCGCGTTATAGCTTTGTGTTAATTTATGCCTAACTGGCCTTGTCTTTATAGTTTGCTGAAGAGCATTGCTCGAAGCAAATATTTGAATGTAATGCTACTGTCCTATAAGCTTATGTCCATAGTTTACTTGAAAACCATTTCTAAGATTCCATCCTTCAGTGTAGCATATAAAAGCAGAATGATCCAATACAGTATTAGAGCTCTGAGAAGCGGTCTGGTGGATTAAATTGGCGAAACCGCTGGGAGGGTTCACCACTGATGAGCCAAGCCCTCTCAATATATTTTTCCATCGCAGTAAGGACAGTAGAAGTTTGTTTTATGTATAAAAGAAACATTCGCGCTTTTAAATCCTTTTATTTTATAATAATTATAATAAATATGTTACATGAAACAGCAGTGGGACTAATTTGATTCACGAGCAGATTGAATTCTTTAATCAGTGATAATTTTCCTTTCTAATAAATTATTCAATGACAAAATTATAAACAAAAAAGACATATCCTGAAAACTCACATGAGCACTTCAGATGGCAGAACGACATCTAGTGGAAAAATATTAGCTAAAGGTTAAGTTAAATTGTCCCCTTTTTTTTACAATATTTTTCTTATTTAACACATGAACGCAAATTTATTTACGCATATTTGGCATTGAATATCCATTTCTTAATATCTCAGGAAGCCTTTTAAATCATTTTTTGTTGTTGAGGTACAGCATGCACCAGGCTTACAAGAGCAAACAGCCCGAAACGCGTTCGTGCTTGGCTTTTCTTGATTTATCAAGAACTAGTATGAGCAGATAACTACAGCTATGATATGGCCAGGCTATCTCACTACATATCTCAAGATCTGATTGGGAATGTTACGAGGACTATTTCCTTAGTAAGGAAAATAAATAATTTAAGCTCCGTTTGGTTGAGCCATAAGAATAGTTATTTTTGAAGTATTTTACTCGTATATTTATTAATATTTCGTTGTAAGTTGGAATTGGCTTTTCCAAAGAGCACAGAGTCTTCGACCTTTAGGGGAAAATGAAAACAGTTTTATAACTGGTAAATATGAATATTTGAGGAACTGATCCTTCAGAAATAATAAGAAAGATATGGTGGAAGAGCTCTCCTTGTAATATTCTCAATCAGATCTTGAGATATGTAGCGAGATAGCCGAGCCATATCATAGCCATAGTTATCTGTTTATTCTAGTTCTTGATCAAGTTGGTAAGATACCTAATCACATAGAAGTCGTCCACTTTCTTCCGAAAAATGAGTGAAGAGTTGTATCGATGGTTTTTTGGCTAAATAATAATAACGCAGTAAATAAATTATATATGATATAACGTAAATTAAATAGAGCCTAATACAACCATAACGAGTATATTGAGAGTGATTTTATAAAATATAAATTATTATCTGGCTTTAGATTTTATATAAATTGCTAAACATTTTAACAATAAACATTTAATAAAACAAAAGGAATTATATTGTGATAGAGTTTAAGATAGAGAGATATTTCAATCATAAAAAAGAAAGAAAACATGTGAAAGACCAAAAAACATCTAATATAGACATCTAATTTGATTATACCAACTCAAACTTGTCCTTTGAATTTCCAAAGATTTGAATGTGATTAGAAAATATGGAAATCAGATGTAAAAAGAATAAAAATAAATCTAAGCGCTGCAGCTTTTTCCGACTTCTACTTGCAGTCCTTTTCTGTGGATTTGGAAAAACAAAAATTTCTAAAGAAACCAATCAACCACCGGTGGATCCACAGAACCCTGGCAGCTTCAAGTAAGTTTCATTACTAGAGAGATCTAATGGATTTACCAAGCTATTAGAGGAACAATTTCCTCATTCAAAAAGTCATAGAGAAAAGGCGAAGTTTTCTATTCAATATAAGTTTAAAAAATAAAAAGGGTGATTCACTTCAAGAAAAAATAATTTAAAACATCATAAATTGATATTTTGTTATTTTATGCAAATTTATGTTTACTATGATTTCCTTAGAATTGAACAATATAATGACATCGGTGTTTCCATTGAATTATACTTCTCATTAAGGTATTTATTCTGACTATTTCATAACAATCTACGAGCAACTTTTACTGAGACTAACTAAAGCAGTCACACTGCCAGCTAAACATCTCTTTGGCAGATTGTAAAGATTCCATTAGATCCCTTGTGGATTTCATGGAATAAAGTCCGCCTTAGGCTGACGAGGACCATTAGCTAAAAACCATGGTCAGCGTATAGTTTTTATTCAGCTCGGATGCATTAATAATTGAAATTCAATCTTGAATGTAAGATCACTGGTTCCATTTTAGAAATTATTTCAAATCATAAATAAATCATTATTTTCGATAATTTTATAACAAATGTTTCTATCTGCATCTTCAATTAAAATCAACGATTACATCTCTATTCTCTACCATATATTATGTTTTCACTGAAACATCATATTTAGACGGGGGGTCGGTTAAGGATGGTCTAAACCGTTGGTTTTCGACCGCTACGACCCGAGTTCGATTCCAGCATTCAGAACTTTTTTTGATAAAAAAAAAATGCTCCAATGGCCCCCGATTCTTGCAAAAGTCCAACCCCACCAGTGGGTGAAAGTAACCAAACGGGGCTCTGGCACAGTTTTAAGTACAATGTCGAACTGCTTTTCACATGTAATGCACTTACAGTAAAAGCAGTCGCCTATTTCTACTAACCATGATTATCATGGCCTTTACCACGTGTACTAGGGATAAGAAAAAAAATGTTTGGACAGTTAAAAAGTTTAACACTTGTATCGTGGAAAGTTTAAGATATTATTCTGATGGTTATAAAATTTAGTTGCGCGTGCGTTTCTTTTTATTGCTAACACAGACAGAATTCTATTAATTTTTATTCAAACCTGATTTTTATGTTTCTTTATAGGGCCAGCAAGAAAAAAGGGTTTTTCCAAAGAATAAGGAATTTCTTCACCGGTGGATGCAAGGTAAAGTTGAATATTTTTTGTAATATAACTTTATGTCACACAATACCTTGTGGGGAATTAGGATATTTTGAGAAAAACAGGTTATTATCATTGAAACATTGGCTTCCTTAAAAGTATTAGAATGTGATTTTCATACAAAATATAAACATTTATCAATTTGAAATTTGTATTTTACCATTTAATTGTTTGAATTTAATTTTGATCTTCCTACTCTTTTGTAGGTGAACATGAAGATTTTTGAATAATCGAATATTCCTTCTTGAGACGAATTTTTGAAATATTTGGGAGATTTTAAGACAGAGGCCTAACTGTATACAAAGGTTGATACTACTGAGTTCTTTGGGGTTACCAATATTTATATACAAATCATGTAATATATAAAAGGGGATTCATTTTTACATGTATTTATTATAATATTAACATCCTTTGAAAAAGGGTTTCAATATATTGCAGCTACTATTTATTATATATACAGATTATAATTTTTTATTTATATCATATTATATATATCGTATATTTTAAACTGTATAATAATGGCACTTTTAGTATATGTCACATATATCTTCCAATTAGTTAGAGCTGATACCTTATAATATCCTACCCTTCTATTAAAATGGACACTATTTCTATTTATGACCACCCCATATTTTGTATATAAACTATTTGTATTTAAACTAAAAATGGTGACGTCAAAATAAAGTTCCAAAGAGTGGTTGTTCAGCTGTTGGCAGCTGGGGACAGAGGAGGAAAATGCCAAAGCCCAGATGGGGGGCCCTTCCTCCAGGGCTTTATATAGACGAAACCGGTAAACAGGACAGGTTTTAGCAGGGGGTCGGCAGATGGTTCTAGGGTGTGTCCTTCGGCAGACTGCTTCTGTTTCACTCTGGCACTCTCTCCAGGTCTCGGTGATAGGCATCCAAGTTTGTATCATGGCCTCCACCTCTGTCCCGTGGGCTGTCCCCGATCACTCTCGGTGCTAACATTTAGCCCTGCCTCTGCTTCTTGTTGTCCGCGTGTGGGAAGAACATTAACACTCGCCTCAAGTACACGACTGCCAGTTCATCCATACGTCGGCAGGATCATTTGCAGCAATATTACATATATATATTGCTACTATGTAAACTTTCCCTCATTGCTTATCTTGTATCTTATAAATGTAGATTTTGTTTTTGGCCTAAAAACTATTGCCTATCATCCTGAAGTATGCCTTTCCTATTATTTTCTCCACATTATAATATTGATAAACCTTTTCATTGTTGCCATCACAATTTTGGGCATATTCGAATCATTAGCTACTTAATTATCTATTCAGGATATGAAATACAATAATCAAAGCTATAAAGGGTAGATCGTCTATTTTCTGAGGGTGAAAGTTATATTTGGGAAGAGAAAGAAGTCAAACGGGACCAAATACGGGGAATAAGACTCGTGAGGGATGATTTAGGAACCTTGTGGTGTGTCGATTTACTGGTCCAGCGATGGCTCAGAAAGTCTCTCAAAGTTAGTGTTTTATTGAAGTTTCTTGATAACTACATTCATATGGGAAGACAAAAAGGACAACACCCCGGAATGTACATCTGGTCCTCTCTGGATTCCTCCGCCGTGCCGGGCTGGCGCCGCGGTCGTCCTGGTAATTTATGGCGGCCGCCTGTTTATTTTTCTTGGCGGCGGCGGGGTGCTGCATCCAGCTGGCCCCCACAGTACTCCCCCTCCAGTGGCGAAGTCACGATTTGTGCACAAAGTGGTTAAGTACAATATATATACATCATATAGGCAAGAAAATAAAATAAGGAGAAATATAGTCTATTGCTCCTTAAATCTCACGGGTTTCTTGATTATTCTCCCCGATCTTGTCCTAGGCAGGTCTGGTGCTGATCCTGTTCCTTGGAATTCTGTGTACTTCTCCACATCTGGTGGGTCAGGATTCTGTTGGGACGATGTAGAAGGCAGCGCTCCCGACACGATGGGTCTTGTTGCAGTAGGGTGTTCTGCAGTTATATTGTCCGAATCTGCCAGTAAGTATGCAGGTCGCAATCGGTCAATCGATGTGGTAACATTTTTTCCTTTCACTTTGAGTGAGAAATACTTGTCTGTTCTTTCAAGGACTGGGAAGGGTCCCTCATATGGTGGTTCCAGAGGTTTCTTCACTCGATCTGTCCTGATAAATACATGTGAACATGTTTTCAGATCTTTATGAACAAATACTTTAGTCTTCGAATGATGTTTTTCATTTAAGGGTTTGAGCAATTCCATTTGCTTTTGAAGCTGTTGAACAAATTCTTCCGCATGCAGGTGATGTTTAGAATCATCAAAGAATTCGCCAGGCAGTCTGATGGTTTTGTGCCATATACCATCTGAGACAAAGAATGGTTGTTATCTTTGTTGATAGCACACACACACAACACACACACACAAGCACGCAAGCCTAGGAGAACTGTTGGCAGCGTTTCTGTCCACTTAATACTATTGTGGGCACGAATGGCAGTTTTAATGGTTCTATGAAGCCTTTCAATCTTCCCGTTACACTGAGGGTGGTATGCCGTGGAATGACGAAGTTTGATACCACACAGCGTTGTTAAATCTTTGAAAAGCTGAAAAGTAAACTGCTTTCCTTGATCTGATATCACTGTATGCGGTGCTCCAAATCTAACAATCCAGTTTTCGTAGAACGCTCTCGCTACCTTTTCAGACTTCATATCTGGTAGCGGAACAACTTCCATCCAGCTGGTGTACCTGTCGATGCAGATCAGACAGTAGATGTTACCATTCGATGGAGGTAAAGCACCAATTAGATCTATGTGGACAACACTAAATCTTTCATCCACTTCTTGATATTTGCCTATTTCTGATTTTGTGTGTATCGACACCTTGCACTTTTGGCAGTTGACACAAGCTCGAGCCCATTTTCTAATGTCTTTATTCATATTGGGCCATATAAATCTTGATGTTAATTGTTTTGTAGTGGCTTTGATGCCTGGGTGTGAGAGTTCGTGGAAGTTCCTAAAAACCATCATTCGGAATTTAATTGGAATGAATGGTCTAATATTATTAGTAGACACGTCACACCATAACAAATTGCCTGATTGTAGTGGGCATTGCTTAAATTTTAGAGAAGTATTCTTTGAAATCAGGTTTTGTAGTTCTGAATCACCAGTTTGTTCTTTGGCGATCTCTTCATAGTCGATAGTTGTGATAGCATCAACTCTGGACAGAGCATCGGCGACTATGTTGTCAGTACCTTTTATGTACTTGATGTCAGTAGAGAATTGGGAGATGTATTGTAGATGTCTTAATTGTCTAGGAGAAGCTTTCTCATTTTTTTGTTTGAATGCGTAAATTAAAGGTTTGTGATCAGTCAAAATTGTAAATTCACGTGCCTCAAGCAGGTGCTTGAAGAATTTGATAGACAAATATATTGCGAGAAGCTCTCTATCATATGTACTATAATTACATTGAGCAGGATTTAATTTTTCAGAGAAAAATGCTATTGGTTTCCAATTATTGTTGTCAAGCTGTTGGAGAAATGATCCAACTGCCCGATCTGAAGCATCTGTACAGAGTGAGATAGGCAGTTCAGTATCGGGGTAGGCTAACAGTGCTGTATTAGCTAGGGCTTGTGTGCATTTTTCAAACTGAACTTCAGCTTCTTCAGTCCATTTTATTTCGCTTCTATCCTTTTTCTTGGCTCCCCTCAAGTATTCATGAAGGATTGCCTGAGTCTCTGCGGCATTGTTCAAAAAGGTACGATAAAAGTTTAGCATTCCCAAAAATATGCGTAATTCATGAACTGTTTTTGGTTTCTTATATTCTAGAATAGCTTTAACCTTTGTTGGGAGTGGTTTCACACCTTGAGAGGTAATTAGGTTTCCTAGAAAATCAATTTCCTGTACTAGGAATTTAGATTTAAAAAGATTGATTCTCAATCCATAGGAATTTAGTCTGCTGAATAAGGTTTCAAGGTGGCTATAATGCTCTTCTTCCGTTTTAGAGGCTACCAGAATATCATCTAAGTAGACAAATGCAAAGTCCAAGTTTCTTAAGACTTCATGCATGAATCTCTGAAAGGTAGCAGTAGCATTTCTAAGACCGAAACTCATTACATTAAATTCGAATAGCCCAAAAGGAGTAATGATGGCAGTCTTAGGTTTATCCTCTTCAGCAATTGGAATCTGATAGAATGCCTTGCATAGGTCTATTTTTGAGTACACACGAGTACCTTTTAAGATGTGGTGGAAATCGTCCAGTCTAGGGATTGGATAACGATCTGGAAGTGTAACTGCATTGAGTCTTCTATAATCACCACAAGGTCTTAGTGACTCGTCCTTTTTTGAAACTAAATGTAGTGGACTCGCCCAAGGAGAATTTGAGGGTCTAATTATTCCATTATTCAACATATATTGAAATTCTGCCTTAGCAAGAGTTAATCTCTGTGAATCTGGACGACGGGCTTTTGAGTGAATTGGCTGACCTCTTGTAGGAATATAATGCTTAACACTATGTTTTGCTTCTACAAAATCTGATGGTGGCCTACATAGGTTAGGATATTTGGTTAGGATAGCGCTGACCTTGGATGATGAATTTAGAGTGCTAATATTTCCCATGTCTGAGATTGACTGAATGACGCCTCTTATGGAAAGATTAGTTATTCCATCAATTAGGCGTTTATTTTTTATATCAATAATCAATCCAAAGTTGTTCAGAAAGTCTGCTCCTATTATTGCTCTGTTGGTATTGGCGATTACAAAAGGCCATTGGAATTGACGTCGAAGTCCGATATCCAAATTTCTAACCTTTGTTCCATAGGTAACAATTTCTGTACCATTGGCTGCATATAATTTATAATCAGAGCTAGGCATCCTATTTTTTATCCTTTGGAGGTATTATAGATATATCAGCACCACTGTCCACCAAAAAGCGCAATCCCGTGTTTTTGTCCGTCACAAATAATCGGAGATTGCGACAATCCTGAATGCCGGCAGAAGAGCTTGTCGCTACTCTGTCCGCCGGTTGGAGTTTTCCGACTCATTCCAACTGCACGGAGACCTGCATTTATTTTGCAAGCAATTAGGACCAAATCTAAAATGGTAATAGCAGTATTTCCCTTTTTGATCGAAAGATCTTTGAGAATTACTTCTCGGTCTTGACTGAGTCCTATTTTTGGATCGAGATCTAGATCTATACAGTCTCAATTCGGACACCTGCCGTTCAAGATCTTCCAATTTGGCGATCAAGCGATCTGTTGATGAAGAAGGCACTTCCGTATCATATATTTCTTTGGAAGAGTTTATTTCATTTATTTTATCGGCCATTATGGCCAATTTGCTAATGTCCTCTTCGCTTACAATAAGTATGTTCTTTATGGATGTGGGCAGTTTATCAAGCCATAAAGTTTTTATTAAATTGTCAGAGATATCTGGGGTAGCGAGGGATCTGAGTTTTTGTAATAATTGGCTCGGCTTCATGTCTCCGAGCTCAATACCTGAAATTAACTTTTTAATTCTCAACCCTTCACTTTCTCTGAACAATTCAAGTAGTCGTGATTTACATTCAGAGTACTTGTTGTCGCTTTTGCTATTAATTATGTCCCAAATGTTTTCTATATATTTAGGTTCTAATTGGGAGATCAAATAATTAAATTTAGTGCCTTCCTGAATAATTCCACCTATTTTGAACTGTGCTTCTACCTGGAAGAACCATATTTCAGGTTTTTCAACCCAGAAAGGCGGTATTTTAACACTAACTTTGCATATTTCTGAGATATCGCTAGGCTTATTTTCTGTTTCCATTTTACGTAAATTTAAATTCGACACTACAGCTTAGAGATAAAGTTAAAAATTAAAATATTGAGATAAAATAACAAGGAAGATAATATAAAAACTTATCTTAGTCTTGAGATGATATCCCGATATCCTGGATGATGCTTCTTTTCAAGCTTGAATCACTTTTTGCATTTCTTTATCTCTTGAAATCTTCGTATGCTTTTTCTTTTCTATCACGTCCGGCTCACCAATGTGGTGTGTCGATTTACTGGTTCAGCGATGGCTCAGAAAGTCTCTCAAAGTTAGTGTTTTATTGAAGTTTCTTGATAACTACATTCATATGGGAAGACAAAAAGGACAACACCCCGGAATGTACATCTGGTCCTCTCTGGATTCCTCCGCTGTGCCGCGCTGGCGCCGCGGTCGTCCCGGTAATTTATGGCGGCCGCCTGTTTATTTATCTTGGCGGCGGCGGGGTGCTGCATCCAGCTGGCCCCCACAACCTAATCCGAACAATTTGGCAGCTGCTTCAATTGACCTATTGGGTGAAGCGTGAACGTGGTCAAAAAGCCCCTTTTTCAGAGTCAATCTTAGATGTTTGGTAGGAAATTCTTCCTTTAATCGATCCGGAAGTGTTACATATTTTTATTCTGTTATTTTCCATTTTCAAGTAGTCAATTAGAATTTCCTTCGGAATCGCAAAAAAACCGTGCTCACCACCTTTCCAGCTGACATTAACAGTCTTTGCCTTTTTTGGAGCCCTTTCATCAGAATCTGTTTACTGTATTAACTGCTGTATGAACTCTAGTATCTAGTGTTGTATCCAGGTCTCGTCTCAAGTCAAAAAATGAACCCAAAATTTTAAGGATTGAGAGCGTTCAACAATAAACACTGGGAAATGTCTGTTCACATGCATTTTTGGTCGATCTTAAGAAATCGCGTCATCCCTCTGGCACACAGCTTTCTTATATGTAATTCTATATGAAGAAAATATGGTGTACATTGTCTATTGAGATGTCCATGGTCTCAGCTATCTAACGTATTTTGACTAATAGATCTTCCATAACGATGCAATGGATTCTGACACCATTTCTGGCGTGTTACATCCCTAGGTTATCCGGGATGTGGTTTATCTTGTGTATATTTTTAGCCACGTTTATATTCATTCATCCAGTAATAAATGATCTCAAATGATGGGACTGAGTTTCCATTAATATCGTTCAGCTCGGCTTTAATTTGGTAAAGCGACCAACGTTTAAAAAAGAAATATTTGATAACAGCTCTAAATTCATTTATACTAATTTTGGAATCAATCGCTATGGCGCTAACTTTAAAAAAGGTGGAAGTCACAAGGTTGGATGACAAATAAAGGAACATTATTCTAGCCCACCAAGGAGATAGTTGATTTGTGTCGCACACACACAATCTATATTATCTTCACCTCACTTCTAGAACTCACCTCGTATATATTGCCACGTGGAAAATTAGGGAAGACAATCTTCAGGTTGACACAGAAATTTATTTTAGACAAGAACAAACTATCTATGCAAAACAAAAGATAAGCAATGAGGGAAGTTTACAAAGTAGCAAAATATAAACATAAACAAATTATACTCTGTTAATAAAATAATTAATATTTTGCTATAATATGAATTTTATATTACTATATAAAATCACAATGGTCTAACAAATGTGTGTCATTTGTAGAAACCTCAAATTGAGAATAATGGCTTAATGAATGAGGAAGCCCAGAATAAGCCACGTGGGATTCTGAAAAAGTCTTATTCTAATATCTACACA
The DNA here is from genome assembly GCA_030710605.1 of Cordylochernes scorpioides. Lineage (NCBI taxonomy): Eukaryota > Metazoa > Arthropoda > Arachnida > Pseudoscorpiones > Chernetidae > Cordylochernes > Cordylochernes scorpioides. The sequence goes on along the minus strand of CP092865.1, from coordinate 27,417,184 downwards.
GAAGCTGGAGGAGATGTTATTAGAAAGCAGATAAAGAAATCCAGGAAGAAACAAGTGACCTATACAATTCCATTTAAAGGCCTCAAGATATCTAGAAGCCAAAAGAAAAACAGAAGGGAATTTTTGATTCTCAAAAATATTGAGAATGATATTGGAAACTTTATTCTGGTAAACCTAAAAAAATACCAAGAGGTTTATGGCGGCGATGTTGAATATGAGTTCAAGAATTCTCGCCTAAATAAACTTAAAGGTGTGAAAGTGCACCATGGAAGAAGAGTTTACACATTTGAAATGTCCTTGAAGAATAGAGGACCCAAGCCCCGACCTAAAAAGAAGGTCGCGGCTAGACGGAGCTAAGCTTCAGGTAAGAACTCGATGTCTATTGCAACTTTGGAATTCTGACTTTTGTTTGTCTAGGACCTCAGCAGCAGCATCAAGGTGTCAGCTAAATCATCTTTTGTCAATAAACATTGCAGATTATCCCCCCCCCCAAATGCCAAACTATAAGTAAGTTATTCACCCCAGCATACACCAGATTGGTGTGTGTATTTTAATTAATCTGATATTCATATTATGGGAGAAGATTTGGAAAAGAAGGAGGCTCGACTGGAACTTCAGCATCTACCAGTCTATACTTTTTCTGGAGCGTGGGCAATGACATGAACAACCACTTGCAAATACAGAATTCTCAAGGCGCTTGGACCCAAACCAAAGTTAGCGGCTGTGGTCAAACACGGAAACATGCCGCGGACCTTGGCGCAGAGTTTAACTACGTGCTGGTGTTATGAGAGACATCGGTCAAATTTACCCCCAGTACTTTAATTGAGTCACAACCTTGATTTGGCGGTCCATTGATTACTTGATCCCGGCATGGGAGGAGTAGTCTCAGGTAAAATCTGAGGAGAACCATAGCCTGAAAATTTTCCCCACTTACTACATACTCATATTAAATTATTTGCGCCTTCATCTGATTGATAACATGTTCAATAGAAACATATTTCTATTTTAAAAAGTAGATGTCTAAAACTTATCTATATTTTGTGCAGGAGCCATTTTGTGCGTGCCGCGGTGTTCCACGTGGAGCCAATCCCATGCAGCTGCTGGCCAATATGTTAGCTCTAGTGCTGTCGGAATGCTGGCTCTATGTTTGGAACATGGGTCGGAAGTACCTCACTACTTCTGAAACACTGGAGTCCTCGGTTGATGAAGATGCTATTGTAGCAAGGCAATGCACGTTCTCCTTAACGTTGTGGGTGAAAGTAGAAGCCGAAGTAGTGGACTGTCCTGCATGGTGAAGTGCAGTGGAACTTCTGTGAGCTCCCAGCCTCTATGGTACCATGAAGGCCTGTAAGGGTTCTCTGAAATGTTTTCCACAAACGAGAAAATCGCACCCCCTCATTCCATGCCACTGTCTATTAATTTTCTCTTCACGTAAAAAGCAAAAGTAGGGGACTGTCCTGCAGGGCGAAGCACGGTTAGAACTATGAAAGCTCCGTAACGCTGCGGTTGCCGTGAAGGCCTGCAGGAAACCCTGAAATGTGGTTTACTAACAATACAATATTACCCCCTCATTCAATGAAATATAACAAGGACCTAACACCAATAGCCGAGAGATATCGCATTTCACGCAAAGAAGCACAAGTACGGGACAGTCCTGTAGGACGAAGTATGGTGGAGTCTCTTTGAGCTCCATGCTGCTACAGTTGCCATCAAGGCCTGCAGGAAACCCTAAAATGTGGTTCACTAACGATACAATGGCACCCCCTTATTCTATGGTGCAACACGAGAACCCAGCCACAGGTCATGAAATTGCTGTTAACGCAGAGAAGCACAAGTAGGGAACTGTCCTGCAGGGCGAAGTACGGCGGAGACAATGTAAGCTTCAGGCCGCTTCGGTAGCTGTGAAGGCCTGCAGGAAACCCTGCGATGTGATTCACTGACTAGACAATGACACCCCCTCATTCCAAGGATCAGCATGGGAACCCAGCCATTTGCCATGCAATTTCTGTTCACTCACAGAAGCAGAAGTAGGGGCCTCTCCTGTAGGGTGAAGTACGGTGGAGACAATGTGAGCTCCAGGCCGCTACGGCAGCTGTGAAGGCCTGCAGGAAACCCTGAAATTTGGGTGACTGAGAATGCAATGGTACCAACTCATCTCTTGGAGCAGCAAGAGGACCCGGCCACTTGCCTTGGAATCACTGTTCACTAGAGGAGCACAAGCAGGAAACTTTCGTGTAGGGCGAAGTACGGTGGAAACTCTGTGAGTTCCGTGCTGCTCCGGTAGCCGTGAAGGCCTTCACGGAACCCTGAAATGTGATTCACTGACTAGACAAAGGCACCTCCTCATTCCAAGGAACTGCATGGGAAACCAGCTACATGCCATGGAATTGCTGTTAACGCAAAAATGCACAAGTAGGGGACTCTCCTATAGGGCAAAGTTTGGTGGAGACAATGGGAGCTCCGTGCCGCTACGGCAGCCATGAAGGCCTGCAGGAAACCCTAAAATTTGGGTGATGAAGGAGGCGATTGCACCACTTTTTTTCAAGAAGTATCAAGAGGACCCGGCCACTGGCCTTTTTATTACTATTCACGCAGCGGACCACAAGTAGGGAACTTTGTGTAAGGCGAAGTACAGTGGAGATTCTGTTATCTCCGTGCCGCTATGGTAGCCGTGAAGGCCTGCAAGGATGCTCTGCATAGCATGTGGTTCACTAACAAGACAATGGTACTCCCTCATTCCATGGAACAGAACGTACAAGACAACACAGATAGACCTTCTTCAGGTCTATTTCACTTTAGAACTCACTTGTCTGTAGCTCCGTATACAATACTAGAAGATTGCACGAGGACATAGCCACTGTTTCCCAACCGCTATTCACACAAAATAAGCAACTGCCTTGTAGGGCGAAGTACGATGGGAACTTTCTGGGCTCCGGGCCGCTACGGTAATCGTGAAGGCCGGCAAGGAATCCTGAAATGTGGTTGAAACGAGGCAACGGCACCCTCTCATTCATAGATTCATAAATTATACGGAAAGTTGAATCAGGACCCAGCCACTGACCTTGCAATCGCTGCTCACACAAAGAGTTGGATTTCGGTAGAATTACTGGGGAGCAACCACGTCCTTAATGGCATCATGGCTTGAGAATCTGGAGTAAGAATAGTGATGTGAAATGGCACCAACATGGATATATATATATAAATAATTCTGTTGATATCTCTATAGAAGCATATGATTTTCTGCCCCCAAGAAGCAAGAAATTGGTTTATTCAAGATCCACACACTTCTGAAGCGTCATTTCCCAATCCTCCAAGGAGTAAGCTTCCATTCCCTAAGCTCTGAATTTTGTAACTTAGCTCAACCACCTGAAGAATGACCGCTGCACCTAATGCTGACTGCAAACTACCATTTGTCAAATCGATCGACAACTTTGACTTGATGGTTTTTTCCATCAAATATTTGCTTTTATAATTTTTTCTATAAAATACTTTTAATTATATAATATCTCTCATATATATGCTATTTATATTTTTATTTGAATAATAAATAAAACTCCACGGAGAATCCGTACAGGGCAAGATGCCCTAATAAAGCTGTTTTGTTGTTGTTGTTGAATAATAAATAAATATAAAATGAAAATAGTGTGTGTTAATCAAATTTTACAAACAAGTAGTGTTACCATATCAAAACTATTTCAAAGCCTTTTATACAGTGAGGTCACGGATTAAAGCCTAGCGAATTTAAACTATGAATCATATTGAAGATAAAGAAGTTCTGGTGTCCTTTCAAATACAATTATATCATGATAATTGATTAAAACACACAATTAATTATCACAAGTACGTTCAAATTATACTTATATGGCCCGAATTTAAAAGTTCTAATTGGATGTTTTAATGATGTCATTTGAGACATAAATACACTGGTGTCCAAAAAATAAGAAACTTAACCAATATTGAAATTTTCAAAAGCTAATTTATTAACAAATATAAAATTTAGTATACAAATAGTTTAAACTATGGAGAATTTGACTAGCTATATGAAAATAAAAAAAAATATTTGAAATTATGAAATATGCAAATTATTACCAACATACCCAAAGCTAAGGTTCCAGATCTTAAAGAAATAAGATATCAATAGGGAGTATGATCACCTCTAACAGCTATCAAGGTCTCACAGCGAGCCCTCATACTGTTTACCAGGCTTTGGAGGAGGTCCAGGGGTAGTAAACTCCACTCCTCCAATAGAGCAGTTCTTAGCTCAACGAGGGTTCTGGGAGAGGGGTGACGAGCTCCAATACGCCTCCCTAGAGCATCCCACGCATGCTCTATTGGATTCAGGTCCTGAGATCTGGCTGGCCAATTCATCCTTCGAATATTCTCACTCTGGAGATATTCATTGACTAGCCTAGCCCTTATGCGGACGAGCATTATCGTCCATAAAAATTAAATTGTGACCAATTTGATCTCTATAAGGTCTTAGATAGGGCTCAAGGATCTCGTCCCTGTACCTTTGGGCAGTTAAAGTGCCCCCAGAAAAAATGTGAAGGGGTGTGCGTCTGCTAGAACTGATGCCAGCCCAGACTAAGAGACTGCCCCCTCTAAAACTGTCTATTTCCCTGATGTTACTGGGATTATAGCGGGTTCCAGGCTCCCTCCAGATGAAAACTCGTCGAGAATCTGTGTTTAAACTTAATATTGACTCGTCACTGAAGAGAACATTGGCCCACTGATCATGATTCCAGGCGTGATGTTCCAAGCACCAATTCAAGCGGGCTCTCCTGTGAGCAGAGGTTAAAGGAATACAGACCATTGGTCGTCTTGCATAAAGAGCACCTTCGTGAAGCCTTCGGTAAACAGTTTTTCTTGAAATTCTCGTTCCAGTAGCACTTGAGAGTTCATTAGAGAGTTGAATAGCTGTCATCTCCCTATGGCGCTTGGCAGTTACGACCAGATAACGGTCTTAAGAGGTAGCTGTTTTTCTTTTTCTACCAGAACCTTCTTTTCTTTTGATGGTTCCTGTCTCAAAGAACTGTTTCCATATTTTGCTGACCACAGATTTATTCACATTAAATTACTTTTTAGCTTTTAGCGTTGTATATTTTAAAACATATTGAAGCGATGCAGCAAAGAAGTAGAAAAGAAGACGTGGGGAAGCCAAGAGAAGAGGTATGCAGAGGCTCCTTCAGGGAAGTGTGGATTGACAAATTCCAGGAGGGGGTGGCAGAGAGTAGACGGGGCAGTCCAGCGGGCGCCGCCTTGGGGAAGGGATCAGCCGAGTCCAGCTGGTGCCGCGGTGGAAGGAAGTCGGCCGGCCTGCCGGGAGATTGGTGTGTGCCGACCAGACATGGCAGTCTGGGGGAAGAAGTCTGTCTGGTGACAGCGGGACCTGCAGCAAGGAGAACGGCGGTGGTGACAACAGACGCAGCAGGTGGGCACCGAACGTGTGGCCGTATGGACTGACCGGGAAGACGGTAGCGGAGAAGGATCCCTCTAGTGGCGGACATTGAAGGCAAGTTAATCTTCTACTGTATAGTTACTTATCTACTCTTTAAAGCTCTTGTAATAAATATACCGCACTAAGCTGTATCCTAAAGAATCCACATTGTCTTCTCAGTAAACCTTGAACGCAAACATCGACGGCTGAGAAGCGTCGTAACATTTGGTGTCAGATGTGGGGTACAGCTTAGTTAATTTTAATTGAAGATTTTATTTTGCGCTAATTTAAAAAGAAAAATGGAAAAACTAACCGACCTCGAAATTGAAAAATTCACAAAATTGCTCAGACTAATAAGCCAGAAAGTAGATGAGCTCGGAGAAAACTTGGATACTCCATTGAGCCGACTGGAGCATATTCGGAATGTCAAACGTTCTGCCACACCCATGTCTTGCGAAGTTAAGTTCAATGTACTACCGCCAGAAAATCCTGATGGCTTTTCAAAACCAATCACAGCAACCAATAGCCCACGTATTCAATGTCTGAGGGGACAAAAGACGATCCCAGGTGATGAAGATCCCGACAAGACCATCACAACAAAGATCATCACGTCAGGAGACGTTGTAAGTGAACTGCCAGAATCTACGATAGAAGATTCTCCCGTGATCCAGAAGTCCGAAGAGTGTCGACAGCAGGAAATGATCCAGACTGGTTGTGTAGCGGAGGAGGGTGAGCTGATCGCCTCCGACAATGGCTGTGGCACGAGTGTTTTGTATAAAATCAAGCGGACGGAAGGAGAATGCCCTCAAGGTGATATACAGAGCGAAAATTCAACCCCTGGGATTCTTTCTGAAATACTCCATGAGAACAGCAACGATCTTGGCGAGCTGCAGTGCGACAGCGTGGCTCACTTCAGCGACAGTGTCAGACTGTCAGGGACTACAGCGGCGATCCAACTGGACGGGACGGAGCTGGATGCTCCGTGGAAGTGCGACAAGGCTAGATGGTCGAAGCACCCTGAAGTTGGAGCCGGCAACCCGACTGAACGGGATAGAGCATTGGACGCTCTGTGGAAGTCCGACGACAATGTCTGTGACGCGGAAGTCGCGCGCAATGTGTCAGTGCCGTCGTCTGCAATGCAAGCTGAAGAGATGTGCCAAGAATGTGTTCCATTCATCTTCGTTCCTTCGCCCGACAAGGTGCAGATCAAGCAGCCACCGCCTAGGAAAAGTTCTACCGACCTTGAGACTGTCACGGGATCCGACTCCTCCAGAAGGTTTAAGAAATTCACAGCCCTGTGCGTGGTCGGCACTAAGGAGCCCAGGTTTGAAGGGTTAGGAAAGAGAGAGCCTCTAGAGCAAGAGAATGGGAAACCTAAAGAAGAAAAGGGAGGCCACGATATGGACAGCGTGGATCAGGTGGACGAATCCACTGTAAAGATCGGCGATCTACAGCCCCGTCGTGGAAGGAAGCGGCGAAAGCGCAATACAAACTATCGCAACCCTTTGTACATTGCGGCTACAGAGTGTTCTCAAGGAGAATTCAAAATATCAGATGAAAGCATCGTAGGCAGTGAAATATGGCCTCCATCGTGTGGAGAACCACCGCCCTGTGCTAGACAGCGAGACCAATCAATGGCGTCGGCACTGGTTGAGAGTGGAAAGAAAGCCCGAGTTGAGATGTGGTTCTGCAAACAAGGGTTGGTGTTAACCCTGCCGTTACGCTTCCGGGAGGCTGACGACCCTCATGTGGCCAGAGACGTCAGGGAGATCAAAGGGCCGCCGGTCAGCGCCTCTGGTGAAATCAGCCTTTTCGGGACGAAAAGGATTGAGAAGGGGGCAGTGAAGCGATGCAGCAGAGAAATAGAAGAGAAGACGTGGGGAAGCCAAGAGAAGAGGTATGCAGAGGCTCCTTCAGGGAAGTGTGGATTGACAAAAATTCCAGAGGAGGGGGTGGCAGACAGTCGGGGGAGTCCAGCTGGCGCCGCGGTGGGGAAGGGATCAGCCGAGTCCAGCTGGTGTCACCGTGAAGGAAGCCGGCCTGCCGGGGATTGGTGTGTGCCGAGCAAACATGGCAGTCTGAGGGAAGAAGTTTGTCTGGTGACAACGGGACCTGCAGCAGGGAGAACGGCGGTGGTGACAACAGACGCAGCAGGTGGGCACCGAACGTGTGGCCGTATGGACTGACCGGGAAGACGGTAGCGGAGAAGGATCCCTCTAGTGGCGGGCATTGAAGGCAAGTCAATCTTCTACTGTATAGTTACTTATCTACTCTTTAAATCTCTTACAATAAATATACCACACTAAGCTGTATCCTAAAGAATCCACATTGTCTTCTCAGTAAACCTTGAACGCAAACATTGACGGCTGAGAAGAGTCGTAACAATATTGTTAGAAATATTATCAATTCCAGGCGTTTTCTTTGAGTTTAGCTAATCAATTATTCCATTTACTTCATTGGGCGTTATTATTATATTTTCTTTATTATGAAATCCTAAAGTATAGTTCCTTATGTTTTTGTGGAAGGTTGTGTCTTCATTATCTCTATCATCGGGGAAAAGGTTGTTCAAAAGTTCTACTGTCTTCTGGAATCGTTTTTCATCTTTATTCACTTCTAAGATTTCCAAAATTCCCTTTCGGTTAGAACCGTTTTTAATATTTTTTTATACCCTGTATCCTCTAAGAAAAACCTCCAAGACATTCTTTTAGCCTTATTTATTTCCCTGACGTATTTGTTTCTTGCACTTTTATACTGTTGTTGAATACGGATAGAGGGATTTTCGCCCGATAATAGGAGTTACGGAGGTATTTACAATAGCTCTCAAGGCGTGCCAAGTCCGCGTTCCACCATCTGTTTATGTTGTTTTTTATTTGTTTGTTTTTTCTTAGTTTAAGAGTATTATACGCTGCTTCAATGAGCGTGTTCGAAAGTTCTTTTACCGCGCTATCGACGTCTTTCCTTGTATTTGCTGTATCTAAAAAGTTTTCAATATTATTTTGATCTATTTTAATGAAATTCTGGCCAAAATTTGACCAGTTCGCCTTTTCTTCACTGAATTTCCATGTGGAATAATTAGTAGCTGTGGTGAAATTGTCAGTTATATGTACTTCATAGATTATTGCTACATGATCAGAGATCTGCGATATTTGTTCTGTGTGCCAGTCTCTGATAGCTGCTATTGCTTGTTTGTTAGTCAGCGTAAGATCAATCACACTAGCATTTCGACATGTAGTGGATTTATTATTATGTATGATTAAGTTCGTTTCGTCAATGATGGGGATCAATCTATGCCCATTGTAATTTTTTGTGGAATCGTACCATAATGGCGATCTGGCGTTAAAGTCATCACTTATAATTAGGGGCGTGTTTATGCTGTGTTTCTTCCATTCATATGCATTCAAATGGTGTTTTAATTCTTGTTCTCCTCTTCTTGAATTGTTGAGTAATCGGTACGCTGCATCGTGTTTTTAATCTCTCTTTCGTAGATGGCGCACGCTTGGGTATTTGGTTTATTATCTAAATTTCCGTTCTTAAAATATGGGTGCTTGCAGCAATTGCTGCATCTTATTATTTCGGAGCAGTGATGCTGTCCTTCCATTCCACATTTTACACATTTCTTTATATTTGGGCAGTTTCTGGTCCGATGTCCAGGGTGGAATAAATAACAGTTTTGGCATTGATCAACAAGTACTTTGTCCCTAATATCGCACCGTTGGATATCAGTATATATTTTGCCAAGTTTTTTAATAATAGCATAGGCCCCCGAGGAGACCCTCAGAACTACATCTTGCTCAGCCTTTACAGATTTAATAGGAAATAAGACCTTGATCTCATTATTTAGCCCAGCAAGTTCTGGGTTCATCTCACAGATTATCGTTACCAAATTTGTTAGATCTGTTATTTTGTTAATCGACTTAACCAAAATTGTAGGATCTCTTAGTTTTGGCTTATATATTTTGCTGATTTGGTTGATTTCGTCAAGCTTCTTGAAACTTTCAATCAGTTGGTGTATATTCTGATCATTAGGCAGTTTAAGGATCGTTCCTTTTCTTGTATTTATTATTCTATTGATTCTTGCTTTATTGCCCTCTTGTCTAAGAAATTTGATACCCTCATTTACCTTTTGTTGTACCTGTGATATTGCTTGATTTTCATTAGCTGTTATAAAAATGGTTTGTTCCTTAGTATTTTGTCGTGCTTTTTGTGTAAGTAAGTAATCTTTATTTTTAGCCACTTCTGCATACGAATCTTTACTTAAACCCTGCCCAATTATCTTTGATAAATCGTTATTGATACAAACGTACAAACATTGATTTTTATATATATAGATATGGATTTTTAATAGTGAATATATTGCTCTGATAAAGTTTTCTCTGTAAAAAAAAAATATACTCAATTGCCCAGGCGCTAGAGAAACTCGTGGCTATCTATACCTAAAGTTTCTCTCTTTGAATAACCCGGGTTCTTGTAGCGTCGAATGCCAAGATCCCGGGTGCAATTAATAATTTTTTTTTTTGATACTACTGATATCATTGTTAAAACAATGTTGTTAGGCCAGCTTTCCCTCCGGAAAAATTATTGTATGTTCATTAGTATACTTTTTTTTTTTTTTAAACCCATTTATGGACTGAAGTACAAATTGTTAAATTATTATTTCTAAAGAACTTATATGCCCGGGTAGCTCAGTCGGTAGAGCGTTAGGCTTTTAACCTAACGGTCCAGGGTTCGAGCCCCTGCTCGGGCGTTTTTTTTTTCTCAATCTTTATTTAGTGCAGTGAATTGAATTCGCCCTGACATTAATAATGTCAAAAAATAATGGACGATATTAAGAACGAATTCTCTTATTTTCTCTTAAAAAAATTTTTTTTTTTTTTTTGCTTATCCCTAGTACACGTGGTACAGGCCATGATAATCATGGTGGGTTGTTAGCGACTGCTTTTTACTGTAAGCGCACCACATGTCTACACATGTGAAAGCAGTTCGACTTTGCACTTACAAATGTGCCAGAGCCCCGTTTGGTTACTTGCACTCGCTGGTGGGGTTGGACTTTTGCAAGAATCGGGGGGCCATTGGAGCATTTTTTTTTTTAAACAGAAAAAAGTGTCCAATGCGGGGATCGAACCCGGGTCGTAGTGGTCATAAACCAAACGGTTTAACCAGCCTTCCACCGACCCCCAGTCTTAAAAAAAATTGAAATTACAAAAACGACATGCAAATTATAACTTTTTTTTTCTTCCTACTTCAGTGTCTGGGTGGGCCATATGGTCTCTCCATATCTCCCGCCATCTGCTTTATCTCCTCTTATGTCCGTTGCCCAGTCCAGTCTTTGTTAACTTTTTTACAAAACCTGAAATCGTGGCTTAAAATATTCCTGAGGTTTGCAAAGAACTACAAGCAAAGTTTGATACCAGAGATTGATTTTTCAGCTTAATTAGCCCCGCCAAATACATATCTATTATGTACAAGTACTAAAGTAAGAACTCCGCCTTTGCCGGTCTTAAGCCTCCGAATGAGAGCAGGAAGGGGGAGCAGTAACAAGCTCGATAAAAAAACCTGGGCTCAACTGGCCCAGCTGATAGTGCCCTGTAAGGGCTCCTGAACCAGGGATACAGGATGAGCAGCGTTTGTACTCCATGTTAGGAGCGGCTGCACATGGCGTCTGTTCTTCATGTCAGAGGCGGCCATTTCTTGGCCGACTTAGCTCCAATTATCCATTATATTTATATTTCATATCTCCACATGAAAGAAGAAGACTAAAGTAAGACTTGAAGTAAAAAACACAATGTGTTCAACTCCCTCTCTTCTTTTAGCATCGCAGCTGGATGATGGGTCAGGAGACAATAGAGAAACATTGATTGAAAATTTAAATACAATAATCCTTTCCTAGAAGGTTCACCTAGGAGAAGGAAAATATTTATTTTCTGAGAGGATGTCATTTCTTAAAGTTTTCTAATTAAACATTTTATTCATCCAGTTGTTTATTGGCAATATGGCTGTTGAATCATTCATCTGGATGCACCTTCTTTGTATTCTTATTTTGGGGTCAATTGTTGCTTGTAAGCGATATAATAAGCTCAGAAATATTCGAACAAGTCAAAACTAGATCTTTGGGCAAAGAGTTTCTTTATTTTGAGGTGTTGCAGCTTTCAAGAATTTTTTTTTTATCTTCAACAGGCAAATCCAAAAGCAAGCGAGATGTTATCGAGCGTGGCTCACAGATTATATTATAGCTAAATATAAATAGACAATAAATTAAGTTGAATATACATATAAGCTAATTTACATATTTAACTTTATAATTTCGTTATTTAAAAATACACTTTTGTATATAAAATATTTAAATTGAACGTAAAGTTAAATGGTGTATAACTATATTCTTTGATACATGATTAAAAAAATAGTGTTATTGGAACTATGGCATAAGATTCAGGATTATGTCATACTGGGTTGGGAGTGTCTATTTTTCTATTGATATTTGGCCAACCCCTTTTCTTGATAAATCAAACAGAAAAGCCAACCACGAAACCCAGAACACTCACCCAGATTTATTGAAAAATATACAGAAACATCTCTTAAGATCCCAGTAAAATCAGTCCCATTGGAGGGGGGGGGGGGGGTTGTTTTAGAGGGTTTTACTATATAAAGAAACAAATCATTATAATAAAGACATCTCCTGATCGTGCAACTAAAAGTTTCTGATGGCTTGCACCATCTGTTGGAATAAATATCAACTAATCGTTTATTTTTAATTAATCCAGAATTGGCCAAATACCCTTTTTTGATTAATCAAGCTAACCATGTAGAAATATTATTTGGGCAATTCTGGAATAATTAAAAATATATATAAACGATTGGTTGATATTTATTCCAACAGATTGTGCAAGCCATCAGTTACTTTTAGTTGCACGATCAAAAGATGTCTTTCTCTTAATTCATCAAACTGATCCCAGGTACAATTTCACGTTTGTACTATGTTTACACAAATCACATTATAAATTTATGTTTCATATAGTTTTAAAATAATCAGAGATTATTTCAGGAGTCACATCTAAAGCTATTTTGTGAAAAAGAGAATAAATGTCAACATTATGTTTTATTAAAAATAGTACAAATGTAACATTGTACTGGGATAAGGTGCATAAATTAAGAAAAAGGCATCTCCTTATCGTGCAACTGAAAGTTGCTGATGGCTTGCGCCATCTATCAGAATAAAATTATTCTGATAGATGGCGCAAGCCATCAGCAACTTTCAGTTGCACGATAAGGAGATGCCTTTTTCTTAAATTATGTTTTATATTTGAAAACAATTACTACAAGCCCTACACACCAATGATTATAATTAAGGATGGGCATGGATGGCTCTTCAGTGGTAAACCCTCCGAGCAGTGTCACCAGTTTATTTTCTTTAGTTTTTAATCATATTGTCACGTATATAGGCCTGAAAACAACTACAACCTCCTCCAATAGATGGCGCTTTCACCTATTTCCCGTCTGGAACTTGTGTGGATATCGCCGACTGCTGTGGTCCTGTTTCCTGGAGCTAATAGTTGTAAATAGATGTTTATATTGGCTCTGGTATGTAAATACATGTTAATTGATATTTGAGTTATAATTAATGTGGTTTAAAGATGACAATAAAAGAGAGGAGTGTTTGAAGTCTTGTTGTTGTGATTCTCTCTCTCTCCGACATCACTGTAGCTATTCTTCTGGTAAGTCTCTCGTGTCCCCCCACCAGTGGTAAAGCCGAGAGATACTGCCAGAGTTCCACTTGAGTGGTGGTTCTTGGAGGTGTTTGGGTGCTCTGCAGAGTAGAGCTGCAGAGGTAAAGCAACGGGAGCCCTGGGTAGGTGATCCACGACGGAGGAAGTGGCATCATCACAAGAACCAGAGGGGTCAAGCGCGACAATATTTTTTAAAATTGCATAAATTTATTGCGAATGGAAATTAAGAGGAAAGCCTTTCTCCCCGACTTGCCCCCCTGCCCTTATTTTTAATATTGCAATGTACTATCAATAGAATATTGAAAGCATTTGAACAATAGTAGCCATTTTCAATGTTGAAAGATGCTGGAATGATAATTAGTAAAATTTATATTTACACAATGTGTGTGAACATCAATAATAAATTCAAAAGACAACACAATATATAAATTCCAACAATTTATTACAAAAAAAAAATTAGTTCTTTATTTATTTACAGTATCACAAAAAAATATCACTTTTGTAGCAATTAAAGAATTATTTTTCAGAACAATCAACAATGAAATATACTTTTGACAATTTATAAGCCAGGCATCATCTATCTTTTGTAATGGGAAGATTTCTAAGGCATTTGTTTACTTGGGCAGGCATATGGGTGGTGAAGGATATGTCTAAACATCCTAAATATATATAAAAATATATATATATATTGTAAATAAAAAATTATTTCTTTTTTTATGTATAAGAAAAAAAAAATCTTTGGCTATATACATAACAGGCGTTGTGTAGGTACAAAAATAACATTGCACTTGGGCTCAAATTGTAGGATTTCAGGTCTGTTTATCTCTCTCTGGAACAAAGGTAACACGGTGTTAACATGGTAGTGATGATAGATAAATATGATGAAGATTGATAAACAAAATGACATGTTTCTTCTTTGCAATGGAACCTTGTTATAACAGCCTCTTGGCTATAACACCTGTTGGATCCTATAGTTAATAATTTCCTTAAATTCAATTTTATATATGAAAATTAAGCCAAAATATTCTAAATTCAATTGTACAATATAAATCTTTAATATGTAAATTTTAAAGCAATCAACATGTATGCAAATTTCTATTTTGGCTAGTTAATAGTTTTTTTTTTCTCTCTCTCTCTACCACTAGTATCAAAATCTAAGTCAAAATCATGTATTCTAAAATCATGTGGTAGCTACTCCTAACTCTAAAACCAAAAGACAATAAAATAATTCAAGACAAGTGGCAAAGTGCTTCTTAGTATTTTTTACTGAACATTGAAGCCACGAACAGTATGGTCCCTCATCGAGCCGGATACTTTAAAAAATTAAGGTAAGCCATTTGAAAACTTAAAATTCTTAAAATAAAGTCATGCCCAAATCTGAAGTTAAAATTCGGCACAAATTCAACTTTATTATTCAGGAAATAAAGGATCTGGAATCAAAGAATAAAGCTATTGTAGAATCCAAAAACATACATAGATTAAAGCTATTCCAACAAGAAGTTAATGAAAGGAAAATTAGCCTAAATCAAGTTATCAACACATTATTAGAATCAGAGTTAGATGATACACAATATGACGATTATTCAAAAGCCAAAGAGGATATTTTTAATATGTTGGTGTCTATTGAAGAAGCTTTATCTTTGATTGAAACCAAAGAAAATACTCATAGTGATAAACAACTGCCCGAATCCAATGTTAATTTACCTAAGATAAATTTACCCATTTTCAATGGTGATTCAGCCAATTGGCTTAGTTTTAGAGAAATATTTAACTCCACCATTAATTCAAATCAAACACTAACTGAAATACAAAAATTTCAATATCTACTTGCATCTGTTAAGGGTCCTGCGGAAAAGTTGATTCGGGGTTTTCCCATTTCTGACAAAAACTACCAGCAAGCATGGGATACCTTATGCAATAGATTTAATAACAGAAGAGAATTGGCTTTTTCACAAATCAACAAAATATTCTCCATAAGGCCATTAAAATCTATTTCGGCTGGTTCTCTCTATGAAATCCTTGATGTTTGCAATGAAGGCATTAGAAATCTCTCAGTGCTAGGACTTGAGAAAAACACATTAACAGATCTAATCCTGATCAATTTTTTTGAAAAAAGAATTGGTGAAGCCCTCAGGAAAGAATGGGAATTAACCCTTCAAAATGAAGAATATCCAACATTTGAAAACTTTGTGAATTTTTTAGAAAAACATGCTAGAAGCCTGCAAGGTATGAGAATTCCTTTGTTCCAGGAACAAAAAACCTCTAGCAAAAATATGATGGCTCACGGCCTTTATGTCAACAAAGGTCAAAATTGTATTTTATGTCATCAAATTCATAAACTAAATGACTGCCAGAGATTCATAAATCTTCCCTTGCCTAAAAAATGGGAATTAGTTAAAAAACATAAACTTTGTCAAAATTGCCTTAGAGCAAATCATGAGATATCCAAATGTCTCATCACATCAAGATGTAAAAACTGCAAGCAGAACCATCATACTCTTCTGCATGAATACAACTCTGAACCATCCATTCCACAACCAACAACCTCTCAAGATATGTTGATTTCAACAAATACCATCTGTAATGCGATGCCTTTGGAAACGGAAACAAATATTCTACTGTCAACAGCCTTTATTAAAGTCAAGGCGAAGGATGGCTCATTTGTGCTATGTAGAGCATTAGTGGACAATGGGTCCCAAATAAGCCTAATTTCAGAACAATGTTGCCACAAGTTGGGACTTGAAAAAAGGAAAAATTCTTATACACTAAAAGGTGTAGGTGACATTGTTGTCAACAGGACAACATCGCAGGTTGAAATAGAGTTCACCCCACATCATAATGATCAATTATTTTCTGCCAGAGCATTTGTGGTTGGGAGGGTAACTGCAGACCTTCCAAACTTCCAAATTCAGTCAGCAGACTTTCCTCATTTAGAAAATTTGCTCTTGGCAGACCCAGAATTCTATGTCACCAAGCCCATAGACCTAATTTTGGGTGCAGATACCTTTGTAGAAATAATTCTAGGTCATAAAACAGATTTAAAGCACCATCCTATAGCACTTAATACCAAGTTAGGTTGGCTTGTTTCTGGGAGAATCCATTCAACTATTAAGTCGAATACTTCGGTAATCAATCACTGTACCACTGAACTTGATTCCAGCATAAGAAAATTCTGGGAACTTGAAGATGTCCCAATTTCTAAGGCCCAGTTGGGTATAAAGAATGCCCCATTTCCAAGTCTGCCGGGGTCCATTCAGACCTCTCCAAGTCTACCAGACTCTGTTCAAGGGTCACCGTCTCTAACTTTAAGCCTACAGAGCTCCAAACACAACTCTCCAACCCCCTTACAAGTATCAGTTCACAGCCTGAAAGAGGCCATGTCCCCTTTGGTCGAAATGCCATCAAGCCCTGGGTGCTCCAAGCAGATTTCAATTCCTATAGAAGAAGACTCTATAGAGAGCCAGAACCGAGTTGATAATCTGCCATCCTACCCGATGAGCCCAGAGCAGAGTTACACTCTCTCATCGGCTTCTGTTGAAGATTTCAAGGCCCAAAGTGGGCCCAAGTCCCCTACATCTCCCACCAGAGGTTCAGAGAGTTGCCGATGTTCTGGGGATTATACAGAGTCACAGATGTCTCAGAACTCCAATTTTTCATGCTCCTCTATAGAAGAATCTGAAGATAATTCAAGTAAATCTGAAGAAAATCTAAGTAGATCCGAAGATAATCCAAGTAAATCTGAAGAAATTCCAAGTAAATCAAAAAAGTCACGTATCTCCAAGTTAACTCCACAAATTACTTCTAAACAAAACCAATTACTTCCTTCTGAATCAAGTCAACCATCCACTCCAGAACAACCTCTCGCTTCTCAGTCAAGTGAACCACTCTCATCTAAGAAAGAAACTTCGATTATTCCTAAGATAAAGCCACCACCCTATTATAGGCGAAAACGTCAACTTCCTGCTGAGAAAACTTCATGGGATGAACCAATTGAATCAGATATAAAGTCAAATTGGAATAAATTCCAAACTCAACTATCGTGCCTAAAGGAAATCAAAATACCAAGATACCTGAACAGTTCATCTTCTGAAATAGAAGAATTACAACTACATGGATTTTGTGATGCATCCCTTAATGCTTATTCAGCAGTTTTTTACTTGAAAACTAGATTCAAAATTCCAAAGATCAAAATCAATCTGATAACCTCAAAAACTAAGGTTGCACCATTAAAGACCATTACAATTCCAAGACTTGAACTAAGTGCAGCATTGCTTTTGGCTCAACTGAATCAAGTCATTCTTGAATCATTTCCTTTTCAACCTGACAAAACCTTTTTGTGGACTGATTCACAAATCTGCATAGATTGGATAAGATCAGATGCCAGCAGATGGAAGGCCTTTGTTTCGAACAGAGTGTCGTCAATTCAAAATTTGACTCAAATCACTGATTGGTTCCATGTATCCAGTCAAGATAATCCAGCTGATTGCGCATCAAGAGGAATCATGCCTCAAGACTTGGTCAATCATAGAATTTGGTGGCGGGGTCCTATTTGGCTTCAAGAAAATAATGTTCGATATATTCCTTCTTCACCAACCCAAGTAAACCTCAATATCATTCAAGAAGAAGTCGGTGAAGGTCAAGTGTTGGATCAAACAACCTTAATTAAAAAATCAGAAACTATTTTAAATCTAGAATTCATTGAAAGGTATTCCACAATGACCAAATTGATCCGAATAACAGCTTGGTGTTGGAGATTCTACTACAATTGCCTCCTCTTTGATCCAATTCGTCAGAAAGGACCTTTGACAACAAGAGAATTAACAAAGGCAATTCAAGTCTTAGTCAAATCAATCCAGCAAGTTGAATTCTGCACGGAAATAAAATTACCGAAGTCAAACAAGCAACTACCTCTGTCCAACAAGCTAACTTCTCTAAATCCCTTTTTAGACACTCAAGGACTTCTAAGAGTTGGAGGTAGACTCAAGTATTCCTATTTAAATGAAAATCAAAACTTCCCTCTCTTACAACCGAAACCCCCACGCCAGGAATCACTTATCAAAAATCTCTTAACTGAGAATGCCGACATTCCTGAGGCTATTGATGAGAATCAAGAAGATTCTTCAATTTAGGAACCACTTTTGTCATTGAAGACGAAGAGTCTAACAAAGATATCGGGACTCCAAAGATTGAAATCTCCGAAGTTTCGGTTATTGATAAATCGGAAGGCAAATATTCGAAAGAACCAGTGGTCAGTGTAGAAGCTCTGGATAAGAAGGAACTGTGCCATGATGACCCAGCTCACCTCAATGTGGTTGAAGCTGATCTTAATCGACCTAAAGAGGCTACCAGTGGTATAATCAATATTTCTACAGAAGCTAATGAATCGGCAAGCAAAGAGAAAGCTGTATCTGTTGAAATTGTGGATACATCAACAAAGGATTATCTACAGAGCGGTGAAAAGGCTAAATTATCCCGCTGGAAACCCATCGATTCTCTATGCTTAGAAGACGTCAAGGAATCTGAAGACGACGATGAAAATTACAGTTCATCGGCATATATAGAATGGCCAGAAATCTTGAAGAAAGAAGTCTTAAGACCCGAAGCTTTAGAAAAGGCAGTCAATCTGGAAGATTTTGAGAAGGCGGCAGTAAGTCGACAACTCTCCAAAGAACATTTAGAGGAATCGACCGAACAAGGCTCATGCATAAAGGCTGAATCAAAACCTTGGGAAGATCCTATTGAATCCGACTTAGCAGCCGCAGAGTCTGATAATCCAGCAGTTCCCGAAAGAGAACTGGCCAACGAATCTGAAAATCTCATCCAAGATTCACCTCAATCGGATACTCAAAGATGGAAGCTGATTCCATTACCTTTCAAACAATGAGAATTGTAATCTTAGCTACATAGTCGGAATCAATTAGTCCAGCATCTATACTATTGGAACTCTTTTTTATTTTTATTTATTTTTTTTTATTTTTTATTTTCTGGTCATCTCTTCCCAGCCGGGGGAGTATGTTGGATCCTATAGTTAATAATTTCCTTAAATTCAATTTTATATATGAAAATTAAGCCAAAATATTCTAAATTCAATTGTACAATATAAATCTTTAATATGTAAATTTTAAAGCAATCAACATGTATGCAAATTTCTAGTTTGGCTAGTTAATAGTTTTTTTTTCTCTCTCTCTCTACCACTAGTATCAAAATCTAAGTCAAAATCATGTATTCTAAAATCATGTGGTAGCTACTCCTAACTCTAAAACCAAAAGACAATAAAATAATTCAAGACAAGTGGCAAAGTGCTTCTTAGTATTTTTTACTGAACATCCAAGCCACAAACAACACCATTAACATTTTAACTCCGCCTTTGCCGGTCCCAAGCCCGGATGAAAAAGGAGGAGGTGGAGCAGTAACAAGCTTGCTAAAAAACCTGGGCTCAGCTGGCCCGGCTGATAGTACGCTGTAGGGGCTCCTAATCCAGGGATACAGGATGAGCAGCAGAGTTTGTACTCTTTATGTTAGGAGCGACTGCACATGGCGTCTGTTTCTCATGTCAGAGGCGGCCATTTCTTTTGGAGCTAAGTCGGCCTGTCACTGAGTAGTGCTCCCAGTCTTAATGAGAAAGGCAGATGCATTCTACTTCATCCAGTCATGATTGAGTGGAGATAAGAAAGAAGTAGTACTTTATTATATTTTGTTATTTAAAAATAAAAAAGGCATATCCTGACCAGAAGCACATGTGCTTTTCAGAAGGCAGAGCGTCATCTGGTGGAACAGAAATCAACTAAACATTGATTTAGCCTGTTCCCTGATATTTGGCCAACCCAATTTTTTGATAAATCAAGAAAAGCCATCCACAGGTTTAACTGTATTTCTCTTTCAAATTATTATTTTTAATTCAACTGAGACTATAATTCAACTATTTTTCAAATCCCAATCAACCTTTAGTTACTTTAACTGACTATAATCCAACCCCCACCTCAGTTTAAATACTTAAGCAACTACTCCACAAAAGATTGATTTTCTAATTTATTCAAATTGGCAAGTTTTCTAGTTGAGGAACTCTTCTACAGGCCCCTTCAGTGTTAACAACAAGATATCTTTGAAAATTGTCCAAGGGCAGTGAATGTTGCAATGAATTGATAATCACCTTAACCGACTATAAATCAAAAGTGACTTTTTAAATCAACCATTTTTCAAAGCTCAAACAGCTTATATTTACTTTAACAGTCTATAATTCAACACCCCCCCCTTTAGTGTGGACAACAATATGTCCTGGAATATTGTTATTTTTTTCCAATTCATCAGTTGATTGCTTAAACCAACCTACGCAGACCATGCTTTCCTAGTATATTGATGAGGTCAAGTTGAACTGCTTTTCACATATGTAGACATGTGGTGCAGTTACAGTAAAAGCAGTCTACCCACCATGATTATCATGGCCTGTACCACGTGTACTAGGGATAGGCAAAAAAAAAGTATATTGATGACTTGCTCGGGAATTTTGTAGAGATCTTGTCTGTGTAAAATGTGAATGTTGCAACAAATTGCTAATCACCTTAACCAACTATTAATTCATAGCTAATTATAATTAAACCAAAAATTCTGATCCCTTGGGGGATTTGAACTGAAGAAGTTGAACTGTAATTCTAAGAGGTCCCAAGTTTCAAAGTTCCAAATTGATTTAACTGTTGCTCTCTAAAACAACAAACTAGGTCAAATATGATGTTGTTATAGCAACAGTATTGTTATTGATAGAATATGGCCCAAAGGAAGAACACTCAAGACAAAAACCACTGAATTGATTCTAAAAGAGTAGTGTAAGAGAATGAATATCAAAGACATAAACATATCAAAAGAGTAGATCCTGCTAAGAGATACCACAGATATGACCTCCTGGAGTTGGTTATTTCTTGAGTGTGGATAATTCTGGTCATCTTGTGATTAAACAAAAGCTCAGGGAGCTAGTACTCAACTATAAAAATTACTTCTCATTGAGAATGCAAAAAATTGGTCCCAAAATATCCGGAATATATTTAAGCATCATATAGTATAGGATGGCTATATAATGGAATGTCTTTTGAGCCTCAAGTAAGACAAAACTTTCCATGATGTAGCTATGATACTAGATACAATGTGTGGTTAAAGTGGGGTTAGATATGGGCAAGTAACACAGTGAAGCAGCAATTTATTATTTGAAAATACTGCTCTCTCATTGAGGTATTTGATTCCTAGTGGTAAATATGATCCCTCTATACTTATTCCTCTATAGATAGCATAGGCCTTTATTTGCCCTTTTATTATTCACAGACAAGTCATGTCCACCACACGGGAATATACCATTCAATCATCAAGGTGCCATAAACTCCATTGAACTTACCCCCTCGATTCCAGAAAGCCATGAACCAGAATCAAATCCGGCATTAACATTTTGTTCAGTATATAAATAACCTTCACATATTACACAGGTCTACAAAAAATACTGTTTTTTTTGCACAAGAGAACCTGATGGTGTTTCTAGTGTAACTTTTCATGCTGTACTCAAAAATCTAATCAGAAATTGCCCATCACCCATGGTTTTTGCCTGACGATCTTTTTTTAGTATTGGGATAAATACATGCATCCAACATGAAAGAGACTTACAAAAACATGAAACTGCTTTTGAAAAAGATAGAATATGAAAGATACGGTTGGAAAATATGCAGCGATTTGAAAGTCGTTGCTCTCTTGCGTGGATTACAGCTTGGATATACAAAATTTTGTTGTTTTCTGTGTGAATGGGATAGCAGAGATAGGGAAAGGCATTACATTGAAAAAATCTGGCCAAACCGTAAAATCTTTACTCCAGGATATAAAAATATTGCAAATCTACCCCTGATCGATTCAGAAAATATTTACTTACCACCATTACATATTAAACTGGGATTAATGAAGAACTCTGTCAAGGCAATGGATCGAAATGCCAGTGGATTTGCCTGCCTAAAACAAAAATTTTCTAGTATAAGTGAAGCGAAGATTAAAGAAGGAATTTTCGTTGGACCTCAGATTCGAGAATTGCAGCAGGATGGAAATTTTCAAAATAGTTTGAATGAAGTTGAAGCAGCAGCATGGAATTTCTTTAGAAACGTTTGCAAAAACTTCTTTGGAAGTGTCAAGGTTGAAAATTACCGAGACATAGTTAATGATCTGTTGCTTTCCTACAAGGCACTGGGAAGTAACATGTCCCTCAAGATCCATTTCCTGCATTCACATCTAGATTTCTTTCAAGACAATCTTGGCGCAGTTAGCGATGAGCATGGTGAGAGGTTTCATCAAGCTAAATCAAGCATGGAGAAGCGGTACCAAGGTAAATGGAGTCCCGCTATGCTTGCCGACGACTGTTGGGCACTCAAGAGGGATCTACCACAAGCAAAGTATAGAAGAAAATCCACTGTCACTGCTTTTCAATAATAAATATGTTTCGTTCATATATGCCTATATATTAACAATATTTCCAAATTCAAGTAGGTGTATCTCAGAAATATTGTGTAATAGAAAAAAACTAATGGTATATTTGGATTCAGGACATGTAGATAAGATGCTATTTCTTTGTGGACAAAGAAAAATATTTTTTGATAAACCAGTTACGTGACATTGTTTGCATTTTTTACTGTATTTATCCCAATACTAAAAAAAGACTGTCACGCAAAAACCATAGGTGATGGGAAATTTCTGATTAGATTTTTGAGTTCAGCATGAAAAGTTACACTAGAAACATAATCAGGTTCTCTTGTGCAAAAATCTTGTTGACCAGTGTTATTCATTGTTGCAATTATCATAAACTAGGTTGCTCTTTTTGAGCGGTACCTAATAAAGTGATTTTGGAACAAGTGGAACTTACCACTAATGAGGTCCTCCGATGGCATCCAGGTCACTTTGGATCTTCTCCTCGCTGAGTTTGTAGTTGTAGTCCCGGAGTGAGAGAAGCACGAGTCAAGGGTAACATCAAATAAAGAGAAAACATTTTAGATGTACTAAACAGGACCTTTGGGAGAGGCCGCTGCTTATCATAAAACAGCTCAAAGAGCATGAACTCATGGAATTCGTGTAATCTTTACACAAGGGAATAAGAAACAACATTGACAAACATTTTTTATGATGAACAGACTTTTTAAGGGCAAAATTTCCAGAGATATGTAACATTTTACAGCAGAGTCCAATCCTCTACCCATTTTTTTATTTATTTATTACAAAACACACTCTAAATCCTATGTGGATATTTGCATGTAAATGTTTAATCTATTTTATGTACAAAGTTTTTAAATATATATACAAATCATTTATAGTTTTAGAGAGAGAGAGTGAAAGTTATTTAAATTTACATTTTAGAGCAATAAATTATACCAGAAACAAAGATTATTTACATACATATTATCAAAAGTCCAATATATCTTTAGAAATGCAACCACTAAACCAGTGGCACAAATATACTAATTAAAACTAGAAATTTCAATTCTTAATGTAATTCAAGTCCACGGCATTTGAGATAGAGTCTACAAAACTTGTTAAATTTTCTATATTCTTCTTTACTGGAAACCATTTGGCTTAAACTAGAACTGTTCATTTGACATTGTACTCTCAAATCAGCAACAAGTAGGCACCGGATTAAAATATGCTCAGGGTTGTGAACTTCTTGGTCACATAAGCAGATTGAAGAATCAATTCTGCCAATTCTATATTCAATTCAATTCTATATTCAATAAATATGTGTTAAAGTCTCCATGCCCCGTAAAGAATTGTATATTATAAAAATTTGGCTGGATAAATTTGGGTAATCTTGAGTTTTCTCGCTATAGACAGGTTTAACTGTATTTGAATTTTTTGTCTTGTTATCCAAATGTGAGCATTGACATTGGTGTAATTAATTCATTGAATTTTAATCTCCAAATGGGCATTATTGAAAAATAAAAAGCCAAATATTTTAGCACTCTTATAAAACATTTGTAAAAAAACATCCTTAAAGTTCAATCTTTGATCAAATAATTGATCATACTCCATTTTCCATATAAGACTGAGCAAGGGAACCAATAAATTCCTGGTCTTTAATAAATGTCTTATTTCTACATACAAGTGGGAATCTCATTAGAGGAGCCCTAGTTTTATTCCATGGTAACCATGGTAATAACAATATTATAGCACACAACATCACAATTCTAAAGTCCCAAGTTTTAAGTTCCAATTATTTGAACTGTGCTTATAACAATAGCAACTTGAAAAATAGTACAAATGTGATATTGCACTGGGATAAGGTTCATAAATTGGGCATCTCCTTATCAGGCAACTGAAAGTTGTTGATGGCTTGCACCATCTAAATAAATTGCCTTTTTTCTTTTTTTAATATCAACTTGGTTTTACAACAATTTTAAATCTTGGGCTCAGGTGATCTTGTTATAGCTGTAGTTATTATTTATACAGAAGTTATGAGAGGACACTTCTGCTAGATGACACCTCTCTACAAAGGACAGTTTTCATCTCCAAAATTACCATTTTTATTAATTAGCAACTCTGTTTCTAAGAGGACACCTCAAGGACACTTTGGCTCTGCAACTCCAGAGAGGTTCTACCGTACTACAATTGTATTAGTAACCAGAAAAATCTCTGGTCTTCCATAGCTCTTAAATTGAGAATGACCCGGCACAATGGTACCATGTGTGATGACAAAGGATATTGGTTCTGCGTGGCATTTTGACAGGGGACTGACATTGCTTGTCATTCCTGCGCTTGCGTAGAATCCTGGGTGGGGGATCAGGAATGTTGATTTCTTCATCATTGATGGTGAGCATGCGGTCATCGTAGAAACGCCTCCGATCCCGCTCCAGCTGTATTTTGGCCGTCTCTTTTATCTTGATCTTGCTATCTTCAAACCACCGTTTTATGGACTGCATCTCCTCTCTGTGCAACCTCCTGGCCTTGGAAATCTGGACACACTGATGTTACTCTACCAGGACATAGTTTGGTGGTTATGTGTAAGTACATTAAGAATCTGATAATAACTTTGAAACAAAAATCAAGGCAAATATTTCAAACAAAGCATCACATTTGTACAGAATGTTTATATGGGTAATCAGCATGCTGGTAACATAAGAAACCTGAGAGAAAACTGCAAGAAAATTAAAACAATAGACGTAATGATGTTCAACAAAGTTTGGAAAAATTAAACAGAAAATATTCCACTATACATAGACAAAACCAGCTTTAATTTATTTACCTGATAAGGAATTTATTATGTACAGTAGAACCACCATGAGAGAACATACCTGCTCAACTCTTTACAGAGGGCAGTTTTCATCACCAATAATACCTTTTTTTTTAATCTACTTAGCTGCTCTCAGGTAAGAGGATACCTCTAGCTAAAGAGCACTTTGGCTCTGCAACTAGGTGTTGTCCTTTACAGAGAAGTTCTACTGTACAAGAATTTCTGCCAGTTGCAAAAAAAAAAAATCAGTTTTCATTAGATGTATTGTGGAAATTCTGGCTTTATTTACCATGAAATAATAGAACAAATGCCTCAGAGAAACAAGGAGATAATGAATTTGTATGAAACTGTCTTCAAATTTTTTGAATATTGTAGCAAAGTATTTATTATTTTACAAGCATTTATTATTTTACTAGCCGAATGACCCGGGCAACGCCCGTGTTTTACCCGATTGAATGTTTTGATTCAAATACTATTTGTTACAATTATAAATTGTGGTCATGTAGCCTAGTGGTCATGGCATCTGCCCGGTAAGCGGAAGGTCGTGGGTTCGATTCCCATCCCTTGACACTTTTTTTATTTTATCCATTCTGACCAAAATCTATCCGTGAACTTCACACAGACAGAATAAGGCAATTATATAAGTAGATACTAGTATTAACAGAGTATCATTTTTTATATGCTTATATTTTACTACTCTGTAAACTTCCCTCATTCCTTATCTTTTGTTTATCATTCATAGTTTGTTCTTGCCTTAAATAAATTGCTGTGTCATCCCGAAGTTTGTCTTTCCTAATTTTCCACGTGGCAATATATATTATCACAACCATAAAAGTTTTATATTATTAATGGATAACGTGCCTTGCTTCAATGAAGAAAATTTGCTGGAAGATTAATTTGTTGGTCATTGATTATTAAGACTTGAACAGCTTAATGCTATTAAACACAGGCTGGGTCAAGCTTGAGAGCAGATCATAAAAGAAGTTGGACTATACTAATGCCACAAGGCTATCACAATCTAGATAACATTTACAGGACCTAGAGAAACTCCGCCTTTGCTGGTCCCAAGCCCGGATGAAAAAGGAGGAGGGGGAGCAGTAACAAGCTCACTAAAAAACCTGTGCTCAGCTGGCCCGGCTGATAGTACCCTGTAAGGGCTCCTAATCCAGGGATACAGGATGAGCAGCGTTTGTACTCCATGTTAGGAGCGGCTGCACATGGCGTCTGTTCCTCATGTCAAAGGCGGCCATGTATTTTAGAGCTAAGTCGGCATGCAACTGAGTAGTGCTCCCAGTCTTAATGACAAAGGTAGACGCATTCTACTTCACCCAATCATGATGGTTGTCAACAGACACCATCAAAAGTCTCAAGCTTTACAAGCTTGACACTCTAATATGATTGAGTGGAGATAAGAAAGAAGAAGGACCTAGAGAGCATTTAATTCTCTATTCTCCAATTTGCATATTTCTCTTTATGAATTTGAAAAGGTGAAGATACAGGTTTCCCCAGAGATCTAGCTGACAGGAATGATGTTTCACTCTGTCCTGCAGCAATCCTGTGAATAACTGTGGAAGAGAAGGGTCGGTAGAAGGCTGGTTAAACCGTTTTGGTTTTCGACCACTACGACCCGGGTTCGATTCCCGCATTGGACACTTTTTCTGATTTAAAAAAAAAATTGCTCCAATGGCCCCAATTCTTGAAAAAGTCCAACCCCACCAGCGAGTGCAAGTAACCAAACGGGGCTAGACATGTGGTGCGCTTACAGTAAAAGCAGTCGCTAACTACCCACCATGATTATTATGGCCTGTACCACGTGTACTAGAGATAATTAAAAAAAAAAACTGTGGAAGACTTGAAATCTGGACTGTTGGCTTCCCCCTCTTTATAATAAAAACCTTTCCTTAATGCACACAAGATGTAAAAAGAGTCCAACTCCCTCCCAGCATATTCTAAAATGTATATACAGTAAAACCCCTCTATAGTGAACCCCAATGGGATAGAGCTTTTGGTTCACTCTAGCCACGGTTTGGCTTTTTTTTTTTTTAATTTTCAAAATTTTTAGACCATATAATTAAAGGACAGCCATACACACAGGAAGAAGCTGCCTCTTAATAGCGGTCACTTTTTAAAAATTCCCTTAATTAACCAATTTCCTTACATTATTATTGAATAATAAATAAATTATTTGATGATAGGTTCTTCTTATCATTAGCATACATGTACCTCTATGTCTAATTTAAAAATCAAGACAAATCCTAGGCAAAGTTTTATTAAATATATATTCAAAGATATAAAATGGTTTTAAAACATCTTTATCACATTATATAATATAATGTTTTAAATAAAAACATAAAGCCTCCATACTGATTCAAGGGATTATTTTATCGAATACAATGTATATTTGAAAAAATGGCTCTAATACCTTGTTGCTTCAAAACATTCTACAAGCATTGCACCTTTCAAATAAAGTTAACAAGTGTTTTTCTTCCATTTCATGTTTCCACATATTCTCTCAAGTTTAGATTTCGTTTTGAACCTGTCATGCAAACTATTGCTGGCTTTAAAATCGCCATAGTTCATGGCCTGAAAAATAATGTCTGTTTTCATCATGGGCCTGTTTATTTGTACCTTTTTTTTTTAAGCCCTAACATGTACGATCACTGCAAAAGTTGAGGTTGATTCCTCTTTGTAACAATTTTTAATAGCCTTTTTTATCTCTTATAATATAAAAGTTATATAAACGAAATCTAAACTTGAGAGAATATGTGGAAACATGAAATGGAAGAAAAACACTTGTTAACTTTATTTGAAAGGTGCAATGCTTGTAGAATGTTTTGAAGCAACAAGGTATTAGAGCCATTTTTTCAAATAAACATTGTATTCGATAAAATAATCCCTTGAATCAGTATGGAGGCTTTATGTTTTTATTTAAAACATTATATTATATAATGTGATAAAGATGTTTTAAAACCATTTTATATCTTTGAATATATATTTAATAAAACTTTGCCTAGGATTTGTCTTGATTTTTCTTATTTTAACATGTTTGGAAATTTTGCCTGTGTTGTTTCACTTTGAAAAGTTTAGAAAATGGCCTTTTTTTTTAGGAATAGAATTTTTTTAGATGCCTTTGTATACTTTTGTTTTCTTTATTTTGAATGCCCTTTGCATTTTTCTATTTGAAATTTGATGGTTGCAAAGATATTCTATTTAATAGAAAGTATAATGTGTAAAAATTTATAATAACATACAGCAAAAATAAAGTATAAATGAAAACAAACAATGCTGCTAAATTTATTGTTTTGAAATCGCGATCCGTGAGCTGAAACATTCTCAAAATTTTGTTGCTTTAATTTTTTTTTTAAATTACAATTTTAGGTTCGTTATAAGCTGAGTATTTTATAGAGATTTTATCATTTTGGGACCTAAATTAGGTTCGTTATAGGGGTAAGTTTGCTATTTAAGAAATCGCAAAGTTCGTTATAACGATGGTATTTTCAATGGAATGGAATTGGGAACCGCCTTAGGTTCGTTATAAGGGAAGGTTCGCTATATCCAGGGCTCGTATTAGCGGGGTTTTACTGTATATATATTTTTATCCCTAGTTCACGTGGTACAGGCCATGATAATCATGGTGGGTAGTTAGCGACTGCTTTTACTGTAAGCGCACCACATGTCTACACATGTGAAAAGCAGTTCCACTTTGCACTTACAAATGCCAGAGCCCCGTTTGGTTACTTGCACTCGCTGGTGGGGTTGGACTTGTGCAAGAATCGGGGGCCATTGGAGCATTTTTTTTTTTTTTTAACAGAAAAAGTGCCCAATGCGGGAATCGAACCCGGGTCCTAGTGGTCGAAAACCAAACGGTTTACCCAGCCTTCCACCGACCCCCCCTGTATATATATATTAGGATGGACAAGAGCACTATATATAACATACTTAATTGGTAGATTAGACTGTCGAAACTGCTGGAAGGGTTCACCACTGATGAGCCAGGCCTCCCATTATTTTATCATTGCAGTAAGAGGGCAGTAGAAATTGATTTATTTTAAAAAGAATCATATGCAACAAAAATAGTTCAAATTTCTAATAACAGATGATGCGTTCATATAAAACTGTCTTAAAAATGAAACATCTAGGATCTGAAGGGGCAAAGGATATGTAAATAATGTATGTAATAAGGATATGTAAATAAGGTCAAATTCTAAAGAGAAGGAGGCAGTAGAGCAGTTATCATCAATGGCTCCATTGGACTCCAGAACTCTGCAAGGCCTAGCTCACCTCCATGTCAAAGAAGTCGTTGATCTGACCCTGTTCATCTTTGAGCTGTTTCTCTAGGACCTCTTTTTGCTCCAGGAACTTGGGATGCATATTCTTCATGAGGAGTTCCATCTCTTCCTTTAGGTCCTTTATCTTATTCTCAATATCTTCTTTCTTCTTTTTCTGCTCCTCCTTCCGCTCATTGTAGGTCTCCCTGCACAGCAGTGAGTTGTGGGTCAGCCAGTTGGCAGACACAATGGCACAATTTGGATTAGAGATTAGAACTACAAAGTGTGCTTATCCCTAGTACACGTGGTACAGGCCATGATAATCATGGTGGGTAGAAGTAGGCGACTGCTTTTACTGTAAGTGCACCACATGTCTACACATGTAAAAAGCAGTTCGACTTTGCACTTAGAAATGTGCCAGAGCCCCATTTGGTTAGTTGCACTCTCTGGTGGGGTTAAACTTTTGCAAGAATCGGGGGCCATTGGAGCATTTTTTTTTATCAGAAAAAAGTGCCCAATGCTGGAATTGAACCCGGGTCGTAGCGGCCGAAAACCAATGGTTTAGACCGTACTTCCATCGACCCCCAGAACTACAAAGTAATAAGACCAAATCCAAAAAAAAAAATTAATAGTGTTTGACATTTTGGTAACAGTGTTGTCACCATCATCAGACAAAAGACTACATGAATTTATTTATCATTTGATTTACCTCTGGTAAGAGGACACTTTGGCTCTGAAATTAGGTGCCCTTTACAGGGAGGTTCTACTGTAATTTCAAATGTAGTATGATATGGCACAATTTGGATTATAGATTATAAACACAAGGTAATAAGACCAAATCCAAATAAATAAATAGTGTGTGACGTTTCGGTAACAACGCTGTTACCGAAACTTCACACACTATTTATTTATTTGGATTTGGTCTTATTACCTTGTGTTTTCAAATGTAGTATGTAAGTAGAATAAAAGAAGACCTAATCCAAATAATTTATTAGTGTGTGACGTTTCGGCAACAACATTGTCACCATCATCAGACAAAAGAATAAATGAGAAAAAATATTACAGCAAGTTCTTATATTCTTGGATTAGGTCTTATTTTCTTTTATTATAATCTATAATCCAAATTGTGCTTTATCATATGTAAGTAGAAGTAACTGGGGAGGTCATTCTATGTCTTGTGAGAGAACACCTTACAACGAGCAGTTTATTTTTTAAATTATCCCAAGCACACATGCTGATACAAACCTTGAAATTCATGATGAATAGTTGGTAATTGCATTTCATTTTCTATGAGTGCACCATATATGGTTTGACTTTTGCAGTTACAAGATGCCTGAGTTCCCATGTGGTTATTTGATGGGATTAGATTTATGTTGGGGGACAATATTCAGAATAAGTCCCTAATGTGGGGATTCAACAAATTACAGAAACCAAATTACTTAACAAATTACAAAAACCAAATTACTTAATTTAACTAATAATTTGTTTGTTGTTATTAAATAAATCATACTTCATTATAACAATAACACTTGGGACCGAGACTTTTTTTTATTGTTTTAACTATGGTTAAAAAAACAATTGGATCTCAAAACTTGGGACTTATGATGGCAAGTTTCTGCTATATAGAAAGTTCTTATAACAAGGTTCTAATGTATTTGTATTAATAAGACATTATTATTGGTTCAACTATATATTTCACCCTTCATTCAGTATAATTCTATAAATTGTTGCTATATGCATTACAGTAGAACCACTCGGGGAAACACCTAGTTGCAGAGCAGAGAGTCCTTAGGGAGAGGTATACATCAGTGGATGAGTGGGTAACACCCTCGATTTCTGAGAGCCATGAACCAGGATTGAATCCCGCATTAACATTTTGTTTAATATGTGGATAACCTTCACAAATTATTCATTGTTACAAATATCATAAACTAGGTTGCTCTTTTTGAGCGGTACCTAATAAAGTGATTTTGGAACAAGAACAAGGTGTTCTCTTATTGAAGGGTTACTAATTAGTAAAAATTTATAATTTTGACTATGAAAACTGTACTTTGTAGAGAGGTGTCCTCTAGTGAGAATGTCCTCTCATCATTTTAAAAGGGGAAAAACTGAAAGGAAGATCAGTCAGCTTGAAGGAATGTGAAGAAGCCAGCTGAAATCTGAAACTGTTAGTGCTTAAAGGAAGAATGTTACAGGAAACTATCAAGTTGCTGATGGGAGGGGAAAGATGATGCAGGAAGAGCTGGAAACCTTCAGCTGGAACCTTCATGAACACTGTGAAAGAAAATGGCATAAAAGTGGCACTGTACCTAAAGGATATTTGCAGAGCCAAAATGTCCTTCAGAGAGAGGTATCCTCTAACTGAAGAGCATTTTGGTGATGAAAGCTGTCCTTTGTAGAGAGGTGTTTGCTAGCAAGAGTATGCTGTCATGGAGGATCTACTGGTCCTCTGACCATGCCTAAGGAACTGGGAGAGTGAAGCCATAGTCATCAATATCATGGGACAATATGTATTGATGTTCTTACAGTGTCCATGAAGCCTATCATGAAATATGTAGGAAAACATTTTATGGAGGTTTGATGACACTTGAACTGTACTTGAGGAACATATTGGAACTAATGGATTATAGAACTTGGAAAATGGCCATGGTTGGAGATACTGTATGAACCTCCTCTCATCAAAGACAAGCTAAAGAACAAGGAAGCTCCTGGTCTCCTATCTAAGACTTGGTGAGGTGGTTACTTAAGAAAGGAATTTACTGCACTAAGGGAAGATTTGTTATTCCCATGTGTCCAAGCTAAGGATATTAACTGGTATCTAAGGAGATCTGGCATCAAACCAGAAAGAACCATTGTGACCACATTAACCCATTTATGTGATCTGAATATAGCATGTTCGGTATGATTGCCCCTTCCTCCTCCCTGAATAAAGGAGAACCTAGGACAAAGGACTCTATGTATCATCAGGAGATACAGTAGAACCTCTCTGTAAAGGACAACACCTAATTGCAGAGCCTTAGGGAGAGGTGTCCTCTTACCGGAGAGTTGAAAAATAGTAAAAATGGTAATTTTGCAAATGAAAACTGTCCTTTGTAGAGAGGTGCTCTCTAGCATAGAGGTTCTACTGTTGTGAAAATCCTCATCTTCCAGGACTGCTGTCGGCTCCAAAGTCCAACTTCTTTAATTCTACATACAAAGGAAACAGAATATCCAGTTGAATTAAGTCCGGTATTCAATTATAATTGGTTTGAATGATTATTGAATCAGTGCGACATTCACTGTTAATGGACATTTTTCTAGGACATTTTGTTGTCAAAAAAGGATGTTGAATTAAAGATAGTTGAATTGTATAGCTGGTTAAATTAAAGTAATGATATAGGGCTGATTGTGATTTGAAAAACTTGTTTAATTTTAGTCGGTTGAATTAAAGATAGTAATTTGAAGGGGAAATGGCTGATACAGTAGAACTACCTCCCTGTAAATGACAACACCTAATTGCAGAGCCAAAGTGTCCTTTAGGGAGAGGTGTTCTTTTACCAGAGTTTCTAAATTGTAAAAATGGTAATTTTACAAATGAAAACTGTCTTTTGTAGAGAGGTGTCTTCTAGCGTGAGTGTCCTCTCATGGAGGTTCTACTGTATTTGAAAAATTGGTTGAATTAAAGTAAATATATATAAAAAAAGCATATCCTGAACATGCTCACGTGAGCTTTTTAGATGGCAGTGCACCATCTCCTCTAGCGTGAGTGTCCTCTTATGGAGGTTCTGCTGTATATTGTGAATGGAGACTTGTAAACAAGTTTTACATTTCAGTCATCTTTAGAAATTCCTGTCATGTGACAGAATTTTACAAACAAGAAATGCTTAACACCACTAGAAATGTAAGACAATTATGACTGGTTTAATCATCTTAAAGAATGGTCTGGTATTAGGAAATGCAAAGAAATAATTTGCATAGAGCAGGGTGAAATGATGGTTGATGCCTGTATAAGAGCCAGAAAACCTTGAGGAGAGTACTCACAATTTGGACCTTGAGGAGTCCTCACGTTCGTCATCAAAATGGTCAACTTCCTGGCTGTCCACTGTCTCTGGAACAACATATCACATCTTCACTTCAACAGGTTTTGTCATTCTAGACAATTGACAATTTAAACAATAGTATTGATTCTTATAATTGTTACAAATTAAGAAAAAAAAGGAATCTCCTTATCGTGCAACTGAAAGTTGCTGATGGCTTGTGCCATCTATCGGAATAAATATCAACTATTCCCGTTGATTTTAATTATTCCAGAATTGGCCAAATACCCATTCTTGATTAATCAAGAAAAGCTAACCACGGACGTGTTTCGGGCTGTTAGCCCTCATCAGCGTGGTGCAAGCTGTACCTCAACGACCAAAAAACTAATTGTTACAAAGGTGGAAAAATATATAATAAAATCTATATATATAAAAATGAATGTAGGTGTGTCTGTTTGTTTGTTTGTCCTTTTAGCCTGACCAAACCACTCATTGGATCGCCATGAAACTTTGGGAAGTTATTTAGTATAGTACTGGGAAGGTT
The DNA here is from genome assembly GCA_030710605.1 of Cordylochernes scorpioides. Taxonomy (NCBI): domain Eukaryota; kingdom Metazoa; phylum Arthropoda; class Arachnida; order Pseudoscorpiones; family Chernetidae; genus Cordylochernes; species Cordylochernes scorpioides. The sequence goes on along the minus strand of CP092865.1, from coordinate 27,382,963 downwards.
TCTAGCAAATAAAATTTTTGAAATAACTTTTCGCCTAGAAATAATCAAGATAAATATTCTAATTTATCTGTTATAATTCAACAATCTGCTCTAAATATTATCATGATGATACGATGATTTTGTAATGTAGAAAATTAGGAAAGACAAAATTCAGGATGACACGGCAATTTATTTGAGACAAGAATAATGATACAATTCCAAGGCAAGATACTATTCCTTTAACTTCCAATTACCGAGGGAACCAATTAATATTGATTTTATTCAACTTATTGAGTATTTTTCAAGGGACCGGGAAAAAATGTTCACTTTATCGAGAGATTCGTTAAACAAACCTTTACTCGGGTAAAACCCGGGCGAAGCCGGGTACATCCATACAAGAATAATGATACAATTCCAAGGCAAGATACTATTCCTTTAACTTCCAATTACCGAGGGAACCAATTAATATTGATTTTATTCAACTTATCGAGTATTTTTCAAGGGACCAGGAAAAAATGTTCACTTTATCGAGAGATTCGTTAAACAAACCTTTACTCGGGTAAAACCCGGGCGAAGCCGGGTACATCCATACAAGAATAATGATACAATTCCAAGGCAAGATACTATTCCTTTAACTTCCAATTACCGAGGGAACCAATTAATATTGATTTTATTCTACTTATCGAGTATTTTTCAAGGGACCGGGAAAAAAATGTTCACTTTATCGAGAGATTCGTTAGACAAACTTTTACTCGGGTAAAACCCGGGCGAAGCCGGGTACGTCCGCTAGTAGTAAATAAAGGGTAGATAAAATGTAGGGGAATATATATAGTTGTGTGCAAATTTCTTCAGCAAGGAAGGCTTCCCCACCTTGAGAGAGTTCTCCTCCAGACAAGATCTTCTTGAACTTTTGTGATTCTAGAGAGGCTGGTGGTGGTGGTGGTATCTCTTTGGAGGCTAGGTTTTTTATTTTATAAAGGTGGTATGTTCATGGGGCAGGTTTTCTCATATACAGTAGAACCTCCATGAGAGGACACCTCTCTACAAAGAACACTTTTCATCCCCAAAATGACCAGTTTTACTAATTGAGAACTCTCCGGTAAGAGGACACCTCTCCCTAAAGGACACTTTAGCTCTGAAAATAAGTGTCCTTTATAGGGAGGTTCTACTGTGTATATATGAAAAAATAAGAAACAAAAATTAGATAAAAGGTCAGGTGTTGATATTAAAAACAAAAATGGCATATTCTGACCACTCACATGAGCTTTCTAGATGGCAGAGTGCGCCATCTAATGGAATAAAAATCAGCTAAACATTGATTTCAAGAATCAACAAACCATTAAGAAAAGCCAACCATGAATGCCTTTCGATCTGTTGGCCCAAAAATTTGGTCCAAGAGGCTTCCTGAAGAAATCAAGAAATGGGTATGATTAATCTGGAAGTCTCTTGAACCAAATTTTTGGTTTTTAAGGTACAGATTGCACCATGCTGACGAGAGCCAACAGCCTGAAATGCATATGTAAATGGTTTTTTCCTTGATTTATCAATAAAATGGGTTGGCTAAATATCACGGAACAAGTTAAATCAATGTTTAGTTGATATTTGTTCCACTAGATGGCACTCTTCCATTTAAAGGCTCCCTGTAAAGGACAACACCTAATTGCAGAGCCAAAGTGTCCTTTAGGGTGAGGTGTCCTCTTACAGGAGAGTTGATAAATGGTAAAAAAGCTAATTTTGCAAATGAAAACTGTCCTTTATAGAGAGGTGTCTTCTAGCGAGAGTGTCCTCTCATGGAGGTTCTACTGTATTATTTATGTGAGTACTACTTATTGTTGGCAAGAAAAAAATTTGTGGCTCTTTAAAAAAAATTGAAATTTTGTAAATTGTAATTTTTAAAAGTTCTGACTCAAAGGTTGCCGACCTCTGTTCTAGATGATAGAGAAGATATCTAGGTTGGCAGTTTAGGATCAATTAGAGCTAGATCAGTTTTCAGATGAGTCATGCTTCTGCTTGCCCAGTGATGCCGCTGTGTATGTATGTGACATTGATGTGATGAAAGTTCCAACCTGGCAGCATTTGTGGAACACCACACCACACAACAATGCAGAATCATGGTTTGGGGCGCAATAATGTATGATATCAGGTCACTTTTAGTTCAGATTCAGGACACTATGACGACCCAACAATACATTGATGATATGCTGCGACCGGTGATACTCCCCTACCTTCAGGGGTACCCAATGCTCTTTATCAGCAGGATAACGCCCGACTGCACATTGCTTGCATTAGCCAACAAGCTCTGCGAGATGTACATATGCTTCCCTAGCCACCATACTTTCCTGACCTCTCACCAATCAAGCACATCTGGGACATTATTGGACGCCATTTGCATGCCTTGCCTCAGCCGCATTAAGAAGACGAACTGTGACAAATGGTTGAAAGGGAATGGAGAGCCATCCCTCAGGACACCATCTGTAGTCTGACTGACTCTCTACCTAGACGTATTGCTGTGTGGATCGCCGTCCGCAGTGGTCCTACTTGCTATTGAGCCCACACCGTTCTGGCTCTGTATTATTTCTATCATTTTGAAATAAAAAACACTTATTGTTCGTTCCTGCCTCTCTCTGTTCGCCAAGTTTCATTACTTTCTGACCCCTCTTTCTTGGTGTTCAATTTTCAATGTCACACAGTGTACTATGGCATATCCTGACCAGGAGCACATGTGTTTTACAGAAGGCAGAACGCCATCTGGTGGAACAGAAATCAACTAATCATTGATTTAGCCTGTTCCCTGATATTTGGCCAACCCAATTTCTTGATAAATCAAGAAAAGCCATCCACGAACGCGTTTCACGCTTTTTGGCGCTCGTCAGCATGGAGTAGGCTGTACCACTGCGACCAAAAAGAATTTTTGTTAAGCGTATTTACGCAAGTTTGGCCTTAAATACCCGTTTCTTGGTTTTTCAAGAAGCCTCTGGGACCAAAAAATCTTTTTGGTCGCAGTGGTACAGCCTACTCCACGCTGACGAGCGCCAAAAAGCGCGAAACGCGTTCGTCGATGGCTTTTCTTGATTTATCAAGAAATTGGGTTGGCCTAATATCAGGGAACATGCTAAATCAATGATTAGTTGATATCTGTTCCACCAGATGGTGTTCTGACTTCTGTAAAGCACATGGGCTCATGGACAGGATATGCCTTTTTTTTTTTTTTTTCAACACCTGATCTTTTTATCTTTTTTTTTCTTTTTTTCACAGTGTATTATGTTAAAATCACATCACTTTTATAATGACTGCATGTTGCTGTGATGGTATGACCAATGTGAACAAGAAAATAATTAGGTTTAATTAGGATCACATTCATGGACAAAACTTAAGGAAGTTGTACCTTTTAGCATGTATATTGATCGGGTTTCAGACAATAACTCTGAAAGATATTTGGTACCCAATGACCTTTATTGAAGACACATGATATAACCAAGTGTGAACAAAATTGCCTTTGTCTTCTTCAAAAGAATTGACAACCGGCGACATCAAAGACTTTCCACCAAGTTTTGTCCATGAGTGTATTTATCCATACATCAGTTGTATAAATTGTTTCCTCAGACTTGTCGATATATTTCACAGCCAATTACATGGCACCACAAACTTAATGATACCCTGTAGTAACTAATTTAATCTTAGCTTGGTAAGGCACAATTTGTGGATTATAGATTATAATACAAGAAAATAGCACCTAATCCAAATAATTTAATCGTGTGTGACGTTTCAGCAACAGCATTATCACCATCATTTATTCTCATTTATTCTTTTGTCTGATGATGGTGACAATGCTGTCGCCGAAGCGTCACACACTATTAATTTATTTGGATTAGGTCTTATTTTCTTGTAGCTTTAATCTTAGCTTGTATTACACAACAAAAAGATGAAATGGTCTCTTTTCTGACTGGATACCTCTGATCTGACTGAAGGAGAAAATCTCCCAGTGACCAGGACTCACTGGTGGTAGTTTCCCCAGTTGACTGTATCATAACATCCCACTGCATGCTGACAGGATTTCAACAATGGCACCATGCATCAAAACAGAGGGCTATTTTTAGGTGAGAGTCTCCCCATTTTTTGTATAAATAGAACTGTAGAGGCTGTTCCCCAGCAGCCACATGGAAGTCAACTGAATGGGTAACGATGGAATTTTTGCCTAAAGGATACTGATCTATAATATAGCTGGTGTTGTGTCACTGACCCGAGTCCACTAGTTTGCAGCATAAAGTGTATTTTGCGGGGAAAGATGACTTTTATAGATGAATGTGTAAAGTTATTGAAATCAACGTAAACTAACACATGGAAAAAATAGATAAAGGTAGAGAAGAAGATCTAGATAGTAACGAACCTAACACAATGCTGATCTCACATTAACATACAAACCATTCTTGATATGATCAAAAACCAAGCTGTTAGAGGTTTACTGTGCAATGTTAAAACCATCTATAAATGCAATGATTGCCTGATGTAAACTAGATGGCCATTTTCATCTATAACTCCGCCTTTGCCGGTCCCAAGCCCGGATGAAAAAGGAGGAGGGGGAGCAGTAACAAGCTCGCTAAAAAACCTGGGTTCAGCTGGCCCGGCTGATAGTATCCTGTAAGGGCTCCTAATCCAGGGATACAGGATGAGCAGCGTCTGTACTCCATGTTAGGAGCGGCTGCACATGGTGTCTGTTCCTCATGTCAGAGGCGGCCATTTCTTTCGGAGCTAAGTCGGCCTGCCACTGAGTAGTGCTCCCAGTCTTAATGACAAAGGCAGATGCATTCTACTTCACCCAGTGTGGAGATAAGAAAGAAGAAAAAGAAGAAGCTACAACTCCTAAAAGGGAAAAATCACCAGTCACACTAGTTAATTGTGATCTAATGGGACCATTCAGAGTTCCAAGTTGGGGAGGTGCACGTTATGTCCTATGCATTGTGGATCGATTTCGGAATATGACCGACTTCTGCGACATGTACAACGGAATTGTTTGGGATTATTCTGTCACATTGCGTGACGTAGGGGATGGAGTACACCATACTAACCGGAAAGATGTCTGGGCAACGCATACTTGGACGCCTGCCGACACCTTCGTGGACCAATTAAAGGAACTCACTGGCTTAACAGTCGCCTAGATGGTACAATGAGCTCAAGACAGAGATGGCTGACGTCGCAAGGGGCCACAATGTTCGATGGCAAAAAAAATATTTATCTTATTGTGAATGATGCCACCAGATTCCGTTGTGTTTATTTTTTCATGAACACAAGAGTGATGTATTGGCAAAATTTAAGGAATGGAAGATTGCACTGAAGAAGCAATCATTCATTAAAGAAAATTCAAACAGATAATAGGCTTGAATTTTGTTCACAGCCCTGGGATACAAGGTAATAAGACAAGGTAACAGCATTACCGAAACATCATACACTATTTATTTATTTGGATTTGGTCTTATTACCTTGTGTTTATATTCTACTAGCCGAATGACCCGGGCAACGCCCGTGTTTTACCCGATTAAATGTTTTTATTTAAATACTATTTGTTACAATTATAAATTGGCGCCTTAAATAAATGCATATATTAATTAATAACTATAGCCTATGTGCTTTATCTGTCTATGTACTGTTTGCCTTCCGTAGGCGTCTCTTACTGGGAAAAAGAGAGGATTCCATTTAGTTATTAACTAATATATGCATTTATTTAAGGAGCGACCCGCTCCAACACAATAGTTACAAAAACCAAAAAGCGAGTGGGGGGGGGGGGGGGCAAAGTCAAAAACAAAGTGTCTCGTGTAGTGGTGGCATGATCGTAGCCAACCAATAGGAGAGCGCCATTCCAAAAAAAAAAGCAAACGGTGACAGAGATGAAGACATGACACATGACGCTCGTAACTGTATATAGAATAATCCAAATTGTGCCTTATCACAGCCCTGGGATGTTTTCACAAAGATTCTTGGCATAATTCATGAAGGCACAATGGTGTATACCCCGCAACAAAATGGCATTGCAGAGCGAATGAATAGGACTTTACTGGTTCAAGTTAGAAGTACAATGAATAGCTACAATTTGCCAAATGTCTCATGGGCTGAATTGATCTACATCGCTGAATATCTGAGGAACAGAGTTGTAAACAAGTGCAACAAGGAGAGAGAGATTGTGATTGAAACTACTTTATTTCAATGTCCATATAAGATTATATAAGGTTAAATACTGAATAAGAGAGAGAGAGAAGATCAAAGCTTGCTTCAACCAAGAGAACTTAGTGGAATTCCAATTGGTTATACCTTTCTTGGGCATAGATGGATAATTTGGATCCTTGAAAAGAACCAGGTAGTTGAACCTAGAGACTGTGTGTTTAAAGAATCTGTTCTCAACAGACTCACAACTAGAGACTCCTTACCCAATGAAAAGTTTTTGCTTGATGATAACTCACGCCAGGAGGGAGATTCTCATGAACAGTTACAAACAGGATACGATGGAACTACTAAAGGTGATGAGGACCCAGAATCGGATCCAAGTAAACAGCATGGAGGAAAAGAAGCTCCTACAGCACGCAGTCACCCAATGACACTGCGATATCATACAGAGGAAGGTAATGAAGCTGTTATAAGCTCAAAAACTGAGGTAACTGATGTGATGAAGTTCAAAGACAACTGAAAATGTCCTTTCTAGAAGCTATAAAAAGTCCAGAAGCTACACGAAGGCTTGCAGAGATAGAAGAAATGGAATCGTTGAGAAAGCACAACGTGTAGGAACTTGGAGTGCTGCCAAAGATTGTCACTCCCATTCCATGTAGATAGGTTCTACACAAAAACACTAATGCCTCAGGAAAATTCACTAGATATACAGCGTTTTTAGTTACAAAAGGTTTTGGTCAGTGTAAAAGACTTGATTTTAATGACATTAATGCTCCAGTCACAAGTTTTGATACCATATGACTTTTGACAGCAATTGAAATTAAGAAAGGATAGCATTTAGACCAATTTGATGTTTAAAATACTTGGGAATCTTAATAAAATTATTTATATGGAGCAACCAGAAGGTGTTGTTAAACCAGGGGAAGAACAGCTATATTGTAGAGTTATGAAATCAATTTATGGACTCAGAGTGGGAGAAGTTGGAATATGTTCCTAAATAACAAACTTCACAAATAAAAAAAGGACTCGGGAGAAATCTAATTAATCCATGCAGTTATGAACTTGAATGCAAAGTCTATGGAGACAATATTGTTGTGCCACTGTGTCGGGGATGGTCAAATGAACACCTAGGATTGGTAAGGATCTCTGTTCATCTCCTATTTATTTACCTTTGTGTATTATGGAGAACAAAGCAAGTAATATACAGAGAACATCATCCAACAGCGGATGTCAGCAACAGGGAGGACGACTTCACTCCTGGCCACCAGATGGCTTCTAATGAGCTGGCAGACTCTCTGGAAAAGGCTGGAGCTCTAGGCCTATCTGAAGCCAGGGAACTAGATGAAAGAGACTTCCTCCTTACCATCAAAACCCAATGCTTACAGGAATGGAAATCTGATGCTGAACCTGACTGGTACAGAGGAGAGACAAGCACCAGTTCTGTCCTCCCAAGAGAACAACAGTCTTTGATTTCCAGACTTAAGTCTGGTCATCTATGAACAATGACTTTCCAGAATGATTGCAAGGTTTTCCCACTATGTACTAGGTTCAATTCTCAACCTGCAACCCCAAAACATTATTGACTGTATTGACTCATCCATTGATGAGCTCTACTCATCCCCGGCAGACACCATAAAGTCTCAAGCTTTACAAGCTTGATACCCTAATATGATTGAGTGGAGATAAGAAAGAAGAAATGGCTTCTTGACAGCTCCTACTGCCCCCTCAGCTATTCTGGGGTGAACACGTGTGGTTGAACTGACTCTGCTTTCCACAATGCCAAACCTTATTCCTTGTAACAATATTTTCACCATCTCAGGAAACGAGTCAAATCTGGACTGCAATCCTCTCAATTACTACTTTTGGAGTGGAGTTGAGGAAAAAGGTTAACACAAAATTTCACAATACTGAGAGCCACCATTACTGAGGTGGTGACCAACGTGGACAGGAAGGAGGTGAAACATGTATGCGGTCAGTCACAGCTTTAGCAAATGGTGGCAGCTAACGGGGCGGCTATTTAGAATACTTTATAACATATTGTCTATAATTGTGCAAAGTTGTGTACAAAATATATCATTTTTGTTTGTTATAAGAGTTTTAATATTTGTATACAATTTTCTGGATTTACCTCAATGGCCCTGTGTATATACAGTACAACCTCCCTGTAAAGGACAACACCTAATTGCAGAGCCAAAGTGTCCTTTAGGGAGAAGTATCCTCTTACTGGAGAGTTGCTAAATAATAAAAAAAAAAAAATAATTTTGAAAATGAAAACTGTCCTTTATAGAGAGGTGTCTGCTAAAGGGAGGTTCTACTGTATATATAATATGCAGTTAAAGGGGGGGGTACTATAGACAGGTCACTTTTAATGTAAAATGTTTACATTTTAATGTTTAAAATCGGGCGCTATAGAGAGGGCGTTATAGACAGGTTTAACTGTATATATAATTTCACAATAATTAATTATATTATAATTTATAAAAGGGGAAAAATTGATGGAAAAGCGGTATAAACCATTGATTTTTGACAGCCACGGTCTGGGATCGATTCTTGCATATTAGACACTTTTTTTTGAAAAAAAATGCTTCAATAGTCGTCCCCTGATTCTTGCAAAAGATAAACTGCTTTCTATATATGGAGACATATGGAACTTGTAGTAAAAGCAGGTGCTAACTTCCACCCACCATGATTATCATGGCCTGTATCACGTGTAATAGGGATAATAATAAAAATATAAATCTCCCTTCATTAAGGTCTTCAAGAAAACCAAAATGCAAAATAACCTTAATATGTAATAAACCTTAATGCTTAATTAAAGGTTGTTTTGGGAGGTCAGTAAACTGTTTGCTCTTTTCAAATAACCTGCTTTTGACATATGTAGACATGTGGTGCACTTGGAGTAAAATCAGTTGCTAACTATTCGCCATGATTATCATGACCTGTACCACATGTACTAGGGATAATAAAAAATTAGCTGTTGATATCAGCATTGGATTTCTAGGCCAAATCAGTCATTTATCCGTCAATATTTTTGATAAAATCTGTGAATACAGAGTGACTGGATTTTTAAACTCCAGTTGATTTGGACCAGTGACCATAGAAATAGGAAAACTAATAAACAGGAAATGTATTAGTGGTATTTTACTGTAAATTAAAAAAACTCATACAAAGTAGTATCATAAAGATCAGTAAATATACAATGCTACTTTATGTTCCCTTTATGTCATCCTTAATTCTCTAAAAAAAAAATAATAAAAATTGTAAGTGGAATAAAAAAAGTTGTTTACAAAAATATTTTTCATGGCTTAATGACCTTTAAATCACCTTCCATTTTTATCTTTTGATATTTTTAAATAGGTTCGATTCATGTTGTTGTTACAAATCTTTAGAATTTTTCTTTGTTACTTGGGTAACCCTAGATTGAATGATTTATAAAATAATTCAAAAAAATGTTTTTATCTTGAAATAACGAGCTATATCTGGTACACAATAGCATTTTAAATAGTGTTTATAAATTTTATTCTTCCGAAAAATACTAATATATATATATTTTTTTAATTTTTTATATTAAAGTCAATCTTATGTTTGATCCGGAACAAAATTATAGTTTCACAGTGTTTCTAACATGTTGATTTTGAAAACACTTAATCATACCTATTTAAAGGTATCATATGTCAAAATTTTATTTAAATTGGTGATATTATTTATTATTCCAATGTGACATACTTGTGGAACGTTTTGTCGAGTGTAAACGTACCATGCATTTGTAAAATTTGATGAATAAGGTTAATATTATTTTCCTACCTTCACCACTGCTATAAAAATCCATTACGTTGATGTCAGAGCTCATCGTATATAAATTAAAACCAAAAATAATTTTATAAACTATGATAAACTAGGAATAGAGAAATTTTCCCCCTCAAACGCATGGTTTTGTTGACAAACTAATATCTAGGGATCTTGGTCAAAATATTTTATTTAGGTATGTTAATTTTTTTTCCGCCGATTTTATATTTAATAAAAATATATATAATACTTTATTAATATTTCATCTCTGTTTACAAGCGTAACATTTGTGGGCAGCCTCCCCTAAACTTTTCAGGAGGGCTCTTGTTGGATGATAAGCTTCAGGGCCAGAGGATTGAATTATTGAGGTTTGAGACCACCATTATTTTAAATAATTTCTTGTATAATTGAATATTAGATTAATTTTGGGGCTTAAATAACAATTTCTTAACTGAGAAATTTTGGTAGAGCTCTTCAAGGTCAGTTGGCTCAAGTCTGCTTTGAGTACCTTGTCAAATGGGGCCCAATACTTGTTCAGGTAAATCCTTATTAAAATCTCTATTCCAGTTTAACGCGAATGAGATATGTTTAATTGAACATTAAAAGGGTGTATATATATGTGGGAAGTATGAAGGCTTTGCATAAGGAAAACTTTTGCTTGGCTGATAAGTTACTATTATAGTTGAAAGGCCCGCTAAAAAGTATTTTCTCAATTTTTGCTTTATTAGTATTTTTTACATATACACACAGGTTGAATTTTAACTTAAAATCTAAGCTAATGCCAAATATTAGGCATGGTCAGTTTTTGGTTAATAAAACTTGAAATTACTTACAAATTTGATAGATATTTGAATTTTTATTGTAATATAGATAAAACACAAGAGCTTAGGTATTTTTTGGGTGGAAGAAGGAAAGTTTTGATGTTTCTAAAATCCACTGTCTCTCTCTCTCTCTCTCGCACCATGCGAAATGCTTAATTTTTCATTTTGAATGAATTGAGAGATTGTTGAAGTGGATTTTTGTTGGATCGTTTTTGAAGACAACTCTCAAATTTATAAAATTAATTTATTAAACTTTAAACATTTTATTAAAGTATACAAGTATCACAGAGTCATAATCAACAATCAATCAACAATTCTGTCACCGTTTGCTTTTGTGAATGGAATAAATACCCAAATATGGCCATTTTTTATAAGCATCGGTGGTTCAGTGGTAGAATGCTCGCCTGCCACGCGGGCGGCCTGGGGTTCGATACCGCCGAAGCATTTTTTTTTTTACAATTTTTAAAACTCATTTATATTATTATTAAAATATACAAGTATCAGAGTCATCAATTCTGTCATCGTTTGCTTTTGTGAATGGAATGCTTTTACGTAATATACGTAACTAATATGACTGAAATTTTAGCAGTATGCATAGTAGAATCTGGAAAACTTATATTGAATATTTCAGGTCTCTATCCCGAATATTATTCGTGTTATTTGCAAATTTGAGTTGCAAATTTGCTCTTTCGCTCGCAAGCAGCGCCTCTAGCGGTGAAGATGGGAGGTAATATCAGCTGACCTAATGTACATGTAAAACGTGTTTTAACAGGACATAGAAAAAATATGGAAGAGATATTTTTCGCATTTTTAGTCAAGAAAAATTGAAATTGACAGGTTCTGGGCAAAAATAGTTGTTGTTTTTTTAGCCAGAAAATGATTATGACAATATTGCTGCATCATATTTGATTATCAGATACAAAATTATATCTGGAAAAATTCCAAAAATCAGAGACCACGGGTGAAGCCAGTTCATTTTTAGTATGCAGGAACAAAATTCTAACAGAAAAACATTAATTCAAGCAGAATACACAAAGCCAGATCATCTCTTTATAAAAATATCGCTTCTCAGACACAAAGTTTGGAGCGGGACGTTTCACAAGAATAACATCCACGGCGCCAATTTATAATTGTAACAAATAGTATTTGAATAAAAGCATTTAATCGGGTAAAACCCGGGCGTTGCCCGTTCATTCAGCTAGTATATATATAGAAACGAGTTAATTATTTCGTATTTAAGGCAACAAAAGATTCATCTAATTTTTATACATTTTCTTACCAGATTCAACTTGTGCGAAACAGACGACAAAGCAAAAAATAAACAAATTAATAATAGAGGGTAAGTTCCTCTTTTTTACAAGTTTTCGCACTCAAAGAATATTCAAATTCTTGCTTCAATTTTGAATTTATATACTCTAGGCATAGAGCTTGTGTAGCACTCCATTAAGTGTTGGTTTTTTACTTCAGGCATGTAATCTCTTTGAAGAAAAGATTCCACTTTGTGTGTGAAAGATTTTTGTTTCAAAAATTTGACAAAGTGTTTTGAAAACTTATTTTTGTGCGTGTGTAATGTTTTTAATTCAGCAATTGTGACATACTTTGGTGAGTTTTAGTAGGGCCAAGAAACAGCACCCACTGCATTCTTTTGTAAGGTATTCAATTACTCTGATAAGTTGTAGAATATACCTTTCTAAATCCATTTTTCTAAGGAATTAGTGTGAAATAATTATATATTATAATCCATATTATAGCTCTGCAATCTCGCTTCGAAGAAAATTAACCTCTGGAGCGTAAACTGGAGATCTTCAGATGATATATTGTGGGTGCGGCTCAAAAGAGTAACCCAGGTCATCATATTTACAATAATGTGGGTGCGGGTATATATACAATGGTTCACTTACAATTTTATTGCATTTATGCTATGATATCAATGACTTATGGCCTGTGATCTTGAGCCTTAGAGAATCTTGTTTGTGGAGAGGTTTTTCCTGACTTGTTTAAATTTGAAGTGCATTTCTTTTTTCTTCCTTTCCACTTTTCATCGATCTGGCGTAGTTGAAATAAAAGTTTTTCGGTCTTAAGTTCATTTTTTCCCTTGTGTCGCAAATGTAGCTGGTAGTATCCTTTAAAGTGGGGTTTCAAAATTTTCAGATTTTTCGTAGAAGTTAAAATATTGCTCTTTATAATATATTCTTTGATATTTCTGATCTTGAGTTTGTTTCTTATAGAGTATTCTATTTCTGACAAACCATGGTGCACCTGGGATTTTTCTAATGATTCCATTTTTAAATGTTTCTAGTCTTTTTTAATGGGTTTCAGATGCTGTAAAATGAAAATTGGGTGGTTTTAGATGAGAATAGGTCTCAGTATTGATGTGTAAAGTGTTCTTTTGCTGTTTACATATATTTTTGCCCTTTCGGCCTAGAAAGGTCTAGAACGGTAGCCCGTCTTAAATGGTGTCAAAGTTTTACCATTTAAAAACTAAATGATAATGTATGACTCGGATAATTGGTGACTTCTATAAGCTCCAGAAGTCCGGGTTTCGCAAAATTGCATAAAGTATTTGTAAATAAAGTATTTCTCTCATTATATTTTTTAAATATACAAATATATCCAATGCGATGGAATACTAATCCCTAAGTTATTATGTTTTACTTCATTCTTTTTATCAAACCAATGTAATTCATATTTCTATGTCATATTAATTTTATGTTAATAAAATATATGATATATTTTAAATAATGAATTATTAGAGGAGGCCAGTGGGTTTACTATGGCATAAGTATTATTATATACTTCTGTGGGGGATGGTTGCCTGCGTGGTGGTGTGGCTTGTAGAAAGGCCGCTGATAAGATTATAATTATTTTATAAAATAAATTAATCATTTAAAGCACCGAAATATATAGAGAGGAAAGAAGTAACGGCCGCTGGAAGCAAGCCTTGTTGTTCGAACGACGCGCGTGGCAAGAGTCCCGGATGCCGCCCGCGCATGCATAGTGAGGTGTTCTCCCAGCTCGCGGTTGCCGAGGCGTAGTGAGGCCGCCACACTACTGCCCGTATGTGTAGTGAAGCTTTGTTCGAGTTCGCGCTCGCTTAGGCAAAGTGTGGTCGCCACACATCAAAAAACAATCCATTTCTCCCGTGTGTACCATTAGCTTTATGCGAACTCTACACGCCATGTTATTTACAGATATTTATAACTAGGGTTCCTGGAGAGCAGAACTACCTGGCTGACAATGTTATATAAACCATCGCAACTTCATCATTTGGAGCACTGATGGGAATACTTATGTTTTTGTTATATTTAAACTTAAAGGCGGGAAATAAACCGGAAAGTCCTTTAGACGCCAACATCCATACCCAAGCACTCAATTATGTATATATAATAATATTGAATAAAAATTTTTGATTGATAATACAATATAATTATAAAAGGATTTAAAAGTATTATTTGTGTATACATTATTTAACAACATTTTCTTTAAAACTATGCCTTTCAAGACAGAATTTTTACTGGGGTGTGAATATATAATAAATATTATTCATTAGATTGTATAACAATTTTTTTATAAGGCTTTAACGAGAAATTAAGAAAAACAACCAATGCCAACAAATAATATATATTGAATTAGATATACCTATATGTGTATTATAGTTTAAAATATACAGAGTGAAAACTATGAGGAGAGAAATTCTAAAAAGAACAAATTATTTGTTCTTCAAAATTTTCTTTCAGAGAATTTCAACTGTATATGCGCTCTTTAAACTTTTACATATACATACTATATGTTTCTTGTTTATATTGGTGGTTGGGGTTCTTTTAATCACGACAGAGCGTAGCAATATAAACCTATTATCAATTAATGCTAAAAATAACTTTCAATATTGTTTCAAAACTCTAAAAATCGAAGATGAAATAATTTACCTTGTTCACGTATAATAAAGTATGTTTAAATAGAATGTGCTTGTGAATATATATATATATATATATATATATATATATATTTATTTATCTCAAATTCAAATAAAATTTATATGGTGCCATTAAAAATGAAAAGGGTCAATTAAAATGTATAAGAGACATTTTGAATAGCCATTGGAACTTTCCGTATTAATAGGTATTTATATATGAAATAGCATCAAAATTGCTTCAGAGGTTGATTAATGTTTTACTAGAACACGCATATTATCCCGTTCTATGAATAAAACGGCAGTCAGTTCTCTCTCTAAGTCTTATTGAAGTTTTATTTTCTTTCCGCCTCTCAAAATCAATTCTCAATCTTTGTTCCTATGGTATTACTGCAATCTTCCATGGTTCTTTATTTTCCTGTTTCAGGGGTCTTCCTAATTTAAAAAAAAAATATATATTGTCACAGAAACACACACGAAGACAAATTTCAGTATGAAAAATAGTACAAATGTAATATTGTACTGGGATAAGGTGCATAAATTAAGAAAAAGGCATCTCCTTATCGTGCAACTAAAAGTTGCTGATGGCTTGCGCCATCTATCGGAATAAATATCAACTATTCTCGTTGATTTTTAATTATTCCAAAAATTTCAGTATGTCTCGTCAATTTATTTGTTCCATAACATTAAAACACAAAAAATAGACGAATGGCCTGTAAATGAACTGATCTAGAATGATAACTATTCCCCCTTAAAGCCTTATTGAAACCTTTCAATAATAAAGTTAAAAAAATAAAGTAAGTGTGCGAGACTTTACATTTCACTAATATAATTAGAGAACTCTACCTAACGTAAATCAAAGTGGAAAAAATATTATCAAGATATTATTTTTCAATTAATTCTTTATCTCTTCTCTCAATATACAAGGTGGCCTATAAGTCCTGAACCATTTTTAAATTAAAAATTAAAATGCAAACTATAATAAAAGAAAAAATAACTATAGCTTTTTTATTTTAGATAATAGATTAAAGTTTTTAAAAATATATTTAAATTTAATAGTTATTCAAAATGTCCTCCATTTGATTCCAAACACGATTTAAGTCTTTTAAGTTATATAAGATGAAATCTGCCACCCTAAAAAAAAAAAAGAACTCATTTTTAATGAAGTCATATAGAAGCGTGTAAAAGCGATTTATATACATTTAATGATTACAGAATTTATATATTTCAACTCGATATATGACAATTATCTGAAATTCTATTTCATTAGTTCATATTTTAAATAATAGAAACACAAAAACCCATTTATTAATAATATGTATGATGCGGTTTTTTTTTTAAATTCTATTAAAACTTTAATGAAACTTCGAAAATCATCAGAATATTTTAGAAATCAACAATTCATAATTTTATTGTTTGGCTTATTAATTATTTGAGAGAGTAAAATACTAAGCTAAAGGAGCTATAATTTATTAATTTTAATTCTCCTATAAATTGAAAAACCCTATTGTTAGATAAAATACAATAGAGCTCTCGTCCAGAAAAAGTTAACTGACCTTTGGTTGAAGACCTTCCAACCAGAAATGAGATTTTCTCCCACTCCAAGCTACCAATAATCACGCATGGATCCACCTCATCAACAATTCTAACTGGAAATACCCAAAAGTATTGAAAGAAGACGCAATTTTCCCCATTGCCAACGTGATGCGCAAAAACCATTTTGATCACCTCTTAGATAAACAACCAAGCCTTTCAATACCCAAAATTCGTGGTGGCCATCTTCCTAGGAATAACTTATAATTCTTTAAAACAACATAATTATGTCAACTACCCAGACTGTCCTTAAGGCATCTTTGATATATTTACAACTAGGCGCTAAGAAGTTTCATTCCTTGAATATTTTACAGCAATTTCAGACTTTGATTGGCGATTCCTAAGAGGGTGACCACTGGACGACACACCTAGGAGGAGATGAAGAGGATGGAGGAGGACCGGAAAGTATGGAGAGACCATGTGGCGCACCCTCAGTAGAGGAAGGCATTGAAGGAAAAAGTATGGAGAGACCTTGTAGCCCACCCTCAGTAGAGGAAGGCATTGAAGCAAAAAGTATGGAGAGACCATGTGGCCCACCCCCAGTAGAGGAAGGCATTGAAGGAGGGAGATATGGAGAGACCATGTGGCCCACCCGCAGTAGAGGAAGGTACTGAAGGAAAAAGTATGGAGAGACCTTGTAGCCCACCCTCAGTAGAGGAAGGCATTGAAGGAGGGAGATATGGAGAGACCATGTGGCCCACCCTCAGTAGAGGAAGGCACTGAAGGAAAAAGTATGGAGAGACCTTGTAGCCCACCCTCAGTAGAGGAAGGCATTGAAGGAGGGAGTATGAAGAGACCATGTGGCCCACCCTCAGTAGAGGAAGGCATTGAAGGAAAAAGTATGGAGAGACCATGTGGCCCACCCTCAGTAGAGGAAGGCATTGAAGGAGGAAAGTATAGAGAGACCATGTGGCTCACCCTCAGTAGAGGAAGGCATTGAAGGAGGGAGATATGGAGAGACCATGTGGCCCACCCTCAGTAGAGGAAGGAATTGAAGAAGGAAGTATAGAGAGACCATGTGGCCCACCCTCAGTAGAGGAAGGCATTGAAGGAGGGAAGTATGGAGAGACCATGTGGCCCAGCCTCAGTAGAGGAAGGCATTGAAGGAGGGAAGTATGGAGAGACCATGTGGCCCAGCCTCAGTAGAGGAATGCATTGAAGGAGGGAAGTATGGAGAGACCATGTGGCCCAGCCTCAGTAGAGGAAGGCATTGAAGAAGGAGGAGGAAGAGGGTGACCATCTGAAATTTTTGGTATTGGATGGTTGTAAAGAGTTGAAATAAGGGGTGGTCCCCGTATTGATATTAACTTCATCAATTGATGAAAATTTAGCCTATTTTCAATACTTAGCGTATTTTGCCTGGATGTCACCTAGCACACCTGTCATTGTTGATCCATGCTGGCTGAATGGTAGTAAAGAGAGAATCAGTTTTGGAGGAAAAGCAAATCTAATTTTTTTTTCACTGTATTCTTTCATCCAACAATAGGGTTCATTTTCTTTCCCCATATTTATTACTGCTCAATCCAGTAGAATATGTTTTCCAAAAAAAAAAAAAAAAAAAGTAAAAAATCTCCTACCTTCAAAATCATAAAAGAAAAGTAATTGAATTCATAAGTAAAAAATGCTCAACATTTTATAGGAATGATAAGATATAACTCGAGAGCTTATTTTTTTGCATTCCATTTAGTTGTTTCAAAATCCAAAATATTGGCATGCAAATATTTTTCAGTAAAAAATAAAAGAGCACATGGAAATTAGGCAAACATATGTGTTTGCTAATGACTGAGACTGCATTTTAAACGATTTTTTTTTAAGAGATAAAAAAAAAACAAAGGGGCCAGAACAAAAATTAATAAAAATAATTATTTACATACAGTAACGCTAATTTTGTAGTTTTTTTTTTTTTGATGATAAAATTGCATTTTGTGGACGTACCGTAACTTAGGAATATAAATTTCTCTCTTAATACTCAATACTTTTGTAAAAAAAAGTAACACTCGAATAAAAAGATATTTCCAAAAAAGTACGCAAGCAACTTGGAAAAAAAAAAAAAAAAAAAAAGCGGAACACTCATTGGTCGCTTAATTGGCCTGGTGTTGTTACTTCGCCTCGTATTTACTCCGCGTAAAAAAAAGTTCTTCAACTGAAAAATATAAATAGCCAAAAAGACTAATCAAAATGTAGCCGAGGATTTTCCTCAGGTTTATAAAAAGCGAGGTTCACGGAGACGGTCGTTCACGAGACGGTCGTTCATGGGATACTCGCGATAGTAGGCTCACAAGGTAAATGCATTCGTACTTTACAAGAGTGGTCGCCCATGAGAGATTCTACTGTATTTGAATAACCCAGTTCTTGGAGAGTACAGATATTCATTTTAATCAAGTAATAATCTCTAATTAAATAAATTTATTCTCAAAAGTTTTTAAAAATGTGTACAAGAGTTAAAAAGTGTTTATAAATTAAAACTCAAAATATTATATAATTATTGTTTAATTTTTATTATACAGGGTGGCTTATAACTCCCGAACCCTTTTATTTTTTTAAATTAAAAATTAAAAGGCGAACTAAAATAAAGTATTTATAGTTTTTTTTTTCATTCTAGTTTGCCTTTTAATAAAAAAAAAAGTGTTATGGGCCACCCTGTATATATCACAAAATTTACATAAAATCCTATATGTACAATATACAGTAATCCGCACACACTGCCACCTTATTTATAAAATAATCAAGAAGATAGTGTTCCATAGATCTACATCGAGACTTTCTGGTAGTTTCTCAGACTTGTCAAGGCATCGAGGGCTGTAGAATAGGCCAGGAACACGGCTGCGTTGGCGGGGAAAGCTCGAACCAGCGTGATGCCCAGACCTTGGTAGAAGCATCTCATACCTTCGGCGCGATAGCTTTTGATAATGCAGTCGGTGATGCCTTGATATCTGCGAGCAGAGCCGAGCTGGTCGCACTGGATGCGGGTCTTGACCACGTCGGCCGGGTAGTTGATCACCCAGGAGAAGGTGCCGGCTAGCCCGCCGGACAGAAAGGTCGCCAGGTTGGGTTCCATGCCCCAGTTCACTGCCGCGTCCTTCATCATCGCGTAACTCGAGAAGTAGGCCGAGAACCCTATTACATCACGAGTCAGAGTGGAGCCAAAGCCGAGATAGACTCCTCTTATGCCATGGCTTTTGAAGGTTTTCTTCAGGCAATCTAGCGGTCCTTTGTAAAGCTTCTTGCCCTCTGTCTGTACTTGCACCCGGGACTTGACGAGTTCCATGGGGCTACATACCAGAGTCTGCAGGCCCCCTGCGGCCGCCCCTGCCACCGCCTGGGTGAGGTAGGAGTTGGGGTCGGTGCTGAGCCGCGAGATGGTGCTGTGGGCCCCGAACGTCAGGGCGTTCAGCGCCGCCGTGCTGGCAAGGGGCGAATTTACGCCTTTATACAGACCGGCGGGTGTTTCCTTCTTGACCGTGGACCATAGACAGTGCATGGCCCCGCGGTACTTTGGATTCTTCGAGTCTTGGGTCTGTAGCCGCACCTTGATGGTGTCGAATGGATGGCCCACCAGGACATTGGCCACTCCAGATGCACATCCTGCCATATATTCGTCTGTCATTGCTTTTGTTTCGTCTGTTTTAGGAATTTATTAATTTCTGAATAAATAAATTTGGTGTTGACACGGTTTCTGAATAAATAAATATTTAATCTCTTTCTTATTTTTATTGAAATTACTTGTTCTAATTTAAAATTAGTTAAACAAGAGAGTTAACCCAGGTTCCTGGAGCGAATTAACGAAGGTTAACATGTGTATACAAATAAATAAAAAAAAAAAATTACAGAGATTTTGAATTATTATACAAAATAAAAATATATTCATGTAAATTTTTTAAAATTAGAATTATAATTTTTAAATTTGTTTCGAGATTTTAAAATTTCAATTTAGACACACATAATAAGCCTTTATATACTGTAATACACAAGATGTGTCCAAAATATTCCAGGTCTGGGGACATCAAACATATATTGCTGTTCTTACATTTTTAAATAAGA
The DNA here is from genome assembly GCA_030710605.1 of Cordylochernes scorpioides. Classification (NCBI taxonomy): domain Eukaryota; kingdom Metazoa; phylum Arthropoda; class Arachnida; order Pseudoscorpiones; family Chernetidae; genus Cordylochernes; species Cordylochernes scorpioides. The sequence continues at coordinate 27,362,677 of CP092865.1, read as the reverse complement.
ATATATCGAATTGAAATAATTGGCTACACGACGATACCATTCTCGAGATTTTACATATACCCGCGCATACGCTCAAGGAGCCTGGGCTGCCTATATATTATGCCGAGAATAATTACAAAAACAAGACTCAGAATGAAACACTATAAAGGAATGACAATACATCCAGATGGCACAAGAACCTATAGGACATGCAACAATTGTCCTGGTGTGTAACTAACACCTACCCACATATTCTCATGTCCAGCAATGGCCGCAGCCTTGCTGAAAATTGACGTGGACCAAGAGCAGCAGCTCTACACGCCCAAGATATTGGGCATGGCGACTGCTGTGATAGAGATGCATTAAACATCTGAGGCTCTTTATTGGACACGACAACAACAACATAGTTTTAGGTATCGTCAAAAGAATAATACAAATTACTTTACACGTACACACAAAGTGGGTGACCAAGATAAGACTTGGGCCCCTCATCATTGTTGTCAAGCTTGTGCTCGGCCTCTTACACGGTGGATTAAAGGTAAAGGCCATATGTCTTTTGCGGTTCCAATGATATGTAGAGAACCAAAAGACCATTATTCCGACTGTTATTTTTGTTTGACAAAAACTAAAGGTATGGCATCCGAATCAAAACATACAATTAAATATCCAGATTTGCCATCTGCTATGAGACCAGTTCCTCATAGTGATGATTTACCTGTGCCACAGCCTCCCGAAAATGTTATATTTAGTGACGATGATTCAAATAGTGATGAGAAAGAGTCGGATGACACAAATTTTAAAGCACATGTTTCACCCGAACCTCATTTATTAACTAATGGAGATTTGAATTACCTCGTACGTGATTTGCATTTATCCAATAAACAGAGTGAAATTCTAGGTTAAAAGGCTGGAATCTACTGCATAAGGACACAAAAGTTTTTTTTTTTTTTTCGCAAACGACAAGCTGAATTTCAATGCTTATTTTAACAAGAAAATGACTTAGTGTACTGCAATGATGTTGTTAGTCTAATGGATGTGCTTGGTCATGAACATAATTCAGAATTGTGGCGCTTAATAATTGATTCCTCTAAAATTAGTTTGAAAGCTGCTCTCTTTCACAATGGTAATAAGTTACCATCGGCTTCAATAGAACACATATTAAACATGAAAGAGAGTTACGAATTCATGAAACTGCTTTTGAAAAAAGTAGAGTATGACAGATACAGCTGGAAAATCTGTGGTGACTTGAAAGTCATTGCTCTCTTGCTTGGCTTACCAGCTTGGATATACAAAATTTTGTTGTTTTCTGTGTGAGTGGGATAGTAGAGACAAGGAAAGGCATTATATCAAAAATAACTGGCCAAACCGTAAAACCCTTACTCCGGGACTTTAAAATATTGCCCATTTTTCATTGGTCAAATCTGAAAATATATACTTACCACCACTACATATTAAATTGGGGTGAATGAAAAACTTTGTCAAGGCAATGAATTCAAATTCTGCTTGATTTACCTATTTAAAGAACAAATTCCCTAGCATAAGTGATGCGAAAATTAAAGAAGGCATTTTCGTTGAACCTCAGATTCAAGAATTGCTGCAGGATGGGAATTTTGAAGATAGCTTAAATGAAGTTGATGCAGCAGCATGGAATTCTTTCAGAAACGTTTGTAAGAAATTTTGGGAAATGTAAAGGCTGAAAACTACAGCGACTTAGTTAATAAACTCCTACTTCCCTGCAAAATACTGGGATGTAACATGTCTCTAAGATTCACTTCCTACATTCACATCTGGATTTCTTTCCAGACAATCTTGGTGCAGTTAGCGATGAGAATGGTGAGAGGTGTGTGTGTGTGTTTCATCAAGATATATCAGGCATGGAGAAGCGGTACCAAGGTAAATGGAGTCCTGTTATGCTTGCTTACTACTGCTGGACACTCAAGAAGGATGTACCACAAGCAAAGTATTGAAGAAAATCCACTATCACTACTTTTCAATAAAGTAAATATATTTTGTTCATATGGACCTATATATGAAACATATTTCCAAATTTCAAGTAGGTGTATCTCTGAAATCTTGCGTGATAGAAAAAACTAATTGCATATTTGGAATTAACACAAAGAGTTAAATTTAGATAAAATGTTGTTTCTTTTGGGACAAAGAAACACATTTTTTGATAAACCAGTGTAAAGTAATAAGGTTTATGCAAAAATGCTTACGTAACCTTGCTTGCATTTATTACTTATTTATTTCAATACTAAAAAAAGGCTGTCACGCAAAAACCATGGGTGATGGAAAATTTCTGATTAGATGTTTGAGTTCAGCATGAAAAGTTAGACTAGAAATACCATCAGGTTCTCTTGGTCAAAAATGTTGTTGAACAGTAAAAGATAAAGGTATTAGATTTTATAAATAGAAATTTGAATAAAATAAGTTGATATATTTTGAAATCATTTATTAAGGATATAGAGAGAGATATTTATATCCCAAGTTCCTGGAGCACAGAGCGCCAACTACCTGGGAAGTCCAGCTCACTGGTATGGACTAGTGTTAAGCACTTTTAATTGCGTTCTGATTTGATTGCTGAGTAGAACGAGTTGACTAGGAAATTCCATGCTTAGGTTATTAAGAATATTATTTATAACCCAGGTTCCTGGAGCACAGAACACCAACTACCCGGGGAGTCCAGCTCACTGGTATGGACTAGTGTTGAGCACTTTTACTTGCGTTCTGACTTGATTGCTGAGTAGAACGAGTTGACTGGGAAATTCCATGCTTAGGTTATTAAGAATATTATTTATAACCCAGGTTCCTGGAGCACAGAACACCAACTACCCGGGGAGTCCAGCTCACTAATATGGACTAGTGTTGAGCGCTTTTACTCGCGTCCTGATTTGATTGCTGAGTAGAACGAGTTGACTGGGAAATTCCATGCTTAGGTTATTAAGAATATTATTTATAACCCAGGTTCCTGGATCACAGAACACCAACTACCCGGGGAATCCAGCTTACTAGTATGGACTAGTGTTGAGCGCTTTTACTCGCGTCCTGATTTGATTGCTGAGTAGAACGAGTTGACTGGGAAATTCCATGCTGAGGTTATTAAGACTATTATTAATAACCCAGGTTCCTGGAGCACTGAACCCCAACTACCCGGGGAGTCCAGCTCACTAGTATGGACTAGTGTTGAGCTCTTTTACTCGCGTCCTGATTTGATATTATCTATACAATTATTTAACTACAGAGAATATTTGTTAGTTTTTATTTAAAAAATTAATTATGCGCATTATATACAGTTAAACGTGTCTATAGTGCCCTCTCTTGGGACTCACCAAAATAGGGTGCTATAGACAGGTCACTTTTAATGTAAAATGTATACATTTTAATGTTTAAAATCGGGCGCTATAGAAAGGAAGGCGCTATTTAGAGGGGGCGCTATGGACAGGTTTAACTGTATATAAAATATTAAATAATTTTAAAATATATTAGAACATTTTTCAAATAATTTATTTTCATTGAACAGAGTATTATAATACATAAATTCCAATACAAAATCAATATATTCCTTATTTACACATTGAAAATATATTTATTCATTTAAAAAAAAAATAATTTTTATTACGCTTCAAGAATCTCCGAGTCATCTCAAAGGAAAGTATATTTTTATTTTAAATTTGCGCTGTTACAAAATACAATAATAATCTAATTCTATAACTAAGTATTAAGGTTTTGTATCAACTTGGCTGAGATGAATAGAGAAGAAAAAGCAGTGGAATTTGAAAAAAATCGACTTAATGTTTTCCTGAGAATGGTCTTTAGTGAAGGTATTCGAGATATTGGCAGAATCAAATATTTGCTTCAAAATGGCGCTGATATTAATAGTCCATATTCAAATGGTGATACAATACTTCATTCACTTGCAGAAGGAACCGATATAAATTTAGTTTATTTTGCATTAAGGTTTGGAGCTTGTGTCAATGTACAGAATAATAATGGAAATACCCCTTTACACAAAGCTGTTATGAAAAATAGAACAAAAATCGTAGAGTGTCTATTGAAATATGAAGCCTCAGTCAACATAGTAAATTTTAGACTAGAAACTCCATTACTTTTAGCGGTTAAAAATGATAGCGCTACCATAACCAAGATGTTAATAGAAGCCAGCGCAGATCTTGAGGTACAGGATATTGATAATAATACTCTTTATCATTATGCTATCAGAAACAAAAATAATAATTTTGTTGAACTACTATTAAACAATTTTATTGACTTTACAAAAATAAATTGTAATGATAGAACACCTCTTGAATTAGCTTTATATCTAGATTTACCATCAATTGCTAAAGAAATTATTTTACATCTTCATTTAATTTATCCAAATAGTACAATGCCAAACGATTTGCATAAATTTCCTTGGCTCGTTGATCTTTGGAAAAAATATAGAATTGAAAGTGAACAGTTAGAAATGAAAATTGGAGGAAGTGACATTACGTATAGAGAATTTGCAAGTGAAACTAATAAAAATAATTTAGTTTTGTATTTGAATAATAAGGATTTTAAAACATCAAATGCGTTTAATACTACTTTGATAAAGTCACAATTCTCACATTTTTCGAATATTATTTTTAAACAGATTAAAGAAGGTCAAATAAGGAAACGTTTATCTAAAAAATGTGACAGAATTTTGGTAAAATCAAAGTTTAAAAAAGCACCTAAACATGCTTTTCAAACAATTTTAAAATTAATGGGAAATCCGCAATTGGAATACATGTCTGAAATAAGAGAACCTGTGACAACGAAAAATCGAAATTGAAGAAAAAATAATAAACATACAATATGCTTATTATTTACATATTGTAATATAAAACATAAAGAGAGAGATGCCTCTTTTGGTATATTGTAATATATCCTGTATATATATATGTAATATTGTATTTGTATATATATATATATATATATATATATATATATATATATATATATATATATATATATATATATTAAAAATAAAGAAGGCATCTCCTGATCACAAGCACATGTGCTTTTTAGATGGCAGAGCGACATCTAGTGGAGTAAAAATAAACTAAACGTTTATTTAGCTTACTCCGAGATATTTGGCCAACCCAAATATCTCGGAGTAAGCTAAATAAACGTTTAGTTTATTTTTACTCCACTAGATGGCGCTCTGCCATCTAAAAAGCACATGTGCTTGTGGTCAGGAGATGGCTTCTTTATTTTTAATATCAACACCTGACCCACTTATCTTTTATTTTTTTCTATTGTTTTTTTCATATATATATATAATTCCTTTTTTCATTAATGTTTTCAACAATAAAATATGTTGGTATCCAATAAAATTCGAGTTTGATACTCAATCAATCATCATTATAAGTTGCCATTATCATCATAACTCAAGCTTCTGGAACGTTAAACCCGGTCTCTCCTGGAGGTGGTCTCTTATCAGAGTATTTGACTCCCGACATAGGGTCTGGCCTAAAAGCCTACCATAAGAGACAACCTCCAGAAAATACCGGATTTGGCCATTGTTTTAAGGCTATGGTCTCTCATGAGGGTTCTACTATACTTTCAAATTTTAGATATAATAAAAGTGATTCGATAAAATAATCCCTTGAATCAATATTAAAATAAAAACATAAAGCCTCCAGGGAAAAGTTTCTTTTAAAAATCTTTTTAAAAGAATCTTTTCCCTGGAGGCTTTATGTTTTATCCCTATATATATAAGTCAGTGTATGTATGTGTGTTTGTTCTTATGTCAGCTATACACGTCCACAATACGTAACTAATCTGACTGAAATTTTAACAGTATATAGAGTAGAATCTGGAAAAACTTATAGTGAAAATTTCAGGTCTCTATCCCGAATATTCTTCGAGTTATTTGCAAATTGCGTTGCAAATTTGCCTTTTCGCTCGCAAGCAGCGCCTCTAGCGGTGAAGATGGGAAATAATATCAGCTGACCTAATGTACATGTAAAACGTGTTTTGACAGGACATAGAGAAAAATCTGGAAAATATATTTATCGGATTTTTAGCCAATAAAAAATAAAATTGATAGGTTCTGGGCAAAAATAGTTGTTTTTTTAGTCAGAAAATGATGATGACAATATTGCTGTATCATGTTTGATTATCAGATACAAAATTATATCGGGAAAAATTCCAAAAAGCTGAGACCACGGGCGAAGCCAGTTCATTTTTAGTGTGCAGGAACAAAATTATAACAGAAAAACATTCATTCGAGCAGAAGACACAAAGCCAGATCATCTCTTTATAAAAATATCGCTTGTCTGACACAAAGTTTGGAGCGGGACGTTTCACAAGAGTGACATCCACGGCGCCAATTTATTATTGTAACGAATAGTATTTGAATAAAAACATTTAATCGGGTAAAACCTGGGCGTTGCCCGAGTCATTCGGCTAGTTTTAATAATAAAAGTGATTTAAATAAAGATGATAAGAATTAAATGACACCTCTACTCAAAACACAATAAATATTTTTTCCCAACGCTCAAAAAAAAAATTATTCATCTCACAAAATTATACTCTTTGCACATCCCTTAATATAATGGTAGGCAAGGAAATGCATCTATTTGTACTAAAAGTGCATTATACATCTATGTATTATATATAATTAATTTAGATACATACATATATACAGCAGAACTACCTCCCTGTAAAGGACTCCTAGTTGCAGAGCCAAGGTGTCTTTTAGGGAGAGGTGTCCTCTTACCGGAGAGTTGCTAAATAGTAAAAATGGTAATTTTGCAAATGAAAACTGTCCTTAATAGAGAGGTGTCCTCTCATGGAGGTTCTACTGTACTGAATACTCTTTAGGAACTGGCACTACCATCGGTGAACAAGATATATACCATTGGTAAAGTGGGGATAATGTTTACCATCCTTGTACCAACGCCCAATACAAGGGCCGTTCCAAGAGTAATGCCTGTTTGCCCATAACTCGAATAATATTTGACCCATTTTATTTAAATTGTAATATGTTGCAAAGAGTAGAGCCTTATATAATAATTATCCTTTTTTTTTCAGATACTTTAAGTATAAGTATGGAATAAAGACAGAATAATGAGCCGTTATTGAATTTTTGGAAATTGAGAGAGAGAGGGATGTTCCGCTTCAGAGATTCACAAGAGACTGAAAATGTATTCAAAGAAGCCACTATTAATATGATATTATGGATGAAAATATTCCGAAGTTGTTAGATTTCATTGGGTGGCAAATCACGTAGTGGGAGGCCATCAACAGCAACCAACCCTTTAAACGAAGACAAAGTTGATGATCTTATCCGTCATGATCGAAGAATAACTATCAGATAGTTGTGTAATATACTGAATGTTGGATCTGATGCATTAAAAATGAATGAACAACTGGGTTATAGAAAAATCTGTTCAAATTGAGTTCCAAGAAAACTAGCCCCTGATCAGCGTGATCAGAGTTCAACTATGCCAAGAGCTACTGGATCTCTATGAGGCCCAAAAGGACACCTTTATTCAAATATAGTGACGGGAGATAAAAACTGGGCATACCTTTATGACCCAGAAACAAAGGCACAGTCATTAGAATGGCATCATCCCAGCTTACCTAAGAAAAAATCAAAGTGCAGAGGTCGTCCGAAAAGGTGATGGCAACTGTCTTTTGGGACATGGGAGGTGTAATGCTGATTAATTTTCTAGAAGAAGGTAGCACTATGAACAGTTATCGATACGTTCAAAATTTTGGAAAACTTAGGGAAGCAAACCGAAAAAAATACCAGATATTCTCTTCTTAAATCCGTCAAGTTACATCATGACACACAAATATTCAAGGCCGCACATCTCCTTCCAGACCTCAGAGGCTATTGGACAAATGGGTTGGTCACTGGTGGCACAACTCCCACACAGCCCAGATTTAGCTCCTTGTAACTTCTATTTTTTCTCTCCAATGAAAAAAAAAAAAGGCTGAAGGGACAAAATTTTTAAAACCTACATAAAGTTAAACAGGCGTTAAAGACATGGTTGTGGAAACAACCTCCATCATATTTCCAAAGCGGATTTACCGCATTGGTTCAACGCTGGAGGAAATGTATAGACTCCGCTGGAGAATATTTTGTGAATAATACCATTCTATTCACAAATATTTGATTCTTATGTATACAAAATTTTAATAAAAATATTTAGTACCTTTGGAGTTATGGCCAAACAGGCATTACTTTTGGATCAACCAATTTATATACAAGTTTGTAGTACATTGTATGTCCAGTTCCAAAGTGTAATATTTGCATGATTTAGGAAGGGTTCCCTGATATAGGTTTTCTAAATGCGTAATATATTATATATACTAGACGAATGGCCCGGGCAACGCCCGGGTTTTACCCGAGTGCGTATATATTTTTAAAATGTTTTATTTAAAATACTATTCGTTACAATTATAAATTGGCGCCGTGGATGTCTCTCTTGTGAAACGTCCCGCCCCAAACTGTGTGTGTCTTGAAAATATAAAAATAAAAATGTGAACGGAAAAATATGTCCAGGGTAGCCTAGTGGTCATGGCATCTGCCCGGTAAGCGGAAGGTCGTGGGTTCGATTCCCATCCCTTGACACTTTTTTATTTTATCCATTCTGACCAAAATCTATCCGTGAACTTCACACAGAGAGAATAAGGCAATTATATAAGTAGATAATCCAAATTGTGCCTTATCACACACTATTTTTTATTTGGCCTTATTACCTTGTGTTTATAATCTATGACGTAATGCCGGCGGCGCGCGCCCGTTGGCTGCCGGCGAGCACGTGACCTCCCTGTGCGCGCGCATCCGTGACAGCGGCCGATGAGGAATTGAGGAATTGAGGAAAGACGGTTGTGACTATATAATAGTAATATAATAATAATAATAATTATTATTATTATTATTATCATTAGATAATGATAATGATCATAATGATGATGCGCGCGCATCCGTGACAGAACCGGCCCATGACGGTCGTAACTATATAGGGATAATAATAATAATAATATAATAATAATAATAATAATTATTATTATTATTATCATTAGATAATGATAATGATCATAATGATGATGCGCGCGCATCCGTGACAGAACCGGCCGCCCATGACGGTCGTGACTATATATGTTGACTAGACGAATGGCCCGGGCAACGCCCGGGTTTTACCCGAGTGCGTATATATTTTAAAAATGTTTTAATTAAAATACTATTCGTTACAATTATAAATTGGCGCCGTGGATGTCTCTCTTGTGAAACGTCCCGCCCCAAACTGTGTGTGTCTTGAAAATATAAAAATAAAAATGTGAACGGAATAATATGTCCAGGGTAGCCTAGTGGTCATGGCATCTGCCCGGTAAGCGGAAGGTCGTGGGTTCGATTCCCATCCCTTGACACTTTTTTTATTTTATCCATTCTGACCAAAATCTATCCGTGAACTTCACACAGAGAGAATAAGGCAATTATATAAGTAGATAATCCAAATTGTGCCTTATCACACACTATTTTTTATTTGGCCTTATTACCTTGTCTTTATAATCTATGACGTAATGCCGGCGGCGCGCGCCCGTTGGCTGCCGGCGAGCACGTGACCTCCCTGTGCGCGCGCATCCGTGACAGCGGCCGATGAGGAATTGAGGAAAGACGGTTGTGACTATATAATAGTAATATAATAATAATAATAATTATTATTATTATTATTATCATTAGATAATGATAATGATCATAATGATGATGCGCGCGCATCCGTGACAGAACCGGCCCATGACGGTCGTAACTATATATAGGGATAATAATAATAATAATATAATAATAATAATAATAATTATTATTATTATTATTATTATCATTAGATAATGATAATGATCATAATGATGATGCGCGCGCATCCGTGACAGAACCGGCCGCCCATGACGGTCGTGACTATATATGTTGACTAGACGAATGGCCCGGGCAACGCCCGGGTTTTACCCGAGTGCGTATATATTTTAAAAATGTTTTAATTAAAATACTATTCGTTACAATTATAAATTGGCGCCGTGGATGTCTCTCTTGTGAAACGTCCCGCCCCAAACTGTGTGTGTCTTGAAAATATAAAAATAAAAATGTGAACGGAATAATATGTCCAGGGTAGCCTAGTGGTCATGGCATCTGCCCGGTAAGCGGAAGGTCGTGGGTTCGATTCCCATCCCTTGACACTTTTTTTATTTTATCCATTCTGACCAAAATCTATCCGTGAACTTCACACAGAGAGAATAAGGCAATTATATAAGTAGATAATCCAAATTGTGCCTTATCACACACTATTTTTTATTTGGCCTTATTACCTTGTCTTTATAATCTATGACGTAATGCCGGCGGCGCGCGCCCGTTGGCTGCCGGCGAGCACGTGACCTCCCTGTGCGCGCGCATCCGTGACAGAACCGGCCCATGACGGTCGTGGCTATATATATGGATAATAATAATAATATAATAATAATTATTATTATGATTCGCCGCCAGGTGGCCAAGTAGAGCGGACGCAGAATTCTTCGTCTCCCGATAAGTATTTTTTGAAATTATTATTTAACTCTATTTCTTTCCTTTTGTTGCTTTCTTAGTAATACCTGATAGGCAATCTACTATTTATATTCTATGAGAATCATGAAGCTCATTTTATTAATAGCCATATTCAACTTGTTTATTTTTTCCAAAGAAAATTCTCTAATTGCTAAATATGTAAATTTAAGCAGCAAAACTGTAACTTGCTATGCAAAGTACTCAAAGGCAAACTCATTTGTTTATGTTGGAAAAAGCAACCGTAGATGTATTATAATAATGCTATTACTTATGGCAGGTATTGAGTCAAATCCAGGCCCAAGATATACAAAACAAACAACTTTAGAATTGGATAAAGATAAAGATATAGGTGGTTTAATCACAGCGCTTTCAGCCAAAATGGATGACTGGGGACAAAAAATCGAGACTAGATTTGCCTCAGTGGAACAGGGATTAGAGAAAATTAATCAGCGTCTACAACAGCTTGAGACTTCCCTCGAAACCACATCAAAGGTAGCGTCGGACAACTCAAAAAGAATAGCTGATCTTGAGGGACGGCTGGAGCATTGTGAGATGAAGCAGCGGGAAAGAAACCTAATTTTTTACGGATTCGAAGGAGCTGAAAATGAAACCCCGGACGAATCTCGCTCCCGTGTTCTCAATCTGATTTCGAGTTCAATGCAGATTTCCGAGGAGATTGGGTTAGAGCAATGCCGAAGATTATCAAGAAAAGCTAATTCACCGCTCCTTATTGAAGTGCCTGACTACAAACAACGAATTCTGTTACTTAGAAACGCATTCAAACTCAGGGATAAAAAGATATTCTTGAACAAAGATTACCCTGCCACTGTTAGAGAGCAAAGGAAAATACTGATTAATAAACGAAAAGAGCTTTTTTCTAGGGGAATTGTCTCCAAGTTGAGAGATAATAAGTTAATTGTCCGTGACATAAACTATTATGCTTCTAATGGCCGCGTTGTTAGCGCCAGCGGAGACGTAATATAGCAACCCACCGATAGCGAACTTACTGAATCACGGCCCAACCAATTGCTGCAGGATAAACACTTAGTTCTTTCAAATAAAAGTTCTTTAACAACAAATGGCAAGCCTTCTGGAATTACTTACTGGAATATAAATGGATTCTTTATACAAAATAAAATACATATAAATAAAGATTCACAAAAAAGTTTTAAGACTATTAGCATTAAAAATCCAAAAGTTACGGTAGACACAATAATATGCTGGAATATAAATGGACTTTTTAGGATGCTCTCTGTTTTTCCACTTCTCGAGTACATTAAAAATTACGAGATTTTCGCTATACTTGAAACATGGTGTTCAAACCTCACAAATATAACATTAGAGGATTTCCAAATTTTTGAACAGCCGGCAACTAAGACCACGGGAAGGGGAAGGGGATCAGGAGGAATAATTGTGGGCGTCAAAAAAGGGGGGCATTACAGGTTGCACAGTACAGAAAAGGATAACATCTGGATATCGATTTTTTTATCACAAAACATAGGAACCGACAAACCCACCACCTGCTTGATATTTGTATATCTCCCTCCAAACGAACTGTACCAGAACAACTTAGTTAGATTAACTAAATATATGGAAAAACAGATAACAGACGGGAAAGAACTAATTCTGATTGGGGATTTAAATATTAGAACTGGAGGGCTCGGGGGACTGTATAATCCAACAAATCTTCAACTCTCTTTAGTTTCCGAAAGAAAAGCAAGAGATCTAGTAATTTCACCACTGGCTGAAGGACTCCTTGAGTTTCTCGAGGACAATTCGCTGACAATAATCAACGGACGATCAACAGGAGACAGAGAGGGTGACTTTACATATGTTTCGGAGAGAGGCTCATCAACTATTGATTACTGCATAGTGTCCCAAGGAATACTGGAAAAAATATTAGACTTCAGGATAGAAACCCAGATGTACTCAGATCACCTTCCTCTTATCCTGAAGTTAACAGTCCAAAACACCTATGAAAACAAATCTAAGGGAGAAGAATATGGTGTTACGAGATACAGATGGACAGCTGGGGGATTTAAGACATTTAAACAGGAATTAAAGGAATTGCAAGTAGTAAAAATATCAAATCTCGATAGCTCCGTAAATACTTTCACTCAAAGAATTACCGAGGCAATGTCAACATCAGGAATAATGTACTCAACTAAGGGTGCCACCGGAAAATCTAAGCCATGGTTTGACAAAAACTGTTACGATATGAAAAAGCTAACAAAAGAAAGTCTGAAGGAATTCCGTAGAACCAACAGGAAGGAAGACCTTGAAAGCTATGCTCTCCATAGAAAGAAATATCTCGGTTTATTAGATGATAAAAGAAGGAAATATATTCAGGAAAAACAAGAAATATTGAGAAATATTAAAGATTCAAAGTCCTTTTGGAAGACCATTGCGCTATTTAAAGGAGCAACAAAAATTCAAGGAGAAATTACTGTACAGGAATGGCACGAATTTTATTGCGAATTAATGAGTATTGAGGAAAAAGAGAAGATCTGTAATATAGAAGTGAGGATCTCGCCGAGCGACCCAATACTTGATCCAGAGATAACTTCTGAAGAGATAAGCAGGGCAATCAGAGATTTGAAGAATAACAAGGCAAGTGGACCTGATGACATCTCCAATGAAATAATAAAAATACTCCCAGACTCATACATGGGTTTATTAGAACAATTTTACAATAGAGCTCTGATAATGGGACACTATCCTACAATATGGACTAAATCGATCATACATCCAATCTTTAAAAGCGGTGACAAAGACAACCCTTCAAATTACCGTGGTATAGCACTGATAAGTAATTTTTCGAAACTTTTTACAACAATACTAAGATCAAGACTGAATGAATGGGTAGAAAGAAGAAACGTCATTCCAGAAAATCAGGCGGGTTTCCGAAGGGGACGATCGTGTGTGGACCTGATATTCACATTGACCTCTCTAATACAACTTTCACTGAGGAAAAAGAGAGGAAAATTATATGTATTTTTTGTTGATTTGAGAAAAGCATTTGACACAGTTCCTCACTCATTACTCTGGAAGAAATTAACCAATCTGGGCGTGAGCTATCAATTTATACATGCAATTAGAAATTACTACGAACAGGCGACTGTGGCAGTCAGATGGAGGGGTTCAATTACAGAAAATATTAAGATACATTCGGGCGTTTTACAAGGAGAGCCACTATCGCCATTACTTTTTATATTATTTATGACGGACCTGATTAAAATGTATGACAACTCAGATCTGACGAGTGTATACCTTCCGGAATTTGGTGATGTTCACCTGCTGATGTATGCAGATGATATTGCTATTATAGGGGAGTCGAGGTTAAACCTCCAAAAAAAGATTAATATATTGAAGGAATATCTTGGTGTGAACGAAATGACACTGAACGAGTCTAAATCGAAGGTTATGGTATTTCGCAATGGTGGTAAACCCTCAAGAGAAGATAGATGGTACTGGAATGGTAAACCTCTGACGGTAACAAGAAGATATAATTACTTGGGATACCCTCTGGTCAGTACAACTAAAACCACTCAAGCCGCAAACTTTTTCAAAGGAAAAGCACTTGCGGCAATAAATGCTACAACTCCAATATTGGCGAAATCAAAAATTAATTCACTAAACTCTGCAATGAAACTGTTTGACTCAATTGTGATGGCTGTTTTGATGTATGCTGCTCCAATTTGGGCAACAGAGTATAAAGATTTATTAGACCATATACAAGATACATTTATTCGTAGGTTTTTGAGTTTGCCTAGATATACACCAGGATACATAATAAGACCAGAAACAGGCCGCGTCTCATTAATAATAACAGCTCTGAAATTGACCTTGAAATATTGGCTGAGGGTGCTGAGTATGGATACAAATAGACTGCCTCGAATTTGTTTAACTAGAATGAGGCAATTATCCTGTGCTACAGGTGCGCCCATCGGTTTTATAAAACAATTAAGCAATTTACTTAATAATAACGGATCTTCGTGGCTTACTTATTGTAATGATCCTGACTCACTAAGGAATGCTATCCCTGGAATATTAAGAACTGCGATAGAGCAATCAATACAAAACGACCTAACAAGAATAACCCAATCAAAGTTATATTCCCACTATAGAGACATATATACAACCTTTACCACCGAAGAATACTTCTTAACTGAACTCCCTTTTCCTATCATCAGATTAATTGCACAATTTAGAACCCTTTCAATTTTTTTCAGAGAACACCATTTGATTTTATTGAGGCGTGAAGACCTGAAATGCACTTTCTGTGGATCAGGAATAACAACGGAGATGTTGCATTACATATTTGACTGTGCTGCTCTGTCTGAGGAAACACGAAAACTATATGATAAAACGGGGCAACTTTGTCCTTCATTTCCGGCACTGATTAATGAAATATCAAAGAATAGGTATATAGCGATGGCGATATTTGGATTCCACAAGACTATATCCCGGAAAAAGGCCTCACAGTGTTCTCCCTATCCCTTGTGAACTGGCGAATCCTGTATAGGGCGAGTGGCCCTAAATAAAGGCTTTTTTGTTGTAAAAAAAAAAAATAATAATAATTATTATTATTATTATCATTAGATAATGATAATGATCATAATGATGATGCGCGCATCCGTGACAGAACCGGCCGGCCCATGACGGTCGTGACTATATATGTTGATGGATAATAATAATAATATAATAATAATAATTATTATTATTATTATTATTATTATTATTATTATCATTAGATAATGATAATGATCATAATGATGATGCGCGCGCATCCGTGACAGAACCGGCCGGCCAGCCCGCCCATGACGGTCGTGACTATATATAGGGACTAGACGAATGACCCGGGCAACGCCCGGGTTTTACCCGATTAAATGTTTTTATTCAAATACTATTCGTTACAATTATAAATTGGCGCCGTGGATGTCACACTTGTGAAACGTCCCGCTGCAAACTTTGTGTCTGAGAAGCGATATTTTTATAGAAAGATGATCTGGCTTTTGTTTTCTGCTCGAATGAATGTTTTTCTGTTAGAATTTTGTTCCTGCGTACAAAATAATGAACTGGTTTCACCCGTGGTCTCTGCTTTTTGGAATTTTTCCCGATATAATTTTGTATCTGATAATCAAACATGATACAGCAATATCGTCATCATCATTTTCTGAATAAAAATATATAGTTTTAATAATTGATTTATATATTTTTTAAAATAGCCTATCGTCTTCCCCGTATTTTTTTACCTATGTATGGACATTTTGGTTTGAATTAGTGAACTACTGCGAATTTGTATACCGGACATACAAACAAACATACAAACAGACAAACATACAAACATTTATTTATATATATATAGAGATTTACTCTTCATTGTTGGCTTTTTATATTATATTTACTCTTCATTGTTGGCTTTTTATCTTACATTCACTCTTCATTGTTGGCTTTTTATATTATATTTACTCTTCATTGTTGGCTTTTTATCTTACATTCATTCTTCATTGTTGGCTTTTTATATTACATTTACTATTCATTGTTGGCTTTTTATCTTACATTCACTCTGTTGGCTTTTTATATTACATTTACTCTTCATTGTTGGCTTTTTATCTTACATTCACTCTTCATTGTTGGCTTTTTATATTATATTTACTCTTCATTGTTGGCTTTTTATCTTACATTTATTCTTCATTGTTGGCTTTTTATATTACATTTACTCTTTATTGTTGGCTTTTTATCTTATATTCATTCTTCATTGTTGGCTTTTTATATCATATTTACTCTTCATTGTTGGCTTTTTTATCTTACATTCATTCTTCATTGTTGGCTTTTTATATTATATTTACTCTTCATTGTTGGCTTTTTATCTTACATTCATTCACATTGTTGGCTTTTTATATTATATTTACTCTTCATTGTTGGCTTTTTATCTTAAATTTATTCTTCATTGTTGGCTTTTTATATTACATTTACTCTTTATTGTTGGCTTTTTATCTTACATTCATTCTTCATTGTTGGCTTTTTATATTACATTCACTCTTCATTGTTGGCTTTTTATCTTACATTCAATCTTCATTGTTGGCTTTTTATATCATATTTACTCTTCATTGTTGGCTTTTTATCTTACATTCATTCTTCATTGTTGGCTTTTTATATTATACTAATGATGATGCGCGCGCATCCGTGACAGCGATGAGGAATTGAGGAAAGACGGTCGTGACTATATATGTTGATAATCCAAATTGTACCTTATCATTAGATTTGGTCTTATTACCTTCTACTTCTGATCTATATTCCAAATTGTACCTTATCAGTAGATTTGGTCTTATTACCTTCTAATCTATAATCCAAATTATTAGGATAATGATAATGATCATAATGATGATGCGCGCGCATCCGTGACAGAACCGGCCGGCCGGCCCGCCCGCCCGCCCGCCCATGACGGTCGTGACTATATATATAGGGATAATAATAATAATATAATAATAATAATAATAATAATTATTATTATTATTATTATCATTAGATAATGATAATGATCATAATGATGATGCGCGCGCATCCGTGACAGAACCGGCCGGCCGGCCAGCCGGCCCATGACGGTCGTGACTATATATAGGGACTAGACGAATGGCCCGGGCAACGCCTGGGTTTTACCCGAGTGCGTATATATTTTAAAAATGTTTTAATTAAAATATTATCCGTTACAATTATAAATTGGCGCCGTGGATCTCTCTTTTGTGAAACGTCCCGCCCCAAACTGTGTGTGTCTTGAAAATATAAAAATAAAAATGTGAACGGAAAAATATGTCCAGGGTAGCCTAGTGGTCATGGCATCTGCCCGGTAAGTGGAAGGTCGTGGGTTCGATTCCCATCCCTTGACACTTTTTTATTTTATCCATTCTGACCAAAATCTATCCGTGAACTTCACACAGAGAGAATAAGGCTTATATAAGTAGATAATCCAAATTGTGCCTTATCACACACTATTTTTTTATTTGGCCTTATTACCTTGTGTTTATAATCTATGACGTAATGCCGGCGGCGCGCGCCCGTTGGCTGCCGGCGAGCACGTGACCTCCCTGTGCGCGCGCATCCGTGACAGAACCGGCCCATGACGGTCATGACTATATATATATGGATGGATGGATAATAATAATAATATAATAATAATAATAATAATAATTATTATTATTATTATTATCATCATTGGATAATGATAATGATCATAATGATGATGCGCGCGCATCCGTGGCAGAACCGGCCGGCCGGCCCATGACGGTCGTGACTATATATTGTCGCGGAGATAAATAAAGCAAGGGCAAGTTTGGGGATAATTAATTTATTATAAGGGGTTTTTATAGGGAGATGGATAAAGTAGAACTTACCCCAAGTTAAGGTTAATCCTCATGAGGGGACCTCAGCTCCCCCCGCCGGCCAGATTCCACAGATCCCCTCACACCCGGTGTCCAGCGATGATTGACAAACGTCCCATGGGGCCTCTCGTGATTGGAGCCGCTGGGCTTCTTGACATTATTCCCTCCTTAGAAAAAAACAGCGACCCGCTGATTAGCTTGTCTCAGCCTTTGTTCTGGAAGGAAATCTATCACGGCTGGTGTTCCCTAGCAGAATAGAATGTTGTTCTTCAGGGTCCAGGTAGGGCTTCATCCGAATGACATGGACGATATCCTTGGCTTTCCGTGATCGGGGAGAGGGGTCCACGGGCTCTACTTCATACGTAACTTCTGAAAGCTTCTTGGTCACCTTATAGGGACCGAAGTATATCTTCAGTAGCTTTTCTGATAGTCCTACTTTTCGGATGGGAGTAAAAACCCACACAAGATCATCCTTCTGGTAATAGACTGGAGTATGTTTCTGGTCGTATAGTCTACGGTCTTTCGCCTGTGATTGTAGAAGGCGTGATCGGGAGAGTTGACGCGCTTCCTCAGCTCTGGTCACAAGTTCTCCAACGTAGTCGTTAGAGATCTCATCTGGTAGGTAGGGTAGTACGGCATCGATGTAGGTCTCGGCCTCGCGGGCGTGGACAAGAAAGAACGGGGTGTAGCCGGTCGCCTCCTGTTTAGCAGTGTTGTAAGCAAAGGTTACATAGGGCAAAACTTGGTCCCAGTCCTTCTGCTCAACACCTGTGTACATGGACAGCATGTCTCCCAGAGTTTTGTTGAACCTTTCAGTCAGGCCGTTGGTCTGGGGATGGTAGGCCGTTGTAAATCTGTGCACAATTCCGCACAGAGCATTGATCTCTTTTATTACTTGAGAAATGAAATTTCTGCCGCGATCTGTTATCATTTCTCTAGGAGCTCCATGCTTCAAGATGACGTCTTCAACCAGGAACTTAGCTGTTTCGATTGCTCCTCCGTCTGGGATCGCTTTCGTTATGGCATACCTTGTCATATAATCGGTGCACACAATGATCCAACGGTTTCCATCTTTAGAAACTGGAAATCTTCCAAGGAGATCAACCCCGATTTTATAGAATGGTTTTTCTACGGGCGGTATGGATACAAGTTGTCCAGCCGGACGTCGAGGTAATTTCTTCCTTCGTTGACACTCCCGACAATGGCTTACATATTGGCGAACAGTTCTATAAAGGCCAGGCCAATAGAATCGTTTTTTGACTTTGTCATACGTCCGGGCGAAACCCAAATGCCCAGCTGTAGGAGCATCATGTAAATCTGCCATAACTTCCGATCTTAAGTGCTTAGGGATCATCATAAGCCAGGGTCTTCCAGTTGTGCTATAGTTTTTCTTGTATAAGATGCCGTCGATAATGCTGAATTCCTTTCTGGTGTAGCCCGAGTTTAAATTATCGATTATTTTAGCTAAATCCGGGTCTTTAGTCTGTTCTATATCGACGTTGGTTAGTGACATCACAGCACTTGGTTGATCGTTCTCAAGCGGGCTCCTTGACAGACAATCGGCATCCTTATGTTTGCGTCCGCTCTTGTAGATAACGGTCACGTCAAATTCTTGCAACTTCAGCGCCCATCTTGCCAAACGGCCAGAAGGATCTTTCTGCCCTACCAACCAACATAGAGAATGATGGTCAGTGACAACCGTGAATGGTCGACCAAACAAATATGGGCGGAATTTGCTAATAGACCAGACTACAGCAAGGCATTCTTTTTCCGTTGTAGAATAGTTATTTTCAGCCTTTGTCAAGCTTCTAGATGCATAAGCTATAGGCCGCTCCTTTCCACCTTGTATTTGTAGAAGAACAGCTCCAATACCATGTCCGCTTGCATCCGTGTGTAGATGGGTATCAGCGGATTCATCAAAGTGTCCTAAGACAGGCTCTGAAATTAGAGCTGTTTTAAGGACTTCAAACGCTTTCTCTTGAGCTGCATCCCAATAAAATTGTTTTTCAGTCTTCAGTAGGTCATGCAAAGATCTAGCTTTGCCGGCAAAGTTCTCAATAAATCTTCGGTAATAGGAACATAATCCAAGAAAGCTCTTCAGTTCAGAGATATTCCTTGGCCTCGGAAATTTAGAGACGGCTTCAACTTTATCTGGATCTGGATGAATTCCATTGGCGTCAACAAGGTGTCCCAAAATCTTTATCCTCCTTGATCCAAAAAGACACTTTTTGTGGTTCAAGCTTAGTCCAGCTTTCTGGATGCAGCTTAATACAAGTTGTAGACGACGTAGATGTTCCTCAAAGGTAGGTGCGTAAACTACGATGTCGTCCAGGTAGCAAAGGCACATGTTCCATTTAAGACTGCCCAGAACACTATCTATCATCCTTTCAAACGTTGCTGGAGCGTTGCAAAGACCGAAGGGCATTACTTGGAATTCATACAGCCCATCTGGAGTGATGAAAGCAGTTTTCTCCCTGTCTTTTTCGTCCACTTCAATCTGCCAATACCCGGACCGAAGATCCATCGTGGAGAAGTAACTAGAGCCGGCTAAACTGTCCAAGGCATCGTCAATGCGTGGCAGCGGGTAAACATCTTTTTTTGTTATCTTATTTAATCGACGGTAATCTACGCAGAATCTCCAGGTCCCGTCTTTCTTTCGAACTAGAATAACTGGAGATGACCAAGGACTTTCAGAGGGCTTCACGATGTGATTTTCAATCATCTTGTTCACTTCATCTTGAATTAGTCGTCGTTCACTTGGTGCTACTCTATAGGGCCGCTGTTTGATAGGAGACTGGTCGCCTGTGTTTATCTTGTGCTTCACAGTACTGGTGGGCTTAATAGGAGTACTCCCAAAGTCAAATATGCCAATAAACTCGTCAAGGCATGAAACAAGCTGTAACC
Source organism: Cordylochernes scorpioides (assembly GCA_030710605.1). Classification (NCBI taxonomy): domain Eukaryota; kingdom Metazoa; phylum Arthropoda; class Arachnida; order Pseudoscorpiones; family Chernetidae; genus Cordylochernes; species Cordylochernes scorpioides. The sequence goes on along the minus strand of CP092865.1, from coordinate 27,341,845 downwards.
TTTGAATTTCAGACAGCCCTGGATCTAGAGTAAGGTTTATCTTCTGTGACCATTCACGTGACTTTAGCTGCGTTTCTTGTAACTTATCGCTGGATTCAATAAGATTGCAGATATTCCCATTCTCATAACTTTCCATGGTGCACATATTCATTCCTGATGGAATCAGTTGCGGCCAAGACGCTCCATTCGCCACCCAAATGCTACTTCGGCCGTGTCGAAATGTAACCAATGAGTTTGGTATAAGAACTTCCTTTCTTAATAATAAGTCCTTAGAAGTTGAGACTAAAACATCTCTAACACCACATATTTCTTCGTTTATCACACTGATCTTCTTTATTGATTTAGGCGGGATGACAAAGTCGTCGGAAGCAAACAATCTCTGGTTTTCCTCCTCTCGAGATTCCAGGACGGAGGTTTCCCCGAGATGGAGTTCATTTCTGCCACAATCAATGACGGCTTCGGTGGCCTTGAAGAAGTCCCATCCAAATATGATGTCATGGCTGCATTCCAACATAACAACGAATTCAAATGAGATATTCAGACCATTAACTTCTATGTTCAGGACACATTTTCCTAGGGTCTCTATTAAATTTTTGTTTGCAGCTTTAAGAATGGGACCTGGTTCTTTGAAGAGAGGTGTCTTTAGTTCGCGTCGAAATTTGTCTGAAATAACAGAAAAGTCGGCTCCTGAATCCACCAATGCTTTAATTTTGCGTCCATTTATTTCGACCATAACAAAATTTTCTTTTAATTTAGCGGCGATATACCCTGGAGGATTTTCCTCAATGGCGACCTCACCCCCGTTAGAAGCCGCTCCACTTAGTTTTTCACATTCTGAGGCATGGGAGAACGGCTGAAACGACGGGCTGGCGACTGGGATTGTCTTCGGGCTGGCGACCTTGCGCGGCTTGGATGTGGGGAAGAGCTCCGGTAGAAGTACGTCGAGGTTTGGGGCGTTACATAGTCGTCGTCGGCGTCATATCTCGGGGGTCGACTCGAAAATCCAACATTTCTTCCTTCTCCGCCATTCCTTGACCTGGCTTCAGCGAAGACCTGCCGTCGTTCCCTACAATAACGGACGACATGTCCGGGTCGTCCGCAGTGGAAGCAGATAGGTTTGTCGTCGTGGGTTCTCCAATGTTCCGTTTTCCTGGGTTGGGTTGGTCGGTCGATATTATAATAGGGCGTTCGTGGTTGTTGTTGTACCACGTTGACTTGTGGTCTGGTAGGTTGTAGAGCACGGCTGACCTCTTCCCTCACAGTCTGTTCCAGGGCGTTCACCTCTCGGAGAGGATTGATCACTTCAGGTGCTGAGAAAACCTTTTGTATATCTTCTCTAACGATGCGGCGAATTAACGCGGCCAAGTCGTCTGAGTCGTCAACACACGAAATGGGCATTACGTTTGACAACCTGGCGAATTTCGTACGGCCGATCCTGCGCTGCTTGACGGTTGTCAGATGACGGCAAAACTTCAGGATCTCATCTACTGTCTGTATGTCTTTCGCCACCAATACCTGGTATGTGTCCTCCGAAATTCCCTTTATAATGTGAGCAACTCTCTCACCTTCTTCCATGCGAGGGTTCACCTGGTGGCAGAGACTATGAATCTCCTGGATGTATGACTCGCTGGATTCCTCGGCCTTCTGTGCTCTTGACTTCAGAACTTCCTCGGCGCGTCGAGCAGAATCCTCTTGCAGTCCGAACACACCGCGGAATGCGTCTTCAAAGCTTCTCCACGAGTTGAGTGATTCTTCGTTATTATCAAACCACCTTCCAGCAGTTCCGTTCAAGTAAAATACGACGTTGGCAAGCTTCATGGTCTCGTCCCATCTGTTGTACTTCGACACTCTCTCGTACTCTTTCAACCACTGTCCAGGGTTTATATTTCCATCTCCAGAAAAGGTAGAAGGATCTCGTTGGCGCTGACAAGGGAGGTAGGATCCGCTAACAGTAGGTCTGTGGTCGTCTTCCATTTCTATTACTTGTGGCAAAGGTTGAAGAATTGGTTCACGTCCCTGTAAGACGTCGACTTCTTCGAAGTTCCGTCACGCTACCCAGCGTCTCCGCCAAAATATGTCGCGGAGATAAATAAAGCAAGGGCAAGTTTGGGGATAATTAATTTATTATAAGGGGTTTTTATAGGGAGATGGATAAAGTAGAACTTACCCCAAGTTAAGGTTAATCCTCATGAGGGGACCTCAGCTCCCCCCGCCGGCCAGATTCCACAGAACCCCTCACACCCGGTGTCCAGCGATGATTGACAAACGTCCCATGGGGCCTCTCGTGATTGGAGCCGCTGGGCTTCTTGACAATATGTTGATGGATGGATGGATAATAATAATAATATAATAATAATAATAATTATTATTATTATTTTTATTATTATCATTAGATAATGATCATAATGATGATGCGCGCGCATCCGTGACAGAACCGGTCGGCCGGCCGGCCCATGACGGTCGTGACTATATATAGGGACTAGACGAATGGCCCGGGCAACGCCCGGGTTTTACCCGAGTGCGTATATATTTTTAAAATGTTTCAATTAAAATACTATTCGTTACAATTTTAAATTGGCGCCGTGGATGTCTCTCTTGTGAAACGTCCCGCCCCAAACTGTGCGTGTCTTGAAAATATAAAAATAAAAATGTGAACGGAAAAATATGTCCAGGGTAGCCTAGTGGTCATGGCATCTGCCCGGTAAGCGGAAGGTCGTGGGTTCGATTCCCATCCCTTGACACTTTTTTTATTTTATCCATTCTGACCAAAATCTATCCGTGAACTTCACACAGAGAGAATAAGGCTTATATAAGTAGATAATCCAAATTGTGCCTTATCACACACTATTTTTTTATTTGGCCTTATTACCTTGTGTTTATAATCTATGACGTAATGCCGGCGGCGCGCGCCCGTTGGCTGCCGGCGAGCACGTGACCTCCCTGTGCGCGCGCATCCGTGACAGAACCGTCCCATGACGGTCATGACTATATATATATATGGATGGATGGATAATAATAATAATATAATAATATTAATAATAATAATAATAATAATTATTATTATTATTATCATTAGATAATGATAATGATCATAATGATGATGCGCGCGCATCCGTGACAGAACCGGCCGCCCATGACGGTCGTGACTATATATGTTGACTAGACGAATGGCCCGGGCAACGCCCGGGTTTTACCCGAGTGCGTATATATTTTAAAAATGTTTTAATTAAAATATTATTCGTTACAATTATAAATTGGCGCCGTGGATCTCTCTTTTGTGAAACGTCCCGCCCCAAACTGTGTGTCTTGAAAATATAAAAATAAAAATGTGAACGGAAAAATATGTCCAGGGTAGCCTAGTGGTCATGGCATCTGCCCGGTAAGCGGAAGGTCGTGGGTTCGATTCCCATCCCTTGAAATTTTTTTATTTTATCCTTTCTGATCAAAATGTATCCGTGAACTTCACACAGTGAACTTCACACAGACAGAATAAGGCAATTATATAAGTAGATAATCCAAATTGTGCCTTATCACACACTATTTTTTTATTTTGCCTTATTACCTTGTGTTTATAATCTATGACGTAATGCCGGCGGCGCGCGCCCGTTGGCTGCCGGCGAGCACGTGACTTCCCTGTGCGCGCGCATCCGTGACATAACCGGCCCATGACGGTCGTGACTATATATGTTAATAATAATAATAATATAATAATAATAATAATAATAATAATTATTATTATTATTATTATTATCATTAGATAATGATAATGATCATAATGATGATGCGCGCGCATCCGTGACAGAACCGGCCGGCCGGCCAGCCGGCCCATGACGGTCGTGACTATATATAGGGATGACGTAATGCCGGCGGCGTGCGCCCGTTGGCTGCCGGCGAGCACGTGACCGCCCTGTGCGCGCGCATCCGTGACATAACCGGCCCATGACGGTCGTGACTATATATGTTGATAATAATAATAATATAATAATAATAATAATTATTATTATTATTGTTATTATCATTAGATAATGATAATGATCATAATGATGATGCGCGCGCATCCGTGACAGAACCGGCCCATGACGGTCGTGACTATATATGTTGATGGATAATAATAATAATATAATAATAATAATAATTATTATTATTATTATTATCATTAGATAATGATAATGATCATAATGATGATGCGCGCGCATCCGTGACAGAACCGGCCGGCCAGGCCGCCCATGACGGTCGTGACTATATATGTTGATAATAATAATAATAATTATTATTATTATTATTATTATCATTAGATAATGATAATGATCATAATGATGATGCGCGCGCATCCGTGACAGAACCGGCCGGCCGGCCAGCCGGCCCATGACGGTCGTGACTATATATAGGGATAATGTATTATTTGATCACCCCAGATTCACCTAGAGCTATATACAAATATCGCCAGCTACTTGGGTTAATGATCCTCATACTTCTTTGTTTTATTTAATTATGTCTTCTTTATTTTATGTACAAGACAAATGGAGGCCCAATTAATAAGATGGCGGCAATCATTTATTTCTTGGAAGATTTTCCAGAATGCCATTCGACAGAAATATGTTTCAAGATTGTCTAATATATAAAATTTTGGCATTAGTCCATCAGATTGGGATTGCCTCTTGGCTAAGAATGCCTTTGACTATACTATCATTAATCTTGCCACTCTCTCTGAAGACTTCAAGGTCATTACCTTCATTATGGATATACTACTGCATAATTTCACCCTCTAAGCCTCAGACATGCAGGGGACGGCGAGGCCAAGGAACAAAAACAAGTTTAGGACTTAGAAGAGCTACAAAGATGTTTCCTGAATTTCACTTCAACCATCCCCTACAGTGTAGGGCCTACACCTATCCATCTTTCCATTCTCTTCGTTACATAGTCGCAGATTCTCTCTAGGTTTCAGACATTGAGTTGGGAAGCGATAGAGCCACAGAGAATCGACAGATAGATGCTAGCTCCCAGTACTTTCTTTGAAAACGTAGAATGTTTTCAAGGAAAGGCCTCTTTCTGTAATCGTCTTTTGACCGAAAACATGAGAGGTCACCGTCGTATCGCGATTATTGGCGAGGCAGTGGTGGTACATAGTACAACTACGCTGTTCTTACAGTCGCGCACTGCACGTCGCCTGTACAGCCCATAAGCCAGTTTCTGGAACGTTGAGGGTCCACCGTGGATTTGCCTGATTCCAGCATTGACTCGTAATCCCTTCACCGCTGCTGCCTCTCTGGACATGACGTAAAGGTAGCTCTATGTCTACCAATGTAAGACCTGCCTCATCCTGCTTACATCCGGCCTCTTTTAGACCGTCCTACGAAGCCTGTGGGTCCAGAGACTTGTCACTAGCCCATAGATACTGGTCTTGCCGATGCATCCATCATCGAGCGACCCCTGACCTACAGGGCTGGTTCTTTGGTCGAGTCCTGGATAATGATGCCATAGCCATTCTTGCATCGGCCAAAGCCTGCCCATATAATTTTTTTTCGCCCAGAAGTGAAAGGAGTTCAAGGAGCCCCTCACTATCTGTAGGAAGACTCTGTCGGTGGGAAAGCCTCCTAGACTGATCCCTATATTTATATAAGTCAGTGTATGTATGTATGTATGTGTGTTTGTTCCTATGTCGGCTATACACGTCCACAATACGTAACTAATCTGACTGAAATTTTAACAGTATATGAAGTAGAATCTGGAAAAACTTATAGTGAAAATTTCAGGTCTCTATCCCGAATATTCTTTGAGTTATTTGCAAATTGCGTTGCAAATTTGTCCTTTCGCTCGCAAGCAGCGCCTCTAGCGGTGAAGATGGGAGGTAATCTCAGCTGACCTAATGTGCATGTAAAACGTGTTTTAACAGGACATAGAGAAAATTTTGAAATTGACAGGTTCTGGGCAAAAATAGTTGTTTTTTAGTCAGAAAATGATGACGACAATATTGCTGTATCATGTTTGATTATCAGATGTAAAATTATATCGGGAAAAATTCCAAAAAGCTGAGACCACGGGTGAAGCCAATTCATTATTTTGTACGCTGGAACAAAATTCTAACAGAAAAACATTCATTCGAACAGAAGACACAAAGCCAGATCATCTCTTTATAAAAATATCGCTTCTCAGACACAAAGTTTGGAGCGGGTAAAACCCGGGCGTTGCCCGGGTCATTCGGCTAGTATCTGTTATATTAATGTTTTATATTGGTTTGTTTATTTTGTTTCTAAGCGTTTGAGACTGGTGTCAATAAAATTATTTGAAATTCAGGCTACAAATTCGAGAAAAGGTAAAACAAGATAAAATCGAGATTCGAGTTTAAAACAAAGTAAAAATAAACTAAGATAAAAAGGGGCGAAATTAAAACTATAAACGTAAAATATAATATTTCGGTTTCAAGTTTATTTTCGATTTTACTTAGTTTTTTTTAGTATACATCTCGATATTTATCTCGTCTTACCATTTCTAGATTTTGGCCTTTGAGAAAACTCGCCGAGTTGTACTAAGAGGAATATTGGGAGATCTGTCATGTATGTCATCCCAAACCTGCCATCTCATCGCATCCATCATAATGGGTGCCATGGGAGCCATAGTTCTTCCTCTATCCTGGGGATGATTGGTATAAACCGTTGGTCATTAAAACAATAATAAACAATAAGAGGAGCTTCTTGTGTAAATTTCTTTATTACCGCAAGCTTTCGAACAGAACGTTCTTCAACGGGCGTGGATAGTAAAAACGCAGTACGTTTTTACTATCCACGCCCGTTGAAGAACGTTCTGTTCGAAAGCTTGCGGTAATAAAGAAATTTACACAAGAAGCTCCTCTTATTGTTTATTATTGTTTTAATGATCGTGATCTTAAGAGTTTAATTTCTACAATAAACCGTTGGTTTTTGGAAGCCACGAACCGGGATCGAATCCCGCATTTGGGGACTTTTTTTCAAAAAAAAAAAAAAATTACTCCAATGGCTCCGAACGTTCAACCTCGCCAGGTAACTAAACGGGGCTCTGGTACATTTGTAAGTGCAAAAGTCTAACTTCTTTCCATATGTGTAGATATGTGTAGACATGTGGTGCACTTAGAGTAAAAGAAGTCGCCAACTACTATTCACCATGATTATCATGGCCTGTAAATTACGTGTACTAGGAATAATAATAATGAAAAAAACTCTATCCTATAACACTATAAGAACATTAGCCCGTCGTAAATAAGAAGTAAAATTTCGATACTATCGAAACCGAACAAAAATATTCGCTCAATGCCATCTATCATGTTTAATTCAACTAATTTTCTCACTTAGCAAAATCTGGCTATTTACTTTAACCGACTTTAATTCAACCGAATATTCGGATTCCTTGGGGTGTTAGGTTAAAGAATTTGAAGTGTAATAAGCTATTATTGAGGTATCATTGCTTATCATACACGGCAATGAGGGAACATAGCTTAAAACATGCTCAGTCTCTCCTGGAGGTAGTCTCTTTCCAGAGATTCTGTTTCAGAGACTTCCAGGCTTGACGTGACATCTCCGATAAGAAGCCACCTACAAGAAATACTGATTTTAGCTTTTTTTTTTTGACGGTCGCTCATGGAAGACTATACAGTACACATATTTTAGCATATTATTACTAAAGTTTTGCCTATAATTTGTCTTGATTTTGTAATTAGTCATAGTAGTACATGTAGGCTAATGAAAAGAACCTATTAAATGACTTACCTATTAATGTAAGGAAATAGGTCAATTTAGGGAATTAAAACAAAGTGGTAGTCTTTTCCTGTGTGTATGGCTGTCTTTTAATTATACGGTCTAAAATTTTTGAAAAAATAGCCAAACCGTGGCTATAGTGAACCAAAAGCCCTGTCCCATTGGAGTTCACTATAGAGGGGGGGGGGGTTACGGTATATATTTAGTTATTTATATATGAAAAAATGGAATCTTGATTTATCAAGAAATTGGGTTGGCCAAATACTCGGAGCAAGCTAAATAAACGTTTAGTTTATTTTTGCTCCACTAGATGGCGCTCTGCCATCTAAAAAGCACATGTGCTCGTGGTCAGGAGATGCCTTCTTTATTTTTAATATCAACACCTGACCCACTTATCTATTATTTTTTTCTATTGTTTTTTCATGTGTTAAGCGTCTTTACGCAAATTTGGCCTTAAATACCCATTTCTTGATTTTTCGGGAAGCCATTGGGACCAAAAAATATTTTTGGTCGCAGTGGTTACAGCCTTCTCCACGCTGACGAGCGCCAACAGCGCGAAACGCGTTCGTGGATGGCTTTTCTTGATTTATCAAGAAATTGGGTTGGCCAAATATCTCGGAGCAAGCTAAATAAACGTTTAGTTTATTTTTGCTCCACTAGATGGCGCTCTGCCATCTAAAAAGCACATGTGCTCGTGGTCAGGAGATGCCTTCTTTATTTTTAATATCAACACCTGACCCACTTATCTTTTATTTTTTCTATTGTTTTATATATGAGCCCCTCAATGCACAGATTGATTAACTCCATAAATAATCGGGAAAAAATGTTTAATTTTTGTTGAAAGTCTAAAAATCTATATGTCATATAGATTTTTAGACTTTCAACAAAAATTAAACATTTTTCCCCGATTATTTATGGAGTTAATCAATCTGTGCATTGAGGGGCTCATATATACGTAGAAAATTAGGAAAGACAAACATAAGAATGATACCGCAATTTATTTGAATAAAAAAATATATATAAAATACCAGATATATATATTACCCAGGTTTCTGGAGCGCAGAGCGCCAACTACCCGGGGAGTCCAGTTTACTAGTATGGACTGGTATTAAGAGCTTTTAATCACATCCTGTTTTGATTGCTGAGAGTTGAACTAATTGACCAGGAAGTTCCATGCTGAGGTTGAGTTTGGGAGTCTAGCCATAGATGTAGGATTGAGGTGGGTCATTCAAAACAGAATAGCTGTTTGTATCCTATGTCTCAGGAATGCTGGACAGCTGAAGAGAAGATGATCAACTGTCTGTGGCTCTTCTGAACAGTGAGGGAAGGTAGGGTCTGTTTCAGGATGCAAAGTGCAATATTTTGCTACAATATCGAAACGGTTGTGCCCAAAATATACTGAGATATTAGTTTAACTTGATGGCTAAAAGATTCCAAACCTAGGTAAAATTCCGTGCTAGTTAAGTATAGTACCACAACCGTAGCTTATTTAACTACAAGGTTATTCCAAAAGTTCGCAAACATTTGCAAACATTTGAAATACCAATATTATTCGCCATAATATTATTCGTCGTTATATAATAATGTCTTTGTATTATGCATAATTAATTGTATTATGTATTCGCCGTAATAATAATATTCGCCTAGTAATAAGAAAAACAATGTTTTAAGAAAAACACTAACTTTTGAGACAACCTTATAACTGGTATAGAACAACAGAATAAATTTATTTTCCTCCAATTTACCCAGGCTAATCTTGATTTTGTCTTTATATAATTTTTTCCTGTATATAAATATCATATTACCATTAAGGTACTATTACTGCATATATCCTAAATTTCTGCTTGGAGAATCTGTATAAGGCTAAAAGGTCTTAATAAAGCTTTTTGTTGTTGTTGTATAGAACAGCAGGCAGTCTTAAACTGTTTTGGAGTTTTACCTTTACAAAACCTAAATCATAATAATGAAAGTGTTCCAAAAAAGATCTCAATTTGTAAAAAAGAGACTATGAAGAAAATGTATATGCACACACACATTTAAATATATATTTAAAACATATTAATAAAAAGAATTATTCGTCCGCAGTCTCATAGACAATGATTTATTTCAAGAAGAATTGAACCTAAAAATGAGTCAATGGAATCAAACCAAAGTATTCTGGCTCCGCTACAATTTCCCATTACAGAATAAGGAGATCAAACTACAGAGATTTTCCTTTAATTCAAATAGTAAATAAGCCAAATTTATCAAAATGATTCATGAATACACACATCTGCTCCGGGAGGTGTTCGCATTCTGTGAAGTGCCCCTGGATCTGCAGGCCTGGCTGTTCGGCGTCGACATCCATCCCGAGGCAATGACAAGTGTGGCGAAGGCTACCATCTACAAGTACCATCTTGGTCTTGAGTTGGGTAACGCCAGCCAACACCTCGACCTGCCCACTCTGTGGGAGAGAACTCTCGCAGTCCACCGGTGGCGGAGTCTTTCCCGAGGTGGGCGCCACCGATGAAGACCTTCTATATATTTTTATATGTATTTATCAATTATTTATATTTATATCTATTTATTCATTTATTTATCATTATTCAATCTCATTTATTCACATTTATATTTTATTTGTATTTAACCTTATATAATCTTATATGGACATTGTTTTGACCTGGGCTGGAGGAGGTGTTTCACCTAAAGGCAACAACCCGTTGTACCTCACTCCGCCGTCTATAGAGGACTGTATAGTTGAGTTTCTGTTTGAGGGAAGATCCGAACTGCCGGCGACCTAGGGATGAGGGAGGCTGTGTTCTCTGGAGGATGCGGCACCTCGCACACGGGAGTATCGACTAACAAGGATGAGGCTGACACGATTAACTGGTGACTCACAACTACTTTATTTGGCATCACAATATATACAGTTTAAAATAGGCACGTGACCAGACGTCCGTGGTCAAATCCAATTAAAACAACAAAAAGAATAATGAATTAAAAATAGAATAAATATATAACAAAATCCAACAGACATTGTAATAAATCAGTTTCAATCTCTCATGAGGTAACCCGGATTCCTGGACATGAATACACAAATAGAACATTTATTGCAACGTCGTAGTGAATGACTAAGCAGATATGCAATTAGGCAAAAAAAGAATGATTACGTCAGCACCGCTAGGCGACCATATGTATGATGTTATATTTTAATATTAAGAAAAAGGCATCCCCTTATCGTGCAACTGAAAGTTGCTGATGGCTTGCGCCATCTATCGGAATAAATATGAATTATTCATTGATTTTTATTCCGATAGATGACGCAAGCCATCAGCAACTTTCAGTTGCACGATAAGAAGATGCCTTTTTCTTAATTTATGAACTTTATCCCAGTACAATATCATATTTTATGTATTTTTTCATATTTTAATATGTTTATAAATATTAAAAAGAATAAATTAAAATACAATTATATAAAGAGAATCGACCCGATGACCCGATAGTGGTAAATTCAAGTCCTAAGTCCCAAGGCTCGAGACCGAGTAATAGGTCCAGGAAAATCCAGGTCTTTTGGTTTGTGAAACTCCTCTGGGCTCCGGGGTGGTTGTCTTTTCTCGGCTGGAAAGTAGTCCTCTTCTAGGTGGTCCTCCTGAATTTCTGGATCCAAGTAAGGCTTCAGTCTGCAAGTATGGACTATGTCCCTTATTTTTCACTTCTACCTTTATGGTTCCCAAATGCCTACACCTCGTAGGTCACATCGGAGAGTTTTCTGGGGACTATATATGGACCGAAGTAACGTCGCCTTAATTTTTTAATTATCCCACTTTACATCTATATATATAAAATTGAATGTATATGTGTGTGTGTCTGTTTGTCCTTTATGCCTGACCAAACCACTCATTGGAACGCCATGAAACTTTGGGAAGTTATTTAGTATAGTACTGGGAAGGTTTCTAGCAAATAAAATTTTTGAAATAACTTTTCGCTTTAAAATAATCAAGCTAAATATTCTAATTTATCTGTTATAATTCAACAATCTGCTCTAAATATTATCATGATGATACGATGATTTTGTAATGTAGAAAATTAGGAAAGACAAAATTCAGGATGACATGGCAATTTATTTGAGACAAGAATAATGATACAATTCCAAGGCAAGATATTATTCCTTTAACTTCCAATTACCGAGGGAACCAATTAATATTGATTTTATTCAACTTATCGAGTATTTTTTAAGGGACCGGGAAAAAATGTTCACTTTATTGAGAGATTCGTTAGACAAACCTTTACTCGGGTAAAACCCGGGCGAAGCCGGGTACGTCCATACAAGAATAATGATACAATTCCAAGGCAAGATACTATTCCTTTAACTTCCAATTACCGAGGGAACCAATTAATATTGATTTTATTCAACTTATCGAGTATTTTTCAAGGGACCGGGAAAAAATGTTCACTTTATCGAGAGATTCGTTAGACAAACCTTTACTCGGGTAAAACCCGGGCGAAGCCGGGTACGTCCGCTAGTATAGGGATAAATATCCAGACGAGGTCTCAAGAGAGGCTGATACATTTTATGTTTCCTTGATGAGAGTCATAAAAGAATTTATTACTTCCCTGAGATATTGTGGCGTGGGCCAGTTGTCGTGCTTCTTCGGCTTTTGATCCTTGCGTTTGGATGAAATCATCATCCTCTGGAACTAACTTGGTAAAAATATCAAGTCCAATGGGGTCTCAGCTTCACAAGAAAAATGGTATGAAGACAGTAGCTGCGGACGTAGCGAACGGGAGGATTTATTCCAATCTTTCTGGCTGACGTCCAAATTAATATATAACATGTCTCTCTCTGCTTTGGTTTTATTCAACCCCTCCGTGAGTCCATTTGTCTGGGTATGGATTCTGTGTGATCTGAGTTATTTTTATTGTGGGAAAATCTTTATGGAAAGATTTTGAAAACAGCGTATAAGTTAGAAGGTGCAGCTGGACTTAGCTCTTTGGTCTGCTAGTTCATTTCCCAGAAAACTGCTGTAACCTTTGACACAGCAGAGTTGAACATTGGGTGTGTACAGTGGGGTGGACTTAATATGACAGAAAGAGCCAATTAGCAGTCTGAGGAAAATCGGAAGTTTACATGCAGGAAAATATGGCTAGCTTTAGTTGCCTAAAGAACCAGGGTTTCTTCTTGGAAGGTTGAATATTTGTGATATCAACCGCCTATTTGCCATACAGAAACTGCTGCACCTATTTTCTTCGTTTTAAAGGGAATATGAAAACTCTATATCTTATACCAGGCCACCACAGTCAACTAAAAATTTGATATTTACTACTTTTGCTTTATAAGCTGTTTTAAGCGAGTATGTCAAATTTAATACTTTTATGTGGTCTGGGATTATATCAAAAATCGAACAGATAAATTGAAAGGAAGCATGAAAAATAGTCATTCCCAGCCACATTTTTATTGTATGCTGGAAGCTCTTCACACTGAAGAAACAGCTTCTTTTGAAAGAAACTATACATTTTCAATTCTCTAATCTATTCCATTCCACACGACGGTCACATAGAGGTCTGAAATTTTGTAAACTTGCATTGTTAGCAGTAATGAAACAGCCTATAAAATACCAGACTTCTACATGGCTTAGATGTACATTAAGAACTATATCTTTATCCCTTTCTACGAGCGGGTCTAGAACTAAAGTCATTTCTAACCCCCCCATGTTTTAACCATATATATATTTTTATGAAAAAACAATAGAAAAAATAAAAGATAAGTGGTTCAGGTGTTGATATCAAAAATAAAGAAGGCATCTCCTGACCACGAGCACATGTGATTTTTTAGATGGCAGAGCGCCATCTAGTGGAGCAAAAATAAATTAAACGTTTATTTAGCTTGCTCCGTGATATTTAGCCAACCCAATTTCTTGATAAATCAAGAAAAGCCATCCACGAACGCGTTTCGCGCTGACGAGAGCCAACGAATTGGGTTGGCCAAATATCACAGAGAAAGCTAAATAAACGTTTAGTTTATTTTTGCTTCACTAGATGGCGCTCTGCCATCTAAAAAGCACATGTGCTCGTGGTCAGGAGATGCCTTCTTTATTTTAAATAGATTTTTATGAAAAACAATAGAAAAAAAATTGGGTCAGGTGTTGATATTAAAAATAAAGATATGCTTTCTTTATTTTTAATATATTTTTATATATACTTTGTTACACACTCCTCCTATAGCGAAAAACCCGAACCATGGAAGACCTCCCTGCACCAGAAGCCCCCAAAAATAATTTTACCAACCCCAAATACCCAGTAGGTACCCGTAAATATTCAATTTGGAAACTTCCAGAATGCCCAGAATTGAAAAATGAAGAAGATTCTCAAGCCTTGAAAAAATACTCCAGCGCGGTCGAAACCACCTTTGCCGAGCTAATAAATTTTATTGACTTTTACGAAAGGGAACTGTGCGAACTGCGCTCCAACTACCTAGAACACAATACTACAAAAGCCCCCGCGAAGCGCCCAAGAGAAAAATCACCAGTAGCCGCAAAAGAAACAACAACGCAAAAAACAACCTGGTGCCCCAACCAAAGGTCACAAGGTAATCCTGAACCAAAATTACAATCTAAACAGCCTGAAAAACCTAATGAAGCAAAAACAGTCGAAATGGAAATCGAAGTGACACCAAACAAAATGCCAAATCACGAACAAAACCATAAAAACTCTAACCCACCAAAGAAACCTAACGAAACATTGAATAACAAACCTAACAATCCCACCCCTAACCCCAAGATCAGAATACCACCAATTAAAATAAGCGGAGTAAAGGAATGGTCAGGCCTTAGAGATGGTCTTGTCAATTGTACAAAACAAAAGCCAGAATTTTACACATCAGGCCGATACATCAACGTTCAGACTCACACAACATCGGACTACCGGATAGCTACCAAGTGGTTGGAAGATCGCCACTACACCTTCCACTTCAAGATCCTAGACGACGAAAAGTGCCTTAGAGTCGTCGTCAGAGGTCTCGACCGCTGCATCACTATCCCCGAAATACAAGAAGATCTGGAAAACAAGGGATTCGAGATGTCTAAACTTGCAAGACTACGAAATTCAAGAACAAAGGAGGAGCTCCCTCTAATCCAGGTAACCCTTCCCAAGACTGCAAGGAATAAAGAAATCTACAATATCACAGATCTCTGCGACATGAAGTGCAACGTCGAGGCTTACAGGGCTCCCAAAGGCCCCGGACAATGCCATAGGTGCCAAAACTTTGGGCACTCTCAGTTTGAATGCAGGGAAACTCCCAAATGTGTAAAATGTGGAGAAAATCATTTCACATCCGAATGCGCCAAAGAAAAAGAAGTCCCACCTAAATGTGCAAACTGCCAGGGTCAGCATACAGCAAGTTGGCGTGGTTGCCCACTATACAGAAAAATAAATAGAGTGCCCCAAACACAAATTAATAAGAAACCAAACCCCAATACAGAAAAAGAAAAATCCAACCCTACAGGTCCAAACCCTTCTGAAATTCCCCAACCCACTCAAAACAAGAATAAAACTCCATATGTCAATAAAGAACGTCCCAATCCTCCTTCAGCCACTGAGGTCAACCAACTAGAGAGCGCTATCAAAAAGGCTCTCAGTGACCCCGCAATAATAGAAAACATCATGAAGAACGTTGTAGACACCTTTAGATGTAAATGAATAACAAAAATATGTATAAAAATAGCCTTCGAATCGTTCACTGGAACGCGTGCAGTCTCCGAAACAAAAAACAACAATTCTCAGAATTCCTGAACGACCACGACATCGACATCGCACTAGTGTCAGAAACCTGGCTTAAGCCGTGCCATAAAATGAGGATTCAAAACTTCATCACCCTCCGCAACGACAGACTAACCGGACAAGGTGGTGGAACTGCCATTTTCATCCACAAGAAGTACAGCCATGCACCTATTCATGCCACCACCTCAAGCCTGGAAACAACAGGAATTTCAATCAAAAACAAAAACGGGTTAAATATGAACCTGTATTCGTGCTACAAACCACCAAACACCTATCTAGATCAAACCGATATCTATAACATTTTTTCAACGGACACACCGACCATCATAGCAGGGGACCTAAACTGCAAACACCCTGCCTGGGGTTCCACCACCACTAACCCAAGCGGGAGAAGGCTCCAAAACGCAATCAACGTTATGGACCTAGATGTGAGCTACCCTGACGAACCTACTCATGACTCACCTCCAGACATCATAGATATCGCCGTGCACAAAAACATCTCCCAAAGCGCATACTCTAAAGTCCTGCACGAACTAACCTCTGATCATCTCCCAGTACTACTTGTACTACAGGATTTCAAAATCTCCTACTCAAATACAAAAATAAAAATTACAGATTGGGCCCTATTCAAGTACAAAATGGAAATCGCTGAACCTCCTGAACTGATCCTAGATACATCTTCAAAAATAGACGAGGCCATTACACACATTGAAGAATAAATGGTGCAAAATTTGAAAGATTCAACAAAATATAAGGACCCGGAACTAGAACGAAGATATCCACCTCACATTAAAGAAAAAATACGATCCACCAACAGACTAAGGAAAAAAATGAAAATTACTTGCGACCCCCGAGATAAATCAGCCTACATGACGGCCCGGAGAGAATCACAGAAACTTACAAGAGAGCACGATAACACCAGCTGGGACCACTTTATCGAAAACTTGAAAGTCACGGACCAAACCATATGGAAAGCCATCAAACGATTATCCAACTCTGAAAAACAAGAAATAACCCTGAAGACAAACAATGGGCAGACACTAACCACAGAAGAAGCAGCTGAATCATTTGCCAACAACTATGAAAAACAGTTCACCCCCAATCCCTATACATCCCACTCCAAACCTACTCGTACATACATCAAACGTGTGAATTCATACATGAAAAAAAATAAAGAAACAGGACTAGAACCAACAAACATGGTGAAATAAAAGCGATTATTGAATATCTACCAAATAAAAAAGCTCCCGGAATCGACGAATTACCTAATGAAGCTCTCAAACTGCTCCCTAATCATATACTAGCATCAATAACCGAAATATTTAACGCCTCACTGCAGCTTGCCCACTTCCCTGACAGATGGAAAACGTCCATTATCTGTCCCATACTTAAAAAAGGAAAATCCATCCATGAACCAACAAGCTACAGGCCCATCTCACTGCTACCTGCCATCTCAAAACTATTCGAAAGAATTGTTTTAAGAAGACTCAGAAAATCCCTAGAAGAAAAGAATCCACTCAGACCTGAACAATTTGGCTACCAAGCCAAACACTCAACATTGCACCAGCTAGTAGTTGTCACTGAAAAAATAAGAAAAGCCATGGACCTAGGCCAAATAACAGGAGCCGTATTCTTCGATATCGCCAAAGCATTCGATAAAGTCTGGCACGAAGCCCTTCTCTACAAAATGTGCAAAAAACACCTTCCCGGAGACATCATAAAAATAACGCAAAACTTCTTAACAAATAGAACATTCAAGGTACGAGTCAAAAATGAACTTTCAACAGCTAGGAACATCCTTGCCGGGGTCCCCCAAGGATCAGTCACAGGACCAACCTTATTTGACATATTTATAGACGACTTCCCCTGTATTGAAGACACCTCTTTACACCTATTTGCCGATGATACCGCCATTTTAGCCTCAACATATAACTTCGACAATCTCCACATGAAACTCCAAGAGGCCTGCATCTTTTCCACGCTCTGGTGTAAGGAATGGCGAGTTACAATGAACCCCCAAAAAAGTGAAGCAATCATTTTTTCCAGAAAAAAAGAAAAAATTAAGAAACCTTTAGACGAACTTTTTGTCTTCGAAGACAATATTAAATGGAAAGAGAACATCCGATACCTAGGGATGACCCTAGACGAGCACCTAACCTTCAAAAAACACATCGAAAACAGAATTAATTTGGCGAAAGCTGCCCAACACCGACTATCCCTACTTCTAGGACCAAAAAGCAAATTATCCCTTCATTGCAAAAGAACCATTTACACATCAATAATAAGACCAATACTCATATACGGCCACCCAATTTTTATGACAGCACATAAGACCATCCTTAAAAAGCTAGAAGTATTTGAAAATAAAATGATCAGAAAAATCATGTCTCCACCCTGGTTCGTTCGGAACACAATCCTCAGGAACGATCTAAATATCGAAAACATCAATGACTACATTATTAGACAATCATTTAAATTTTACGAAAAATCCGAAAAATTAGAAAATCCCACCTTTAAGGAAGCCACAAACTACAAATGCGGAAAAAGGAAAATAAGGAATTTGAAACCTAGACAAATTCTCCATCAATTAAGCCAGAATGACGAAAAGTGGAAAAAAAGGAAAAACAAACCCACCTTGAATATCAAACAAGCCCGAAAAAACCTTCTCAAGAAAAATATCCCCAAGGACCTGAGAATCCGGACCCAACGACATCATTATAAATTATAATTGTAAATGAACCCCTGTACATAACCACCCCCCTCAGTATATTGTAAATATGATGATCTAGGTTGTTCTTTTTGAACGGCACCTAATAAAGTTATTTGGAACTGGAACTGGAACTCCTCCTATATATAGGATAAGTCGGTGGACGAGTGCGTAACCCCTTCGATTCCCGACAGTCATGAACCGGGATTGAATCCCGCGTTAAAAATTTGTTTAATATGTGAATAACCTTCACATATTATTCACTGTTTCAATTATCATGAACTAGGTTGCTCTTGCTGAGCGGTACCTATTAATGTGATTTGAACCTATATATAGGTATATTTAATATAAATGAGTGCAGGATGCTATTGGAAACAAATTACTTAATTATAACAGATAGATATATATTTAATTTATAACAGATTTTTGCTTTGAATTCTCCAAAGAGGCTTCAGATAAGAACCTGAATATTTAGACTTCTTTCATCTTTGATGTCTTGAATAATCACTGAAGAATCCAATTCGCTGCTTTCAACAGTTTTCCCGATCAGCCAGATGTTTGAAAATTTGTACACCTGCAATGGTAGTTGGATTGAGCGAGTGTTCAAAATTTGAGACTTCCATGTGGTCTGGAAGCATATTAAAATCAAATTACAGAAATTGAAAAACAATTCGGAAATTAGTCCATTCCCAACCACTCTGACCAACCAGAAGTCTGAAAATTTGTCAACCTGAATTATCATCAGGTTTGAATAAGTACAAAATTTCAGATTTCTACGTTCTAATTGATTACAAAATTTGTGAACAGACAGATATGAAGCAATTTAAATAAAATATTTTTTTAAAATCGTTATCACTGGGAATTAGGCTTTAAGTAGACAGATGTCTGCTCGAGGTGGATTGGTCAATTCCTCGTAAGAGACGGGAAGTGACGTAATGAACAGTACGGACTATTTTACTAATGGATCCGCAAATTGACATTTAAAAAGGCTTAGGAAACAACGTTAGCACGTGAAACTGCAATAATATATTTTTTTTTAATGTGACAGAAATAAAAATTTAGCAATCTTGAAAAAAATCAGTGCCTCACCCGTCGACGATCCCCTGGCCACACATCCCCAGGCCCCTCCAACACTGAAATGTATATAGTGCCTTGTATATGTGATAATCTGTATATAGCAATATGTAACCCCACCACAATCTATGCAATGTATCGTCAAAAGATTTAATAAAAGTTAGGCTTCGCGAAAAGGGAATAACAATTAACAGGATTGCATCATCCAGGAAGTAAAGGTCACTGCCCAGGACCCATGAAACTAAAGTTCAAAGACCTTCTTCTTCCTTGAAGATTGCAATCATGGCGACAATGGAGGTACTAAGCCAATCACAGTTAAGCATGACAAATCCACAACCAATCACCTTTAAGCATGACCAACTAATAGCGAATCAGCAGAAAACACGTGGAAGGATCTCCACCAATGAGAAGTCGAGAGAGTTAATGACGATGATCTCGGACAAGAAGTTAGGGAGAAGGTAGGTGACCGTGCTAGAAGCAAGGTGTGCTCAACATAGGCTCCAACCAAGGTAGTGTCCGATCCATCATGTGAAAGGCAAAGTACCTCCTCCAGTCTCATCACTCTCTCCCTTTCGCAAAGTCTATTTTCTATCCCATCCAGGTGTGCTCGTATTTCCCCTGTGGAAAACCACCATTCGACCAAGACTGCGCCATCAATCACCAATTCAACACAATCCGACATAGGATTCAACAATTCACCAGGACTCAACAGGATGGTTACAGAGAGTCAACAGCAACCCGACAAGGTAAACACCAATCCTACAGTGAGTCGATAGGATCTTACACAACTCAATAAGAATCCGACAGAGAGTCGATAGGATCTTACACAACTCAATAAGAATCCGACAGAGAGTCGACAGGATCAATCGAAATATCACAGAGAGTCGACAGGATTCAATCGAAATATTATAGTGAGTCGACAGGATTTCAACCCGATTATTATATGTATATTCCGCTTTTTATGCGTCCATCGGGGCTCAAAAATCATCCATTCTGGTTATTGGCCCCGTAAATAAAGATATTTCCAAATAAATCAGTGCTATAGTGAATATAAAAAAAAGAAGTTGAAATGTGAAAAATCACGATAAATATTTTCCTGTTCAAGATGACAGGTAAGGCCCACGGACTTTCAGAGAGCTTCAAAAGTTTTTACCACATTTTGTTTACCTCATTTTGAATAACTTGGTGTTCTGCAGGTAGTTGTTCCGTCAGTAGGTGGTCTCCAGTGTTAATTCAGTGCTCAACATTGACGTCCTTAAACGGGTTTCTTTCTGAATTCAAACATATCCATATAGTTTTGTAACAAATTCCTCAATTCTTTCTGTTTGAGATTCAACAAATGAGTCACTTTCAAAATTTTTGAATTTTTTTGGTTTTCAGAACCTTTTGCCCCTGATTTAAACTTGGCTATCCTAAGGCCTGGAGGAAGAGTTAACGCTCAAAATCTTACCGAATATTTAATAAAGAAGCATATTGCAATTTTTATTTCTTCTTTAATTTTAGATTAAGTCTTTAACTAAATTAAAGTTTTTATTTATTTTAGTAAAGCTGTTGTATTATATGTTCTAAAATAACTTTAAATTCATCTAGTAAAAAAAGATAATGAAGTTATATGCGCATAATGATATATAGATAAAATAATACACTAACAGAGTTTTCAGTTGTAAAATTTTAAGCAATCTCCTCCAAAGATACTAAACTATACATAGCTATATACCAAAAATTTCGTTTTTTTTTGTTTCGTGTTTCATACTTATTTTTATTCTTCAAATATTAGTAGTTATATTTATTTTTCAAATTTATTCAATTTTCCAATCGTAGATTTTTTTGTATTCAAATTTTACTTTTTTTTAAATCATTACCAAATTATTTTGTTTTCAAAACGGATGGATGAATTATTGAATTCTATTAATTTCTAATGATAGATGTTTCGTGTTTTTAATTTAATTATTAATGACCTTTATTCGGGCCGATAGAACACGGATAAATCCGTTAATTGTTTTATAATTTTATTTTTTACAATCAACGGATTTATCCGTGTTCTATCTGCCCGAATATATATACTTTGCTTAGAAAGTATTTTCTTTTAACCTTACTTTAAATGTTGCTTCTAAGATATCAGAATATAGCCATTGCAATATGTTTAAGCCACCATCTATACTCTTAATGTGTTTTCACAGGACCTTTGGGTAAACCAGGGTCATTCTATCTCGGCTACTATAGATAAAATAACAATTGATATTAATAAATTTTGCTATTTTTCTAGTTTTTGGTTCATGACTTCAAGGCGATGTGATAAAGGAACGTTTAAATTACCCACACTAGTCCTCATCCCACTTAGGAAGGGTAAAGTGATGTAATTATAAACCAAGTCCACTCTCCTCTCCTCTACCAATACTGTGCGTGGTGCTGCTGAGCACGTGGAAAAACACAGTTCGAAAATAGAACACAGCGCGGATCTAAACTGGGAAGTTGATAAACATCCTTGACACCGAGGTAGTCAATGTGGGTGTGGAACATATCCTATGAAAGGTGCCATAGTACAAATACAGTACACTTTGGTCTAAACTGGGAAGTTGATAAGCATCCTTGACACCGAGGTAGTCAATGTGAGTGTGGAACATATCCTATGAGAGGTGCCATAGTTCAAATACAGTACACGTTGGTCTAAACTGGGAAGTTGTTAAACATTCTTGACACCGAGGCAGTCAATGTGAGTGTGGAACATATCCTATGAGAGGTGCCATAGTTCAAATACAGTACACGTTGGTAAATTAAATTTTATTGCCCTCTATCGTTAAAATTTTACACAAATAAATTTACTGGCAATGCGTTTCTTTTTTAAATCTCTACAGACCTTACTGCAATGATATGATTTAATGAATGAGAGGGCTTGGCTCATCAGTAGTGAACCCTCTCAGCGGTTTCGCCAAATTAATCTCTAGACCGCTCTACTATTGCATTGGACTGGTTTTGTTATATACCCTGCATTTTCTATGGAAGGCAGCTAAATGGTGTTTAGTGAACTATGGACATAAGCTTATAGGTCTGTAGAGGTACATACATATAAATTTCAAGGTATTGCATCGAGCAAAACTCTTCCGCGCAAAACATGTTTTCATAACCATTATATATTAGTAAATTAAATTTTATTGCCCTCTATCGTTAAAATTTTACACAAATAAATTTACTGGCAATGCGTTTCTTTTTTAAATCTCTACAGACCTTACTGCAATGATATGATTTAATGAATGAGAGGGCTTGGCTCATCAGTAGTGAACCCTCTCAGCGGTTTCGCCAAATTAATCTCTAGACCGCTCTACTCGTTGGTCTAAACTGGGAAGTTGTTAAACATCCTTGACACCGAGGCAGTCAATGTGAGTGTGGAACATATCCTATGAGAGGTGCCATAGTTCAAAAACAGTACACGTTGGTCTAAACTGGGAAGTTGTTAAACATCCTGGATATTAGAACGGCTCCTGACTACTATAGTGTTATATAACAGGGTTACAATACTGTGAAAGGCGGAAGGTAACAGAATGGACTGATTACAGTAACTTTCACAAACTTACTTTTTAATGATGATATAAGCAGAATATAAATGTAGAAGAGATCAACACAAAAGAAGTCAACCATCAAAGAAACTCTGAACTTATCAAGTCAAACACAATTTTAAAAAATTGATAAAAATTATTTAAATTACTTACCGCAGATTTAAAAAAAAATTATATTGGAAGTTTAAAAAAAAAAAAAACTTGCAGGAAGTCATTCATATATTTTATACCAACATAGTGTAAGGTTGTCCCAAAAGTTCGTAAACACTTGCAAAAAATTTAAATACCAATATTATTATTCGCCATAATATTATTCACTTTTATGTATAATGTCTTTGTATTATGTATTATTGTGTATTCACCGTAATAATATTATTCGCCAAGTAATAAGAAAATAACCTTTTAAGAAAAATACAAGCTTTTGGGACATATCAAACAATTGGCAAAATTTCAAATAAATAAAATACGACACATAAGAATTAAACCCCCGTTTGGGGTCTGCTAGTTTCCCCTATCCTATTCAGATGGTGTATAAGGGAATGCATCCCAGAAATGGTTGTTAGCGGGGAAATGAAATACCCGGGGTGGAACAAAGACTGGCATCAGCCATGTCAAAGTACCATTGTAAACATATGTGTCTATGGTGAGATATGGAGAGATCGTGTGGTTTACTCTCAATAGAGATAGGCACTAAAGATGGAAGAGGAAAAATTAATATTTGATTTGGAAAGAAGAAATAATAATAAAAAAATAAAAAAACGCCCGAGCAGGGGCTCGAACCCTGGACCGTTAGGTTAAAAGCCTAACGCTCTACCGACTGAGCTACCCGGGCTTACACATGATGCCTATACACAATGTTTAGCAGATTTCCAAAGTAACCGTTCGTTTTTTTTTATCGCTCTCTTAGATACATGGGGAAAAATTTCCAATCGGCTTTGTCCAGTAATTTATACTTATGACAATCAATACCAAGGTTATAACTTTAAGAAGAAAGATTTTAAATATAAATTCTTCCACAGGAATACATTACCGTTTTTGTATGAGCCCTTTCCTTCTTCTATCTTATTTGTCTGAGGCAGGTTCGGTATAAAGTCTCTCTCTCATTTGCTCAGCTCAATGGACCAATTGTTTGACCGCTCTTCATCGCACAAACAAGGGAAAGGATAATGACATTTTCTTCCCATACTTCTAACCTTAGAGATGAGCCATTTTCTATCTACATGATGTTGGTGAAGTGACATTTTGTAGTTTACCGCCGTTCTCCAGATCCCCGTCTACCCCAGGCTGTGGGTATCACACTTCCCATCCAAGAATGAGTGCAAATAAACAAGCAGGGCCATAGCATCTTACGAATGTAAGCCACTTTCTGCAGGTGTATGTACAGGTGTAGGCAGATATGTAGTTCACTTACAACATAACCATGGCCGTGGTTGTATACATCAAAAACGATATTTCTTGCGGTTTCCCCATCTCACCTATACTACTTCTTTGTCTTGCAAATCTTGCAGCTAATCATTTACTATTCTCAACA
Source organism: Cordylochernes scorpioides (assembly GCA_030710605.1). Taxonomy (NCBI): domain Eukaryota; kingdom Metazoa; phylum Arthropoda; class Arachnida; order Pseudoscorpiones; family Chernetidae; genus Cordylochernes; species Cordylochernes scorpioides. The sequence goes on along the minus strand of CP092865.1, from coordinate 27,317,497 downwards.
ATGGAAAGAATATAATGTGGAGTTTTGTATTGCGCCCGCGCGCGCTATACATACAAATACCTTTATCTATATATATAAAATTGAATATATGTGTGTGTGTGTCTGTTTGTCCTTTATGCCTGACCAAACCACTCATTGGAACGCCATGAAACTTTGGGGAGTTATTTAGTATAGTACTGGGAAGGTTTCTAGCAAATAAAATTTTTGAAATAACTTTTCGCTTTAAAATAATCAAGCTAAATATTCTAATTTATCTGTTATAATTCAACAATCTGCTCTAAATATTATCATGATGATACGATGATTTTGTAATGTAGAAAATTAGGAAAGACAAAATTCAGGATGACACGGCAATTTATTTGAGACAAGAATAATGATACAATTCCAAGGCAAGATACTATTCCTTTAACTTCCAATTACCGAGGGAACTAATTAATATTGATTTTATTCAACTTATCGAGTATTTTTCAAGAGACCGGGAAAAAATGTTCACTTTATTGAGAGATTCGTTAGACAAACCTTTACTCGGGTAAAACCCGGGCGAAGCCGGGTACGTCCATACAAGAATAATGATACAATTCCAAGGCAAGATACTATTCCTTTAACTTCCAATTACCGAGGGAACCAATTAATATTGATTTTATTCAACTTATCGAGTATTTTTCAAGGGACCGGGAAAAAATGTTCACTTTATCGAGAGATTCGTTAGACAAACCTTTACTCGGGTAAAATCCGGGCGAAGCCGGGTACGTCCGCTAGTCCATGATAAAATTGTGAAAAAAACTTTTAAAATTACAAATATTTTCTCACAATGAGTATCTTTTTATTGAAAAAACGCTAGCTTTCAAGCGTTAATCGCTCTTCAACGGGCTTACTAAAATATCGACTTTTTTTAGTAAGCCCATTGAAGAGCGATTAACGCTTGAAAGCTAGCGTTTTTTCAATAAAAAGATACTCATTGTGAGAAAATATTTGTAATTTTAAAACCTTTATTAAGACATATGGTCTTATACATGGATTCACCGCGTAGTCAAGTGGATAGAATAAAAGCTAATCAAATTTAATGGTTGAAGATTATAAATTAATTGAAAAAGTAGAAAAATATAAGCTACAACCATATATACATGTAGATAGTGAAATAACCTCCTAGGTTCTGAGGAACAACCATTTTGGTCTCCTTTGTAGAACCCAAAATTCCTTATACCGCTAAACCTCCAATGAGAGACCACTTTCTCAAGAGACCAGGAGCATCGATGTTTTTGTCTTGTGATTTCTCACTCGATCATTTATTCTAATGGCACCTTACAAGTGCAAATGCATCTTTAAAATATGGCGCACTTACCATAACAACATTAATTAATTTCTCTCGTGTACATATGACAGTCCATGCACTCGCAATAAACGAAAAGCAACCGTTATATCTATCAACCATGAGTACACTTTGGTCTAAACTGGGCAGGTGATAAACATCCTTGACACCGAGGCAGTCAATGTGAGTGTGGAACATATCCTATGAGAGCTTCCATAGTTCAAATACAGTACACGTTGGTCTAAACTGGGCAGGTGATAAACATCCTTGACACCGAGGCAGTCAATGTGAGTGTGGAACATATCCTATGAGAGGTGCCATAGTTCAAATACAGTACACTTTGGTCTAAACTGGGAAATTGATAAACATCCTTGACACCAAGGTAGTCAATGTGAGTGTGGAACATATCCTATGAGAGCTTCCATAGTTCAAATACAGTACACGTTGATCTAAACTGGGCAGGTGATAAACATCCTTGACACCGAGGCAGTCAATGTGAGTGTGGAACATATCCTATGAGAGCTTCCATAGTTCAAATACAGTACACGTTGGTCTAAACTGGGCAGGTGATAAACATCCTTGACACCGAGGCAGTCAATGTGAGTGTGGAACATATCCTATGAGAGGTGCCATAGTTCAAATACAGTACACTTTGGTCTAAACTGGGAAATTGATAAACATCCTTGACACCAAGGTAGTCAATGTGAGTGTGGAACATATCCTATGAGAGCTTCCATAGTTCAAATACAGTACACGTTGGTCTAAACTGGGCAGGTGATAAACATCCTTGACACCGAGGCAGTCAATGTGAGTGTGGAACATATCCTATGAGAGCTTCCATAGTTCAAATACAGTACACGTTGGTCTAAACTGGGCAGGTGATAAACATCCTTGACACCGAGGCAGTCAATGTGAGTGTGGAACATATCCTATGAGAGGTGCCATAGTTCAAATACAGTACACTTTGGTCTAAACTGGGAAGTTGATAAACATCCTTGACACCGAGGCAGTCAATGTGAGTGTGGAACATATCCTATGAGAGCTTCCATAGTTCAAATACAGTACACGTTGGTCTAAACTGGGCAGGTGATAAACATCCTTGACACCGAGGCAGTCAATGTGAGTGTGGAACATATCCTATGAGAGGTGCCATAGTTCAAATACAGTACACTTTGGTCTAAACTGGGAAGTTGATAAGCATCCTTGACACCGAGGCAGTCAATGTGAGTGTGGAACATATCCTATGAGAGCTTCCATAGTTCAAATACAGTACACGTTGGTCTAAACTGGGCAGGTGATAAACATCCTTGACACCGAGGCAGTCAATGTGAGTGTGGAACATATCCTATGAGAGGTGCCATAGTTCAAATACAGTACACTTTGGTCTAAACTGGGAAGTTGATAAGCATCCTTGACACCGAGGCAGTCAATGTGAGTGTGGAACATATCCTATGAGAGCTTCCATAGTTCAAATACAGTACACGTTGGTCTAAACTGGGCAGGTGATAAACATCCTTGACACCAAGGTAGTCAATGTGAGTGTGGAACATATCCTATGAGAGGTGCCATAGTTCAAATACAGTACACGTTGGTCTAAACTGGGAAGTTGATAAACATCCTTGACACCAAGGTAGTCAATGTGAGTGTGGAACATATCCTATGAGAGGTGCCATAGTTCAAATACAGTACACGTTGGTCTAAACTGGGCAGGTGATAAACATCCTTGACACCGAGGCAGTCAATGTGAGTGTGGAACATATCCTATGAGAGGTGCCATAGTTCAAATACAGTACACTTTGGGCTAAACTGGGAAGTTGATAAACATCCTTGACACCAAGGTAGTCAATGTGAGTGTGGAACATATCCTATGAGAGGTGCTATAGTTCAAATACAGTACACGTTGGTCTAAACTGGGCAGGTGTTAAACATCCTTGACACCGAGGCAGTCAATGTGAGTGTGGAACATATCCTATGAGAGGTGCCATAGTTCAAATACAGTACACATTGGTCTAAACTGGGAAGTTGATAAACATCCTTGACACCAAGGTAGTCAATGTGAGTGTGGAACATATCCTATGAGAGGTGCCATAGTTCAAATACAGTACACTTTGGTCTAAACTGGGAAGTTGATAAACATCCTTGACACCAAGGTAGTCAATGTGAGTGTGGAACATATCCTATGAGAGGTGCTATAGTTCAAATACAGTACACTTTGGTCTAAACTGGGCAGGTGATAAACATCCTTGACACCGAGGCAGTCAATGTGAGTGTGGAACATATCCTATGAGAGGTGCCATAGTTCAAATACAGTACACTTTGGTCTAAACTGGGCAGGTGATAAACATCCTTGACACCGAGGCAGTCAATGTGAGTGTGGAACATATCCTATGAGAGGTGCCATAGTTCAAATACAGTACACTTTGGTCTAAACTGGGGAGTTGATAAACATCCTTGACACCAAGGTAGTCAATGTGAGTGTGGAACATATTCTATGAGAGGTGCCATAGTTCAAATACAGTACACGTTGGTCTAAACTGGGAAGTTGATAAACATCCTTGACACCAAGGCAGTCATTGTGAGTGTAGAACATATCCTATGAGAGGTGCCATAGTTCAAATACAGTACACGTTGGTCTAAACTGGGAAGTTGATAAACATCCTTGACACCGAGGCAGTCAATGTGAGTGTGGAACATATCCTATGAGAGGTGCTATAGTTCAAATAGAGTACACTTTGGTCTAAACTGGGAAGTTGATAAACATCCTTGACACCAAGGTAGTCAATGTGAGTGTGGAACATATCCTATGAGAGGTGCCATAGTTCAAATACATTACACATTGGTCTAAACTGGGAAGTTGATAAACATCCTTGACACCAAGGTAGTCAATGTGAGTGTGGAACATATCCTATGAGAGGTGCCATAGTTCAAATACAGTACACTTTGGTCTAAACTGGGAAGTTGATAAACATCCTTGACACCAAGGTAGTCAATGTGAGTGTGGAACATATCCTATGAGAGGTGCCATAGTTCAAATACAGTACACTTTGGTCTAAACTGGGAAGTTGATAAACATCCTTGACACCAAGGTAGTCAATGTGAGTGTGGAACATATCCTATGAGAGGTGCCATAGTTCAAATACAGTACACATTGGTCTAAACTGGGAAGTTGATAAACATCCTTGACACCAAGGTAGTCAATGTGAGTGTGGAACATATCCTATGAGAGGTGCCATAGTTCAAATACAGTACACTTTGGTCTAAACTGGGAAGTTGATAAACATCCTTGACACCGAGGCAGTCAATGTGAGTGTGGAACATATCCTATGAGAGGTGCCATAGTTCAAATACAGTACACTTTGGTCTAAACTGGGAAGTTGATAAACATCCTTGACACCAAGGTAGTCAATGTGAGTGTGGAACATATCCTATGAGAGGTGCCATAGTTCAAATACAGTACACTTTGGTCTAAACTGGGAAGTTGATAAACATCCTTGACACCAAGGTAGTCAATGTGAGTGTGGAACATATCCTATGAGAGGTGCCATAGTTCAAATACAGTACACTTTGGTCTAAACTGGGAAGTTGATAAACATCCTTGACACCAAGGTAGTCAATGTGAGTGTGGAACATATCCTATTAGAGGTGCCATAGTTCAAATACAGTACACTTTGGTCTAAACTGGGCAGGTGATAAACATCCTTGACACCGAGGCAGTCAATGTGAGTGTGGAACATATCCTATGAGAGGTGCCATAGTTCAAATACAGTACACTTTGGTCTAAACTGGGGAGTTGATAAACATCCTTGACACCAAGGGAGTCAATGTGAGTGTGGAACATATCTTATGAGAGGTGCCATAGTTCAAATACAGTACACTTTGGTCTAAACTGGGAAGTTGATAAACATCCTTGACACCAAGGTAGTCAATGTGAGTGTGGAACATATCCTATGAGAGCTGCCATAGTTCAAATACAGTACACTTTGGTCTAAACTGGGAAGTTAATAAACATTCTGTATATCAGAACGGCTCCTGACTACTATAGCGTTATATAACAGGGTTACAATACTGTGAGATCCGGAAGGCAACAGAATGGACTGATTACAGTAACTTTCACAAACTTACTTTTTAATGATGATATAAGCAGAATATAAATGTAGAAGAGATCAACACAAAAGAAGTTAACCAGCAAAGAAACTCTGAACTTATCAAGTCAAACACAATTTTAAAAAATTGATAAAAATTATTTAAATTACTTACCGCAGATTTAAAAAAAAATTATATTGGAAGTTTAAAAAAAAAAAAAACTTGCAGGAAGTCATTCATATATTTTATACCAACATAGTACAAGGTTATCCCAAAAGTTCGTAAACACTTGCAAAAAATTTAAATACCAATATTATTCGCCATAATATTATTCACCCTTATGTATAATGTGTTTGTTTTATATATAAAGTAATTGTATTATGTATTATTGTGTATTCGCTGTAATAATATTATTCGCCAAATAATACGAAAAATAACGTTTTAAGAAAAATACAAACTTTTGGGACCTATCACACAATTGGCAAAATTTCAAATAAATAAAATACGACACATAAGAATTAAACCTCCGTTTGGGGTCTGCTAGTTTCCCCTCTCGGACGTCTTTCCAGATGGTGTATAAGGGAATGCCTCCCAGAAATGTTTGGTAGCGGGGAAATGAAATACCCGGGGTGGAACAAAGACTGTGGCAGTAGCCATGTCAAAGTACCATTGTAAACACGTGTGTCTATGGTGAGATATGGAGAGACCGTGTGGTTCACTCTCAGTAGAGGAAGGCACTGAAGATGGAAGACGAATAATTAATATTGATTTAGAAAGAAAGAAAAAAAAAAAACGCCCGAGCAGGGGCTCGAACCCTGGACCGTTAGGTTAAAAGCCTAACGCTCTACCGACTGAGCTACCCGGGCTTACACCTGAAGCCTATATACAATATTTAGCAGATGTTTTCCAAAGTAACGTTCGTTTTTTTTTTTTTTTATCGCTCTCTTAGATACATTGGAAAAATACTTCCAATCGGCTTTGTCCAGTAATTTATACTTACGACAATCAATGTCAAGGTTATAACTATAAGAAGAAAGATTTTTAATATAAATTCTTCCACAAGAACATCACCATTCTTGTATGAGCCCTTTCCTTCTTCTATGTCATTTGTCTGAGGCAGGTTCGGTAATGGTAAAGTCTCTCTCTCATTTGCTCAGCTCAATGGACCAATTGTTTAACCGCTCTTCATCGCACAAACAAGGGAAAGGATAATGTCATTTTCTTCCCATACTTTTCCACACCGCTGGGCTTAAACTTAGAGATGAGCCATTTTCTATCTACATGTTGTTTGTGAAGTGACATTTTGTAGTTTACCGCCGTTCTTCAGATCCCTGTCTACCCCAGGCTGTGGGTATCACACTACCCATCCAAGAATGGGTGCAAATAAATAATCAGGGCCATAGCATCTTACGAATGTAAGCCACTTTCTGCAGGTGTATGTACATGTGTAGGCAGATATGTAGTTCACTTACAACATAAGCATGGCCGTAGTTGTATGCATCAGAAACGAGATTTCTTGCGGTGACCCCATCTCACCTATACTACTTCTTTGTCTTGCAAATCTTGCAGCTAATCATTTACTATTCTCGACTCAACAATGGAAAGAATATAATGTGGAGTTTTGTATTCCGCGCGCGCGCTATACATACAAATACCTTTATCCATGATAAAATTGTGAAAAAAACTTTTAAAATTACAAATATTTTCACACAATGAGTATCTTTTTATTGAAAAAAACGCTAGCTTTCAAGCGTTAATCGCTCTTCAACGGGCTTACTAAAATATCGACTTTTTTTTAGTAAGCCCGTTGAAGAGTGATTAACGCTTGAAAGCTAGCGTTATTTCAATAAAAAGATACTCATTGTGAGAAAATATTTGTAATTTTAAAACCTTTATTAAGACATATGGTCTTATACATGGATTCACCGCGTAGTCAAGTGGAAAGAATAAAAGCTAATCAAATTTAATGGTTAAAGATTCTAAAATAATTGAAAAGTAGAAAAATATAAGCTACAACCATATATACATGTAGATAGTGAAATAACCTCCTAAGTTCTGAGGAACAACCATTTTGGTCTCCTTTGTAGAACCCAAAATTCCTTATACCGCTAAACCTCCAATGAGAGACCACTTTCTCAAGAGACCAGGAGCATCGATGTTTTTGTCTTGTGATTTCTCACTCTATCATTTATTCTAATGGCACCTTACAAGTGCAAATGCATCTTTAAAATATGGCGCACTTACCATAACAACATTAATTAATTTCTCTCGTGTACATATGACAGTCCATGCACTCGCAATAAACGAAAAGCAACCGTTATATCTATCAACCATGAGTACACTTTGGTCTAAACTGGGCAGGTGATAAACATCCTTGACACCGAGGCAGTCAATGTGAGTGTGGAACATATCCTATGAGAGCTTCCATAGTTCAAATACAGTACACGTTGGTCTAAACTGGGCAGGTGATAAACATCCTTGACACCGAGGCAGTCAATGTGAGTGTGGAACATATCCTATGAGAGGTGCCATAGTTCAAATACAGTACACTTTGGTCTAAACTGGGAAATTGATAAACATCCTTGACACCAAGGTAGTCAATGTGAGTGTGGAACATATCCTATGAGAGCTTCCATAGTTCAAATACAGTACACGTTGATCTAAACTGGGCAGGTGATAAACATCCTTGACACCGAGGCAGTCAATGTGAGTGTGGAACATATCCTATGAGAGCTTCCATAGTTCAAATACAGTACACGTTGGTCTAAACTGGGCAGGTGATAAACATCCTTGACACCGAGGCAGTCAATGTGAGTGTGGAACATATCCTATGAGAGGTGCCATAGTTCAAATACAGTACACTTTGGTCTAAACTGGGAAATTGATAAACATCCTTGACACCAAGGTAGTCAATGTGAGTGTGGAACATATCCTATGAGAGCTTCCATAGTTCAAATACAGTACACGTTGGTCTAAACTGGGCAGGTGATAAACATCCTTGACACCGAGGCAGTCAATGTGAGTGTGGAACATATCCTATGAGAGCTTCCATAGTTCAAATACAGTACACGTTGGTCTAAACTGGGCAGGTGATAAACATCCTTGACACCGAGGCAGTCAATGTGAGTGTGGAACATATCCTATGAGAGGTGCCATAGTTCAAATACAGTACACTTTGGTCTAAACTGGGAAGTTGATAAACATCCTTGACACCGAGGCAGTCAATGTGAGTGTGGAACATATCCTATGAGAGCTTCCATAGTTCAAATACAGTACACGTTGGTCTAAACTGGGCAGGTGATAAACATCCTTGACACCGAGGCAGTCAATGTGAGTGTGGAACATATCCTATGAGAGGTGCCATAGTTCAAATACAGTACACTTTGGTCTAAACTGGGAAGTTGATAAGCATCCTTGACACCGAGGCAGTCAATGTGAGTGTGGAACATATCCTATGAGAGCTTCCATAGTTCAAATACAGTACACGTTGGTCTAAACTGGGCAGGTGATAAACATCCTTGACACCGAGGCAGTCAATGTGAGTGTGGAACATATCCTATGAGAGGTGCCATAGTTCAAATACAGTACACTTTGGTCTAAACTGGGAAGTTGATAAGCATCCTTGACACCGAGGCAGTCAATGTGAGTGTGGAACATATCCTATGAGAGCTTCCATAGTTCAAATACAGTACACGTTGGTCTAAACTGGGCAGGTGATAAACATCCTTGACACCAAGGTAGTCAATGTGAGTGTGGAACATATCCTATGAGAGCTTCCATAGTTCAAATACAGTACACTTTGGTCTAAACTGGGCAGGTGATAAACATCCTTGACACCAAGGTAGTCAATGTGAGTGTGGAACATATCCTATGAGAGGTGCCATAGTTCAAATACAGTACACGTTGGTCTAAACTGGGAAGTTGATAAACATCCTTGACACCAAGGTAGTCAATGTGAGTGTGGAACATATCCTATGAGAGGTGCCATAGTTCAAATACAGTACACGTTGGTCTAAACTGGGCAGGTGATAAACATCCTTGACACCGAGGCAGTCAATGTGAGTGTGGAACATATCCTATGAGAGGTGCCATAGTTCAAATACAGTACACTTTGGGCTAAACTGGGAAGTTGATAAACATCCTTGACACCAAGGTAGTCAATGTGAGTGTGGAACATATCCTATGAGAGGTGCTATAGTTCAAATACAGTACACGTTGGTCTAAACTGGGCAGGTGTTAAACATCCTTGACACCGAGGCAGTCAATGTGAGTGTGGAACATATCCTATGAGAGGTGCCATAGTTCAAATACAGTACACATTGGTCTAAACTGGGAAGTTGATAAACATCCTTGACACCAAGGTAGTCAATGTGAGTGTGGAACATATCCTATGAGAGGTGCCATAGTTCAAATACAGTACACTTTGGTCTAAACTGGGAAGTTGATAAACATCCTTGACACCAAGGTAGTCAATGTGAGTGTGGAACATATCCTATGAGAGGTGCTATAGTTCAAATACAGTACACTTTGGTCTAAACTGGGCAGGTGATAAACATCCTTGACACCGAGGCAGTCAATGTGAGTGTGGAACATATCCTATGAGAGGTGCCATAGTTCAAATACAGTACACTTTGGTCTAAACTGGGCAGGTGATAAACATCCTTGACACCGAGGCAGTCAATGTGAGTGTGGAACATATCCTATGAGAGGTGCCATAGTTCAAATACAGTACACTTTGGTCTAAACTGGGGAGTTGATAAACATCCTTGACACCAAGGTAGTCAATGTGAGTGTGGAACATATTCTATGAGAGGTGCCATAGTTCAAATACAGTACACGTTGGTCTAAACTGGGAAGTTGATAAACATCCTTGACACCAAGGCAGTCATTGTGAGTGTAGAACATATCCTATGAGAGGTGCCATAGTTCAAATACAGTACACGTTGGTCTAAACTGGGAAGTTGATAAACATCCTTGACACCGAGGCAGTCAATGTGAGTGTGGAACATATCCTATGAGAGGTGCTATAGTTCAAATAGAGTACACTTTGGTCTAAACTGGGAAGTTGATAAACATCCTTGACACCAAGGTAGTCAATGTGAGTGTGGAACATATCCTATGAGAGGTGCCATAGTTCAAATACATTACACATTGGTCTAAACTGGGAAGTTGATAAACATCCTTGACACCAAGGTAGTCAATGTGAGTGTGGAACATATCCTATGAGAGGTGCCATAGTTCAAATACAGTACACTTTGGTCTAAACTGGGAAGTTGATAAACATCCTTGACACCAAGGTAGTCAATGTGAGTGTGGAACATATCCTATGAGAGGTGCCATAGTTCAAATACAGTACACTTTGGTCTAAACTGGGAAGTTGATAAACATCCTTGACACCAAGGTAGTCAATGTGAGTGTGGAACATATCCTATGAGAGGTGCCATAGTTCAAATACAGTACACATTGGTCTAAACTGGGAAGTTGATAAACATCCTTGACACCAAGGTAGTCAATGTGAGTGTGGAACATATCCTATGAGAGGTGCCATAGTTCAAATACAGTACACTTTGGTCTAAACTGGGAAGTTGATAAACATCCTTGACACCGAGGCAGTCAATGTGAGTGTGGAACATATCCTATGAGAGGTGCCATAGTTCAAATACAGTACACTTTGGTCTAAACTGGGAAGTTGATAAACATCCTTGACACCAAGGTAGTCAATGTGAGTGTGGAACATATCCTATGAGAGGTGCCATAGTTCAAATACAGTACACTTTGGTCTAAACTGGGAAGTTGATAAACATCCTTGACACCAAGGTAGTCAATGTGAGTGTGGAACATATCCTATGAGAGGTGCCATAGTTCAAATACAGTACACTTTGGTCTAAACTGGGAAGTTGATAAACATCCTTGACACCAAGGTAGTCAATGTGAGTGTGGAACATATCCTATTAGAGGTGCCATAGTTCAAATACAGTACACTTTGGTCTAAACTGGGCAGGTGATAAACATCCTTGACACCGAGGCAGTCAATGTGAGTGTGGAACATATCCTATGAGAGGTGCCATAGTTCAAATACAGTACACTTTGGTCTAAACTGGGGAGTTGATAAACATCCTTGACACCAAGGGAGTCAATGTGAGTGTGGAACATATCTTATGAGAGGTGCCATAGTTCAAATACAGTACACTTTGGTCTAAACTGGGAAGTTGATAAACATCCTTGACACCAAGGTAGTCAATGTGAGTGTGGAACATATCCTATGAGAGCTGCCATAGTTCAAATACAGTACACTTTGGTCTAAACTGGGAAGTTAATAAACATTCTGTATATCAGAACGGCTCCTGACTACTATAGCGTTATATAACAGGGTTACAATACTGTGAGATCCGGAAGGCAACAGAATGGACTGATTACAGTAACTTTCACAAACTTACTTTTTAATGATGATATAAGCAGAATATAAATGTAGAAGAGATCAACACAAAAGAAGTTAACCAGCAAAGAAACTCTGAACTTATCAAGTCAAACACAATTTTAAAAAATTGATAAAAATTATTTAAATTACTTACCGCAGATTTAAAAAAAAATTATATTGGAAGTTTAAAAAAAAAAAAAACTTGCAGGAAGTCATTCATATATTTTATACCAACATAGTACAAGGTTATCCCAAAAGTTCGTAAACACTTGCAAAAAATTTAAATACCAATATTATTCGCCATAATATTATTCACCCTTATGTATAATGTGTTTGTTTTATATATAAAGTAATTGTATTATGTATTATTGTGTATTCGCTGTAATAATATTATTCGCCAAATAATACGAAAAATAACGTTTTAAGAAAAATACAAACTTTTGGGACCTATCACACAATTGGCAAAATTTCAAATAAATAAAATACGACACATAAGAATTAAACCTCCGTTTGGGGTCTGCTAGTTTCCCCTCTCGGACGTCTTTCCAGATGGTGTATAAGGGAATGCCTCCCAGAAATGTTTGGTAGCGGGGAAATGAAATACCCGGGGTGGAACAAAGACTGTGGCAGTAGCCATGTCAAAGTACCATTGTAAACACGTGTGTCTATGGTGAGATATGGAGAGACCGTGTGGTTCACTCTCAGTAGAGGAAGGCACTGAAGATGGAAGACGAATAATTAATATTGATTTAGAAAGAAAGAAAAAAAAAAAACGCCCGAGCAGGGGCTCGAACCCTGGACCGTTAGGTTAAAAGCCTAACGCTCTACCGACTGAGCTACCCGGGCTTACACCTGAAGCCTATATACAATATTTAGCAGATGTTTTCCAAAGTAACGTTCGTTTTTTTTTTTTTTTATCGCTCTCTTAGATACATTGGAAAAATACTTCCAATCGGCTTTGTCCAGTAATTTATACTTACGACAATCAATGTCAAGGTTATAACTATAAGAAGAAAGATTTTTAATATAAATTCTTCCACAAGAACATCACCATTCTTGTATGAGCCCTTTCCTTCTTCTATGTCATTTGTCTGAGGCAGGTTCGGTAATGGTAAAGTCTCTCTCTCATTTGCTCAGCTCAATGGACCAATTGTTTAACCGCTCTTCATCGCACAAACAAGGGAAAGGATAATGTCATTTTCTTCCCATACTTTTCCACACCGCTGGGCTTAAACTTAGAGATGAGCCATTTTCTATCTACATGTTGTTTGTGAAGTGACATTTTGTAGTTTACCGCCGTTCTTCAGATCCCTGTCTACCCCAGGCTGTGGGTATCACACTACCCATCCAAGAATGGGTGCAAATAAATAATCAGGGCCATAGCATCTTACGAATGTAAGCCACTTTCTGCAGGTGTATGTACATGTGTAGGCAGATATGTAGTTCACTTACAACATAAGCATGGCCGTAGTTGTATGCATCAGAAACGAGATTTCTTGCGGTGACCCCATCTCACCTATACTACTTCTTTGTCTTGCAAATCTTGCAGCTAATCATTTACTATTCTCGACTCAACAATGGAAAGAATATAATGTGGAGTTTTGTATTCCGCGCGCGCGCTATACATACAAATACCTTTATCCATGATAAAATTGTGAAAAAAACTTTTAAAATTACAAATATTTTCACACAATGAGTATCTTTTTATTGAAAAAAACGCTAGCTTTCAAGCGTTAATCGCTCTTCAACGGGCTTACTAAAATATCGACTTTTTTTTAGTAAGCCCGTTGAAGAGTGATTAACGCTTGAAAGCTAGCGTTATTTCAATAAAAAGATACTCATTGTGAGAAAATATTTGTAATTTTAAAACCTTTATTAAGACATATGGTCTTATACATGGATTCACCGCGTAGTCAAGTGGAAAGAATAAAAGCTAATCAAATTTAATGGTTAAAGATTCTAAAATAATTGAAAAGTAGAAAAATATAAGCTACAACCATATATACATGTAGATAGTGAAATAACCTCCTAAGTTCTGAGGAACAACCATTTTGGTCTCCTTTGTAGAACCCAAAATTCCTTATACCGCTAAACCTCCAATGAGAGACCACTTTCTCAAGAGACCAGGAGCATCGATGTTTTTGTCTTGTGATTTCTCACTCGATCATTTATTCTAATGGCACCTTACAAGTGCAAATGCATCTTTAAAATATGGCGCACTTACCATAACAACATTAATTAATTTCTCTCGTGTACATATGACAGTCCATGCACTCGCAATAAACGAAAAGCAACCGTTATCTATCAACCATGATTATCACGGACTTTATCACCTGTTATTGGAATAAGCAAAAAAAAACATAACACAAAGGCAGCTCTAGATAAATAATCAGTGATAAGATGCTGCTACTTCCACTTAATGGAATAAACAGAAACTTAACACACATACACGAGGATTTAAAATGTAGTATATTGGCAGGAGTAATATTGACAATTTTTTCCTCTTTTTAAAATCCAGTAGAACCTTTTAACTTGCTTGATAAATGGAAGTAGCAGAGATCCACTAAACACAGGTGAAAGATACCCGGGCTTTATAAGATACGCCAACTTCATGGCGAGAGGAGGCTTCTCCCCGCGGGTTGAAGTCTCGGGGGACAGCCCTTATATTCGGCCATCCTGTTATATCAATTGTCCTCGGTTGACACTCCAGTCGACACGGCCATACAGGAATGTCATTACAGACCAAGTGTTTACAATAGGGTTGGTACTGTCCCAAGCATGGTCCTTCCCGGGTATTTCATTTACCCGGTACCACCCATTTCTGAGAGGCATTCCCCAACCTCAGTAGAAGAAGGCACTGAAGGAGGAGATATGGAAAGACCATGTAACCCACCCTCAGTAGAGGAATGCACTGAAGGACGAGATATGGAGAGACCATGTGGCTACCCTCAGTAGAAGAAGGCACTGAAGGACGAGATATGGAGAGACCATGTGGCCACCCTCAGTAGAAGAAGGCACTGAAGGAGGAGATATGGAGAGACCATGTGACCCACCCTCAGTAGAAGAAGGCACTGAAGGAGGAGATATGGAGAGACCATGTGACCCACCCTCAGTAGAAGAAGGCACTGAAGGAGGAGATATGGAGAGACTATGTGACCCACCCTCAGTAGAAGAAGGCACTGAAGGAGGAGATATGGAGAGACCATGTGGCCACCCTCAGTAGAAGAAGGCACTGAAGGAGGATATATGGAGAGACCATGTGGCCACCCTCAGTAGAAGAAGGCACTGAAGGAGGAGATATGGAGAGACCATGTGGCCACCCTTAGTAGAAGAAGGCACTGAAGGAGGAGATATGGAGAGACCATGTGACCCACCCTCAGTAGAAGAAGGCACTGAAGGAGGAGATATGGAGAGACCATGTGACCCACCCTCAGTAGAAGAAGGCACTGAAGGAGGAGATATGGAGAGACCACGTGGCCACCCTCAGTAGAAGAAGGCACTGAAGGAGGAGATATGGAGAGACCATGTGACCCACCCTCAGTAGAAGAAGGCACTGAAGGAGGAGATATGGAGAGACCATGTGGTCACCCTCAGTAGAAGAAGGCACTGAAGGAGGAGATATGGAGAGACCATGTGACCCACCCTCAGTAGAAGAAGGCACTGAAGGAGGAGATATGGAGAGACCATGTGACCCACCCTCAGTAGAAGAAGGCACTGAAGGAGGAGATATGGAGAGACCATTTGACCCACCCTCAGTAGAAGAAGGCACTGAAGGAGGAGATATGGAGAGACCATGTGGCCACCCTTAGTAGAAGAAGGCACTGAAGGAGGAGATATGGAGAGATCATGTGACCCACCCTCAGTAGAAGAAGGCACTGAAGGAGGAGATATGGAGAGACCATGTGGCCACCCTTAGTAGAAGAAGGCACTGAAGGAGGAGATATGGAGAGACCATGTGACCCACCCTTAGTAGAAGAAGGCACTGAAGGAGGAGATATGGAGAGACCATGTGACCCACCCTCAGTAGAAGAAGGCACTGAAGGAGGAGATATGGAGAGACCATGTGACCCACCCTCAGTAGAAGAAGGCACTGAAGGAGGAGATATGGAGAGACCATGTGGCCACCCTTAGTAGAAGAAGGCACTGAAGGAGGAGATATGGAGAGATCATGTGACCCACCCTCAGTAGAAGAAGGCACTGAAGGAGGAGATATGGAGAGACCATGTGGCCACCCTCAGTAGAAGAAGGCACTGAAGGAGGAGATATGGAGAGACCATGTGGCCACCCTTAGTAGAAGAAGGCACTGAAGGAGGAGATATGGAGAGACCATGTGACCCACCCTCAGTAGAAGAAGGCACTGAAGGAGGAGATATGGAGAGACCATGTGACCCACCCTCAGTAGAAGAAGGCACTGAAGGAGGAGATATGGAGAGACCATGTGACCCACCCTCAGTAGAAGAAGGAACTGAAGGAGGAGATATGGAGAGACCATGTGGCCACCCTCAGTAGAAGAAGGCACTGAAGGAGGATATATGGAGAGACCATGTGGCCACCCTCAGTAGAAGAAGGCACTGAAGGAGGAGATATGGAGAGACCATGTGGCCACCCTCAGTAGAAGAAGGCACTGAAGGAGGAGATATGGAGAGACCATGTGACCCACCCTCAGTAGAAGAAGGCACTGAAGGAGGAGATATGGAGAGACCACGTGGCCACCCTCAGTAGAAGAAGGCACTGAAGGAGGAGATATGGAGAGACCACGTGGCCACCCTCAGTAGAAGAAGGCACTGAAGGAGGAGATATGGAGAGACCACGTGGCCACCCTCAGTAGAAGAAGGCACTGAAGGAGGAGATATGGAGAGACCACGTGGCCACCCTCAGTAGAAGAAGGCACTGAAGGAGGAGATATGGAGAGACCATGTGACCCACCCTCAGTAGAAGAAGACACTGAAGGAGGAGATATGGAGAGACCATGTGGCCACCCTTAGTAGAAGAAGGCACTGAAGGAGGAGATATGGAGAGACCATGTGGTCACCCTCAGTAGAAGAAGGCACTGAAGGAGGAGATATGGAGAGACCATGTGACCCACCCTCAGTAGAAGAAGGCACTGAAGGAGGAGATATGGAGAGACCATGTGACCCACCCTCAGTAGAAGAAGGCACTGAAGGAGGAGATATGGAGAGACCATGTGGCCACCCTTAGTAGAAGAAGGCACTGAAGGAGGAGATATGGAGAGACCATGTGGCCACCCTTAGTAGAAGAAGGCACTGAAGGAGGAGATATGGAGAGATCATGTTACCCACCCTCAGTAGAAGAAGGCACTGAAGGAGGAGATATGGAGAGACCATGTGGCCACCCTTAGTAGAAGAAGGCACTGAAGGAGGAGATATGGAGAGACCATGTGGCCACCCTTAGTAGAAGAAGGCACTGAAGGAGGAGATATGGAGAGACCATGTGGCCACCCTTAGTAGAAGAAGGCACTGAAGGAGGAGATATGGAGAGACCATGTGGCCACCCTTAGTAGAAGAAGGCACTGAAGGAGGAGATATGGAGAGACCATGTGACCCACCCTCAGTAGAAGAAGGCACTGAAGGAGGAGATATGGAGAGACCATGTGGCCACCCTCAGTAGAAGAAGGCACTGAAGGAGGAGATATGGAGAGACCATGTGGCCACCCTCAGTAGAAGAAGGCACTGAAGGAGGAGATATGGAGAGACCATGTGGCCACCCTTAGTAGAAGAAGGCACTGAAGGAGGAGATATGGAGAGATCATGTGACCCACCCTCAGTAGAAGAAGGCACTGAAGGAGGAGATATGGAGAGACCATGTGACCCACCCTCAGTAGAAGAAGGCACTGAAGGAGGAGATATGGAGAGACCATGTGGCCACCCTTAGTAGAAGAAGGCACTGAAGGAGGAGATATGGAGAGACCATGTGACCCACCCTCAGTAGAAGAAGGCACTGAAGGAGGAGATATGGAGAGACCATGTGACCCACCCTCAGTAGAAGAAGGCACTGAAGGAGGAGATATGGAGAGACCATGTGACCCACCCTCAGTAGAAGAAGGCACTGAAGGAGGAGATATGGAGAGACCATGTGACCCACCTCAGTAGAAGAAGGCACTGAAGGAGGAGATATGGAGAGACCATGTGACCCACCTCAGTAGAAGAAGGCACTGAAGGAGGAGATATGGAGAGACCATGTGGTCACCCTCAGTAGAAGAAGGCACTGAAGGAGGAGATATGGAGAGACCACGTGACCCACCCTCAGTAGAAGAAGGCACTGAAGGAGGAGATATGGAGAGACCACGTGACCCACCCTCAGTAGAAGAAGGCACTGAAGGAGGAGATATGGAGAGACCACGTGACCCACCCTCAGTAGAAGAAGGCACTGAAGGAGGAGATATGGAGAGACCATGTGGTCACCCTCAGTAGAAGAAGGCACTGAAGGAGGAGATATGGAGAGACCATGTGGTCACCCTCAGTAGAAGAAGGCACTGAAGGAGGAGATATGGAGAGACCATGTGGTCACCCTCAGTAGAAGAAAGCACTGGAAGAGGAGGTATAGGAATGTTCAGGGATTACGTCGTGAGGTGTCCTACACATCTGGATCCTTATCATCTGGTACACATCAGATCTTTCTCATACTTACCTGACTTAAGTTGGCTTAAGAAGGTACTGAAGGAGGAGATATGGAGAGACCATGTGGTCACCCTCAGTAGAAGAAGGCACTGAAGGAGGAGATATGGAGAGACCATGTGGTCACCCTCAGTAGAAGAAGGCACTGAAGGAGGAGATATGGAGAGACCATGTGGTCACCCTCAGTAGAAGAAAGCACTGGAAGAGGAGGTATAGGAATGTTCAGGGATTACGTCGTGAGGTGTCCTACACATCTGGATCCTTATCATCTGGTACACATCAGATCTTTCTCATACTTACCTGACTTAAGTTGGCTTAACAACAGCAGTCGATGTGTAAAAGTGTCCTTTCTTCTCTTTGGGTTATTCTGCTAGTATCCCTTGATACACTTTTGTGGCTATCAATGGTCCTTGATGCCTTGGTTGGTTCACCGGTCGCTCTTGGTGTATGTTGTATGACAGTTTCTTCTTGTTCGAATGCCATTTGTTCGACTACTTATTTTATGTTTTTTCAATGTCTCTTCTTATTCTTTACTTACCTTTGCTTGTGGGGATGATGGGTACTGTCGTCTTGCTATCGACCACTACTAGCGAGAATCAGAACTCGCAGTGTTGTGTACTACAATACACATTATACATTTTTGGCAATTCTGCATATGTTAAATTAACTCTAGCACATTCCACTTGAACTACTTCGATTACTCTCATTTCAACTCTGTGTGAATCAATTTTCTCTTTCGCATGAACGAACTGGAAGTTAGTTGAATAGCCAATATGTAAATTGCTAACCAATATGACGAATGAGATATAAAGTATCATGTTCTTCTAATTAACAGGTCCTTAGGTTGGACATCATCATTCACAATGAAGGTATCCTTTCCAACGACGCCATCAATCTCCAGATCAACTGTTGTCTTTCCTATGGTGCTAGCAGCTGGTGCCATCCGTTTGATTACCAATCCTATACAGCTCAGTCGAATCTGGCATAATGCCAACGTCGATTATTCTTTTCGACCGATTCTCTTACAGACTGCTTCCAGTATATATCTATCGTTTCTTCCGCTATTTTCTTTTACTGCCGATTTATACATCCTTCAGGTATGCCTTAGGTTAAACACTCTTCATCTTTTCAACTTCCAGGTTGACAACTGACAGTCCTTTCTCAGTTCCTGAACAGTTTGTGTCCTTCCTGATCGCATCGTCGGCATATCAAAATCACTTTGGGTAGTGGACAGTCGTTAGCTGTGTGTCCAAATTCGTTGCAATTGAGACATTTTGGCTCCCCCTTGTCGTTTCTTATTTCACGATTACTAATCTCTGGAGAAATTAGAACCGTTCCACACTGGTTCATTTTTTGGAGCATTTGGACTGCAATCATTTGTTTTTGTTCATCTTCAGTAATGTAATTCTGGTTTTAAAATCTGGCAGTCATGAGGAGTCTTTCATCTGAAACAGAATCCCTGATAACAATTTACTAACAACGGAAACGGGAAGTTGATAGAAAGCTTCCTCTTAAAGCAATATCAGTTTCAGTTTGACGTTAGTCTTGTATGAACTTCATAGCTCGGTTGGAGGAAAAATATTCCTAACATCGACATTGGATGTGGAATTGCCCTTATATTGATGAGGGCAATCCCCGAAATCATGGTATACAGATTAGTTTTGTTTAAATTTGTCAAAGCTGGTGTTGTGGAACATTATTTATTACCACTTTTACGTTTTGTTGCGGGGTGAAAATCTAAATGTATTGTTTTGATTGATTTTTTTTAATGTGGAAGAGGTGTCTTATTTAGACATAGATATGTTTGTTTTAGAGGATTCTTTGTAAATTTGTTATTTATTATTAAAAATTGAATTTGAAAACTAATAAAAATAATGAAATATCATCTGAGAGAATCTAAGAACCTAATTTTTGGTTTATATTTTCATTTACTTTTTACGTTTTGGTCTCTTTTTCAATAAATTGAGGAAATACTTGAACGAAAGTGTATTTTAATACAAAGCAATAACGCGCCATCTATATACAAGGTGTGTCCAATAAAAAAATAATGAGACCAGTTCAGCTACACTGCGGTATATCACATCACGTGATTGCGCGCGCAGTCGATAAATTGTAAGCTTGGAAAAAGAACGCCTTGCATAACAACTTCTAATTTGTAATGGATAGAAAATTCGAACAACGAATTTGTATTAAATTTTGCTACAAAATTGGGAAATCGGCTTCAGAAACTTTAGATTTGCTGAAATTGGTATTTGGAAATTAAAACGTAAATAAGCCCACCACATTTATATGGTTTTCACGATTTAAAAATGGAATGGAATCGGTGAAAGATGAGAAGCGTGTTGGACGTCCAATTCTACACAGGAACCCTGAAAAGGTAAGCCAAATTTTAAATTTAATAAAAGAAAATCTACGAATAGGGTTACGGGACATTGAGGAAGAAACAGGGATATCAAAATCATTAGTTGGATCGATAATTAAAGAAGACTTGCAGTTAAAGAAGACACCTTCAAAATTTGTCCCTAAAATGCTCACAATCCAACAAAAGGAGAATCGCGTTGAAGTTGCCAAAAAAAAAAAAGCTTGAAATGGTGGAAGAAAACCCTAATTGGAAGGAAAAATAATAACTGGAGACGAGACATGGGTTTACGGGTATGACCCGGAAACAAAACGCCAATCCATGGAGTGGAAAGGAAAAGATGAACCAAGAACGAAGAAATCCCGACTTTGCAAGTCAAAAAACAAAGTCTTATTGGTCACGTTCTTTGACATAAAGGGAATTGTGCATTATGAATATCTAGAGGAAGGTCAAACAATCAATAATGAGTCTTATTTAAACATTATTAGACCTGTACGTGAATCAATTCGTCTGAAAAGAAGTGAAATGTGGAGTTCCAAAAATTGGATTATCCATCATGATAATGCACCACCGCACACCGCTACATCTGTACTGACTTATTTGGCTAAACACGGCATCCAAATATTTCAACAACCTCCCTATTCCCCAGATCTAGCTCCAAATGATTTTTTTCTCTTTCCAAAACTCAAAATGGCTCTAAAAGGAAGGAGATTTGACACTAGAGAGTCCATCATAGCGGATTCGAAAAAAAGTCTCGAAGAACATCCCGAAAGATGTCTTTTCTAAATGTCTTAAATCATGGGAGAAAAGATGGAAATTATGTATAGATGCGGGAGGGGACTATTTTGAAAAATACTAATAAAAGTTTTTTCAATCATTCTATTTTTTCTTTATTTTTGGCCAGTCTCATTATTTATTGGACACACCTTGTATAACGAATGAAGACATTAAGACGCGAATGTTTCTTTTCAAAATTAAATCAAACTTCTACTGTTCTTACTGCGATGAAAAAATATTGGAAGGGCTTGGCTCATCAGTGGTGAACTCTCCCAGCGGTTTCTCCAATTTAATCTACCAGACCGCTTCTTTAGAGCTCTAATACTGTATTGAACCATTCTGCTTTTATACGCTACACTGAAGGGTGGAATCTTAGAAATGGTATATAAGAGTATTTGATTCTGGATAGAGTTGTAGGGGTTATTTATTACAAATTAATATTTCCATAACATATATGCGTCCCTACAGAAATCCTTTACTATAAATATCTGCTGGGGCAATAAAGAGCACCTGCAGTATCGACCGTTTGTGCCCTTCCCAAACACTTCCCCTAGACTTAGAGATTCTCTGCCGGAATCATCTTTACAACTCCAGAAAATCATCATTATAGACAGACTTAGTTGACCTCCAGTTTCCCCACCTTCCATATCGAAATATCCTGAAGGTCGTCGAATCCGAAAATCATACGCCAAAAGAGACATTTGGGATTGACACTTGGAAAATATCTACACAGACGGCTCCAAAAAGTGACCAAGAAACAGGATGTGCAGTAATGGACTACGAAGGAGAAACAATGATAGAAGATAGTCTCTTCAGAATGGATACAGACTTCTCCATTTTCAGTCAGAAAGACTCTCACTAGAGTAGAGGCGTGCGAGATATAGCTTTATAGACAAATAACATCATTATTATACACAGCGACAGTAAATCACTCATCAAACAATTTAAGAATCATTGCCAAGACATATATCACAATTGTTAACAACATAGTCATAGAAACGCATTCACCAAATATATGTTTCTTCTTCTTTCTTATCTCACGCAACTCCGCCTTTACAGGTCCCAAGCCCTGATGGAGGAGGGGGAGCAGTAACAAGCTCGCTAAAAAACCTGGGCTCAGCTGGCCCGGCTGATAGTACCCTGTAAGGGCTCCTAATCCAGGAATACAGGATAGGCAGCGTCTGTACTCCATGTTAGGAGCGGCTGCACATGGTGTCTGTTCCTTATGTCAGAGACGGCCTGAAGCTAAGTCGGCCTGCCTCTGAGTAGTACTCCCAGTCTTAATGACAAAGGCATTCTACTTCACCCAGTCATGATGGTTATCACATATGTTTCGAAGGGTGAAGGGTCATGCAGGAATACAAGGAAATGAAGAAGCAGACGCAACAGCCAAAATGGCCTCATCAAACCACAAATGGAGACAAATATTTTATTAGATCGCTAAAGTAGAGCGGCAGGGACTCAAGGGGGTAAGGTGAAGTGGTGGCTACTCATCAACAAAACCTTTTAATCATTTCGACATTTCGTCTTACATCAACTTGTCCCAGAGTCCAGGATAGAAAGAGAGAAAATTATCAACAAGAAAAATGTCCATCAGCTATTATACAGACTTGGAGGAGATGCATTACAAACACCTTGTATTTTAATACAAAGCTATAACGCGCCATCTATATATAACAAATGAAGACATTAAGACGCTAGTGTTTCTTTTCACAAATAAATCAAACTTCTACTGTCCTTACCGCAATGAAGAAATATTGGGAGAGCTTGGCTCATCAGTGCTGATTATTCCCAGCGGTTTGATTAAATTGGCGAAACCGCTGAGAGGATTCAATACTGATGAGCCAAGCCATCCCAATATTTTTTCATCGCAATAAGGATAGTAGAAGTTTGTTTTGGGTGTAAAAGAAAAATTCGTGATTAACCGTGTCTTTTAGTCAACTTCTTTTTATTTTCCAACGATATTCTCAAATTTTCTGCCGAACTGGTGATGGGACAACCAGGAACCCTCTACGAGTGTCCGACTCATTCAAAAGTTTCGGAAAGCGTTCTTCACATGCTTTTTATTCACAAACATTACCATATTCGCCCAATCAAAGAGCTTTGAAGATTATCAGAAAACAAAAACTATTCCTATCTTATCTTCCAACTGATACTATCTGATTGTCCCGCGAGGAACAACTCACCGCTGTCGGGAGTTATAAAGTCTCATGGGGACACAAGCAATAAGAGGTGGGAAACAAAAGAAGACGGCCACAGCAGGTTGACAATTAAACAATTAAAATAATTTTATTGACATTTTGTAAATACATGAAAAAGTGCATATTCTGCACTATTTTTAAAAAGATAATTTACATATATATGCATCATACTATGTACAATGAACATGGCACCTCTGCCACTGCTGCAGAGTTTGGTGGAGAATCGCCAGTGGGTCTCCAGCGACACCACACATTTCGCGATCTACGAAGAATACGTATTAAGTATACGTCACAGCAGGTTGATGTTCTGAGAGTTCTCACCATCTTAATTCATGTTTCAATGTCAAGGCTTCATCTCATACTTCTCCTCGTCACCAACTTAAATAATTTTCTCTCCAATTTCTCAAGGGATATTTCCATTTCATCATAAGTTGTTGTGGATAAATGTTTATTTTCAACTAGTTTGTCTTCGATCTCTCCTACAAAAAGTTTTAAATCAACTCATTTTTGTATGTTTTTATTAAAACTGATTCATTTTTATTATATTTATGGTGTACAGGTCATTATAATTCTAGTGGGTAGTTGACGACTGTTTTTACTGTAAGTGCATCAGTGTCTACACATGTGAAAAGCAGTTCGACTTTGCACTTACAAATGTGCCGTTTGGAGCCCCAACTTTTTCGAGTGTCCGCACCAGCTAGAAGCATGTGTGAGGATGTAAGTTGATGTAACGAGAAGGGAGGAGTCACAGTGCGGTTAGGACGGTAGAAGGTAGAGTTCCAGCTACTCCGTTGTGAAATTCCGGACCAGAGGTGACATATCCACGGACCTGATAGGACTGTGTCATCCAGATCTCACGCTCTTATCAATAGCAGATACACCATATCTACTTATCCCTACACCGGGCAGGACAGTTTCGGTTTTGTAAATAATTCATTTAGTTTCTTCGGTTCCAAAATCACTTAATTAGGTTCCGCTCAAAAAGAGCAACCTAGCTTATGAAATTTGCAACAATGAATGATATGTGAATTCACATATTAAACAAAATTTAAACGAGGAATTCGGTCCCGGTTCATGACTGTCGGGAATCGAGGGTGTTACCCACTCGTCCATCGACTTCTTTTTAGTTTCTAAAACTATACACACATATGTATAGAAGCATAGGACGCCTCTCCCTTCAAAATAAACGTCAAAACCTGACGCCATCTATTGACCGTCACCGCAAACTAGCGGCCTCGGGTCGGTGACAAAGTAGTTTGCGGTGACGGTCAATAGATGCGTCAGGTTTTGACGGGAGAGGCGCCCTATTCTTCTATGGATCAATTTCCTCCCGGCAAATTTTTCATCTACACATATGTATATAGCGATAATATAAAAGAACAAAAAGGAGCTTCTTGTGTAGAACACGTTTATTCCGCTAGCTTTCAACGACATCGTTCTTCAATGGGCGTTGAAGAACGATGTCATTCGAAAGCTAGCGGAATAAACGTTTTCTACACAAGAAGCTCTTTTTTGTTCCTTTATATTATCGCTATATAATAATGGTATTCAAAAAGTTGTTCTCTACATACGCACATATGCCAGGTGGTTCCTTGTATCAGTGCTGTTAGAGTCATTAGCCCAAATCTCAACTCGTGACTTGGCATGTCATGATTCATTATTCTGAAGATAGAGGCTGCCTGGCCGGCATTCATATTTCTATAAAAAAGACACTTCGGCTGGTTAGTTTTTTATTTTCTCAACGTTTCGACAAAAATCTTTTGTCTTCGTCAGGAGAAGTTAATAAAGCATTTGGCAAGGCGACAAAAGACAAAGACAAAATATTTTGAAACGTTGATAAAATAAAAAAAACGGCCAGTTGACCGAAGTGTCTATTTTTTATAGAAATATGATTCATTATGAAAATTATTTTTTGACAGGAAAAATACATTCGTAGGTGGATTGATAAGTAAGGGGTAAGTAAGGGGTATTTCCCTACCTAATCACTTGTCTTTCAGGTCTACTCCAGAGTCCGGCTTTATAGAAGGTGTTGTGCCAAGAGTCACAATGGGCGTTCACAGAGAAGATGTCCTATTTATTGGATTATAAAAGTTTATCCCTGATCCATTTTTTAAGGTTAGGAAAGAGGCGATAGTCGCTGGGAGATAGTTCTGGGGAATAGGCTGGGTGGGTATAGTTAGAACCAGAACCAGCCATTGAAACCATCGATTTGTGAGCATTGGTAATTTTTTAAATATCATTTATTAATAAACTAGCGGACGTACCCGGCTTCGCCCGGGTTTTACCCGAGTAAAGGTTTGTCTAACTCTCTCTCGATAAAGTGAACATTTTTTCCCGGTCCCTTGAAAAATACTCGATAAGTTGAATAAAATCAATATTAATTGGTTCCCTCGGTAATTGGAAGTTAAAGGAATAGTATCTTACCTTGGAATTGTATCATTATTCTTGTATGGATGTACACGGCTTCGCCCGGGTTTTACCCGAGTAAAGGTTTGTTTAACGAATCTCTCGATATAGTGAACATTTTTTCCCGGTGTAATATATCAGCGTGAAATATTCTGTGAACATTTTTTTGCTTCTGTAATTCTTAAGTTGTTATCATCATTGTTGTTGTTTTGAATATATATAATTCGCATTATTTTTCTTCTTTATTGCATTCATTTAATTTAATATGTTTGTGTTTATTTCTTTTGATTAAATATTCAAATATATATAAATAAATATATATATATATAATAATAAAAATATATAACAATAAAATTTTTATTTCTTCATTTCACTAAAGTTATTGCACCCGGTCCTTTGAAAAATACTCGATAAGTTGAATAAAATCAATATTAATTGGTTCCCTCGGTAATTGGAAGTTAAAGGAATAGTATCTTGTCTTGGAATTGTATCATTATTCTTGTATGGATGTACCCGGCTTCGCCCGGGTTTTACCCGAGTAAAGGTTTGTTTAACGAATCTCTCGATAAAGTGAACATTTTTTCCCCGGTCCCTTGAAAAATACTCGATAAGTTGAATAAAATCAATATTAATTGGTTCCCTCGGTAATTGGAAGTTAAAGGAATAGTATCTTGCCTTGGAATTGTATCATTATTCTTGTCTCAAATAAATTGCCGTGTCATCCTGAATTTTGTCTTTCCTAATTTTCTACATTACAAAATCATCGTATCATCATGATAATATTTAGAGCAGATTGTGTTGAATTATAACAGATAAATTAGAATATTTATCTTGATTATTTCTAGGCGAAAAGTTATTTCAAAAATTTTATTTGCTAGAAACCTTTTCAGTACTATACTAAATAACTTCCCAAAGTTTCATGGCGTTCCAATGAGAGGTTTGGTCAGGCATAAAGGACAGACAGACACACACACACATACCTTCATTTTTATATATATAGATATTGTGATTATTTTTGGTATTCATGTTTTTCATTATGTATATTATTAAAATTATCTATCCAGACTTTACCTTAATGATAAAAATTATTAGATGAGAGCTTGGCTCATCAGTGGTGAACCCTCAAAGCGGCTTCGCTAAAATATTCTTCAAACTGAACTACTATTGTATTTGATCGTTTGTCTTAGATAGCCTGTAATGACATTGCTCGTTGCATCTTATTGTAATTATATGTATGCACCTCTGCAGACCTAAAAGCTTATGTCTATGGTGTCCCTAAGCACCTCTAAACTTCCTTCTTTAGTAATTTCACGGTATGTATAAAAAAAAAAACAATTCAATACAAAAGTAGAGCTGCCTGGAGAATAAGTTTGCGAAAACACTGAAATGGTTCACCAATGATGAGCCAAGCCCTCTCAGCCCTTTTGTCAAGCACAGAAGTTTCAGACCATAAATTCTTGTTCCAAAATCACTTTATTAGGTACCGCTCATAAAGAGCAACCTAGTTTATGATAATTTCAACAATGAATAATATGTGAAGGTTATTCACATATTAAACAAAATGTTAACGCGGGATTCAATCCCGGTTCGTGACTATCGGGAATCGAGGGTGTTACCCACTCGTCCATAGTTATTCTCAAAATGATTTTAAAAGAGAAAACCTTGATCCAGCAGTAGAAGATTGATGAAGAAAAAAACATGTGTAGAATATGTATTCTAAATTGGATGAATGTCTTTGATATTGGAAGACTAAGTAGATATGTCGGATCCTATTCTCTGTAAAACTCTCAAGAAGCGAAGTAGCACATCCTTTTGTTTTTGTGCCACGAAGGACATCGCTGTAGTGGTGTCCATAAGTCAACAAGCGAGATAAGCTGGGGGAAGCAAGCTTTCTTATCATCCAATCAGGATGACTCAAGTGCTGACATTCTTTTATTCCTGCTGGGGATTCCCCTTCTTCTTGTCCTCGTCTGTCATAGAGGCACTTTGACACTTCTCTGCATCTAACCATATCGAGAAAATCCCAGCGGTAAGTCAAATATAGAGTCAGTTATATATTTTATATGCTTTTTTTTTTTTCAAATATTACAAAAATAAATATAATGCATTTGTCTGTGTTATAAAAAGGGACTTCCAAGTTTCTTTCTTTCCTGAAAATGGATTGTCATAATTTGCGAATTTATTTAAAATTGAACATAGAGTAATGTTTGAATTAAATAAATATAAAATATTTGCAGAGTTTCTTTATTCAGATATTGGGAGGCAAGCTTTCACGCTTCATTAGGCCACTGGCTCCGCAAAGGCGTGCAACATACATACAATAGAGATTCACAAAAATAAAATTTCAAAAAATCAAATATAAAATAAATTTCAGTTGTAGAGGTGTGTGTATATATATTATAGGGTAGTGTGACAAAAATAAATTCTCCCAAATATCTCATATAGACAAATTATTTTTTAAAAGAAAGTGAATGTGTAAGACATTCTGCTAACATCTTTGTCACCATTATCATATTACAGCATTTCTGACAGAAATTAAATTTGTGTCTTGGTCTGGTTACCTCCAATAAGATATTTGTATATGGTCACCTTTACTACAACTGTAGTCTTCATTGCTTTGGGATGGAGACCGACGCCGTAGAGCCAGGTCTACAGATCCAGGGTCACAGGCGGCGAACATCTCTCGAAGCAGGGGTCGAGCGGCTCGGTATCTGCAGTATGTGTGGGTCAGCGGCCTGTTTCTGGACCCACAGGCGGCACGTCTTGAAGTAGAATGTCAGGATGAGGTAGGGCGTGGAGGGCCAGCCGTATGTCTGCGTCGTGCCCCGAGAAGAGAGAGAAAATGGTTTTACGGGCTACTAACCAACCATATTTTCTCCATTCTCAGGGCACGACGCAGACATCGCCTTACGTCTGGCCCTCCACGCCCTACCTCATACCACGCCCCGAGAAGCAGTTGCGACACAGGTCGACCCAAGGGATGATGCAAGCAAACGAGAGACGAACAAACTAATTGGCCGTAAATAGGGAGAAGGAGGCAATGAGGAGCATACAGAATGTAAGAGTCATAGATGCTAGTATATCTTAGGGATGTGTGAAGGTCAGGCTCCGTCCACTTCCTAATGTTCATTGACGACAAACCCAAAGGGTGAGTTCCTATTTTATACAGAAGTTGAACACATTCTCTTCGGGTTCCAAGTGGTTAAAGAGGATGGCATCTACCTATTTCTCTTCAACCAGCCATAGGTTGGTGCCTTAGAGCTTCCTTTCTATGGCTAATCTTTTCAATGGTAGGTGTGTGAATTTCTGTGCATTTGCATCTTTTAGTTTCCAATCCTTTATTTCTTTTTCATCTATATTTTCTATTTTAATAGTACCATTAACTATAATTTCCATTAGATTGTTGCTCTGAGTGATATATATCTATTTGAAATTTATATATATATATACGTTTCATAATTTTCACTATTTATAAATTTTTCAATCCACATTTCCCCCAAGTGCGCGTTCTGTATTTTTTACTATTTTAAAAGCAATATTAATTATTATTTAATGAAGTATTTTTACTCTTTCTTTGATTATTATTTTAATATCTCGCTTATTTACAAATGTTATTTACTACAAGTACTATTGGGCCTTTTTATAGGCTTAAAACTTTTACTCTTTTAAAGTCGTCTTGTAATTTGTTTTTCAAAAGTTTTAACCCACAGTAGTGTAAATACATGATTAAGTTAAAGAAGACAATTTGTTTGTATGTAGATCAAATAAGTTTAGTATTCACACTAAATAAGAAATACAGATACTATAAATATTAGTCAGATATTTTAAGTTATCATTGTTGTCATCCTACAGCGAGTTGCCGCCCAGTTTAAAATGTTCACAGAAGCTTATTTTTAGAATAAGATAATTTATCATTTATATATATTTAAAATAATGAAGGAATATCCTTACCAGGAGCACATGTGCTTTTTAGATATCAGAGCGCTAACTAGTGGAACAGAAATCAATAAACATTGATTTAACCTGTTCCCTGATATTTGACCAACCAATTTTCTTGATAAATAAAAATAAAAAAGCCATCCACGAACGCGTGGATATATATATATACATACAAGGTGGCCCAAAGTCCAGAACACTATTTTTTTATAATTAAAAATTAAAAGGCAAACTAAAATAAAATAGTTATTTTTTTAAATCCTAGTTTGCCTTTTAATGTTTAATAAAAAATAAATGGGTTCTGTACTTATTGGCCACCATGTATATATATAATAACCAGTGTTTTATAACATTTAAAACTGGAAGAGAAGGTTAGTTCAAGAAAGTGTCGGCAGAGGGCGCAACGCTGTGGCCAAGTCGATAAACCGGCCGGCTAGTTTAAGTTTCGGTTTGTGCAGCGTCGTTTGGCCTTTCTTCCTGTTGGGCGCGTCCTGGCTGGTGACAGTGGTAACGTACTCCTGTGATTCACTTTATATTCCTACTGGTATTGTTGCAACTGTGTTGAACTTAAATCTTGATAATACGTTTGTGAAATTACATTGCTATTTGTATACAACTTTGGTGAGATGCTGCGGACCATTAAAACACGTAGTTCCATCAACAGATAAGTTAAGCACGTCAAATAAACCATCATTTTCTTAGTGTATGTGAGCGTGAAATCTCTTATATGTAGAAAGATATTTGAAAATTATCCCGCATGTGTTTATTTTGAACGAAAAATCGAAATATATTTTAAGGAGAAATAACGAAGGTTAGAAATAATCGTTATTCCTCCTTAAAATAAATTTCGATTTTTCGTTCAAATGAAACACCTGCGGGATAATTTTCAAATATCATTCTACAATCATAAGCCGCATTATATTGTATTATAAATCTTATATGTGTATACAACTCTATATTCAACAATACTTGATAAACTAAAACTTTACCTCATGTAAAACTGACTTCACTATGTTTATATAGCTATGGATATTTTCATATGTAAATACTACTATGTAAAGAATGCTATGTAGGTAATATCCGAATAAATAGTTTTAAAACGTATGTGCATACATAGAGGAATGTATATGGAGGGGCAAGAGATGTGTTGGTTGTTCTTGGCTTTATAAATACTTGATACATAGAGATTAGAAAATGATATAAGAACATAAACGACAGTTTAATAAGCGATGAAAAGAAGTTGGCGGATTGTCAAGTATTTAATATACGGTTATTGACGGCGCGTTGCGTAACCCAGACGCAAGAGTGAATATAGAACTTTCTCTAGGTATCTTCTTAGGACATTGGGTTTGTATCTCAAGTTTTTGATTTTGCGAGATAAGGTTTTACAATCGTGATGGCATTATATAGCCGTCGTATTAATATCAAGAATGTCTGTTGTGTTCGTTAGAGGATAATAGAAAGGTAGGAAACTTAGCTGCCTTGACGTAATCCGTTGACAAATGCTTCCATCATCCAATCAAGGAAATATATTCTTACATGGGGGCAAGGGAGAGGAAGAAGGAAAAGAGGAGAGGTATAAGCTCGACAGCTAGACTTCCGACGTCTCCAGGACATGTTGAAACTGTGTTTGCATCTATCCGATTTTTTTTTTTTTTTGGAATGGAAGAAGGCCTTGGGCTTTCAAACCTAGTGATCTAAAAGGTCGTCTCAAAAGTTCGTGTTTTTCTTAAAACGGTGTTTTTCTTATTACTTGGCGAATAATATTATTACGGCGAATACATAATAATGTCCATAGTTTGCTTAAATACCATTTTTAAGATTCCACCCTTCAGTGTAACATATAAAAGAAGAATGGTCCAATACAGTATTAGAGCTCTAAAGAAGCGGTCTGGTAGATTAAATTGGCGAAATCCGCTGGGAGGGTTCACCACTGATGAGCCAAGTGCTTCCAATATTTTTTCATCGCAGTAAGGACAGTAGAGGTTTAATTTATTTGTGAAAATAAACATTCGCGTCTTAATGTCTTCATTTGTTATATATATATAGATGGCGCGTTATTGCTTTGCATAATAATACCTAATTTACTCTTTTATGAAATAAAGGAAGCTTCTAGGGTTAAGTTTCTTTTGTAACTTTTTTATTTTCGAGCTTTCGGACTTGTCAGTCCTTCAACAGCATTATCACGTTAACAACTTAATAATAAATCCAATTTTTACTTTATACATAATACAAAGATATTATACATAAGAAAATGAGAAAAATGTTGCAATATGTTATACAATACATGCGGTATGCTTACACTAAATTCTATCTGTCGAGCTTATACCTTTCCTCTTTTCCTTCTTCCTATCCCTAGCCCCCATGTAAGAATCTATTTTATTGACTGGATGATGGAAGCATTTGTCAACGGATTACGTCAAGGCAGCTAAGTGTCCGACCTTTCCATTATCAGTGGTAGCCACTGTCATTAACCAGGGATAAGTAAAGGTCACCAACTAAACTAATTCTAGAATTTTATATAAGGATACCGGGAATTCCCCGTCACAATACACATCGATCGTTGATGACTGTAAGCTGAAGAGACATCGTCCAATCAATACACGCCTGAGGAGTCACGTGAGTGTGACGTCAGTGGCGTGTTGTGGAACAAGGATGTACCGGCACAACGTCACAAGGTATTTCTGTAGCGGTTATGCAACATGTCGTTTCCTACATCCTGATTGGACCAGTTTTGTCTGCCATCTCTTTTATTGTTATTAAAAATAGACATTAATATAGTTATATTGACTCAGATAGGACGAAATCACACAAGAATAGCTGTGTGTGTGTGAAAATCTAAATATAAATTTGAGAAAAGGATGAGCAAAGATTTTAGAAATACATTCTAAGAAAAATATTGAAATATCAACTGCAATATTTCTGTGTGATATCAACTAAATCCTGATCTCTATAATCAACATTGTTTAAGAGAATGGTATATATATAAATACCAATTGTATACCAAAAGTGGAACATTTCTCTTTAAAACAGTGCATTTTGTTCATCTCCCCAGTATAGAATCTAAAGATGATGATAGAGATTGAGCCACAACACCAGTTTTAAAAAGAGAAGTGCCACATTTGGTACATTTTTTACAAGATTCCCGCAAATTTATATTATAATGAATAAAATTATAAATGTTTATATTAGTAAGAAATTTGACTTGAAGCAGAGGTATCTCTCAAGACAGAGTGAAATGGTGATCCGTGACATTGGAGGTAGAACTACTGGATTGTTGTTGTCGTGTACAATGAAGATATTTCTCCATGCATTACAGCAGTCGCAATGTCCTTTATCTTTGGATCTTTGGTGTGTAAAGCTGCTGTTCTGGGTCCATGTCAATTTCTGTTGTTGTTGTCGTGTCCAATGAAGAGATGTCTCCGTACATCTCTACCACAGCAGTCGCAATTTCCTCTATCTTGGGTGTGTAAAGCTGCTGTTCTGGGTCCATGTCAATTATTGTTGCTGTCGTGTCCAATGAAGAGATGTCTCCGTACATCTCTATCACAGCAGTCATTCTCTATCTCTGGTGTGTAAAGATGCTGTTCTGGGTTCATTTCAATTTTCTGTAAGGCTGCGGCCATTGCTGGACATGAAAGGTGTTAGTTTCATACCAGGATACTGGATTGATGCGCAATATTTGTATTTCATTGTGTTTGTTTAATAAGTATTTATATCCTACTAATATATATTTTTATAAAAGAAAATTATCCGAAAGAACCTCTCCAGTCTCAGCGAGTGTATTTAATGGAAGTTTTTCTGCATGACACACACACGTATTATGTATTGAGCAATGACCTTTTGTTACTTCTGAGTTACACAACTTTTTTAGTTTCGGTTTCTCCTTTTGTGGCAAATATGTAAGGCTTCATATTCTTCCCCCTTTAGTCAAAAGAACATGAAGATATTTTTTTAGCTCTATACCAGATTCTTCTTAGTATAATTGCTCTTAAATCTTTCTTCTTGTATATAAAAGTCAATGTCTGTTGTCTGTTTCGCGATAAACTCAAAAACTAATGAACCAATTGGAACCAAATTTTGCATGTCGCTTTTTATAAACCCGAGGAAAATTTTCGGCTACATTTCGATTAATATTTTTGGCAATTTATTTTTTTCCATTTGAAGAACTTTTTTTTTACGCGGAGTAAATACGAGGCGAAGTAACAACACCAGGCCAATTAAGCGACCAATGAGCGTTCTGCATTTTTTCAATTTTTTTTTTTGTTTCTGATGGCTGGTGCCATCTATCGGAATAAATATCAACTATTAGTTGATTTTTTTAATTATTCCAGAATTGGCCAAATACCCATTCTTGATTAATCAAGAAAAGCTAACCACGTACGCGTTTCGGGCTGTTGGCCCTCGTCAGCGTTGCTTGTGTACTTTTTTGTACTTGTGTTTCAAGTTGCTTATTTCCTTTGTCTCATTACTTTGTTCTTATGCATACCTCTGGTGAATCCTGTATAGGGTCAGTGACCCTAAATAAAGGCCTTTTGTTGTTGTTGTTTCAAGTTGCTTGTGTACTTTTTTTGAAATATCTTTTTATACGAGTGTTACTTTTTTTTACAAAAGTATTGAGTATTGAGAAAGAAATTTATATCACTAAGTTACGGTAAGTGCACACAATGCAATTAAAAAAAAAAACTTTACAAAATTAGCGTTACTGTATGTATATAATGGCTTTCGTATTTTTTATTAATGCACGATCAGGAGATGCATTTTTATTTTTTAATATATTTTTAAATGAATTATTCCTACCTACACTTAAAATATACCATTGTTGCATATTGGATGACTTGTAAGATTGGTCACAACCACGAGCTGCCTGCTTATTTCTATACTTTATTTAAGGGCAGCATAAGGGCAACTGCCAAAAAGAAACTTAATAGATCAGCCACAATGTTCGATCCATTCTTCCCAGTTGGGAAATTGGTCCGACAGGCGAAGACATGTCTCAGGGTAGCAGGGGCGCCCGCCACATGTACAAATATATAGTTAAACCTGTCTATAGCGCTCCCCTCTAAATAGCGCCTTCCTCTCTATAGCGCCCGATTTTAAACATTAGAATGTAAACATTTTACATTAAAAGAGACCTGTCTATAGCACCCCCTCTCTATAGCACCCTATTTTCGTTAATCCCAGGAGGAGGCGTATAGACAGGTATAACTGTATATTAAACTAACGATAGAAATTACCATGTAATATTGGGGTCCGTGGATGGATGGTCTAAACCGTTGGTTTTCGACCGCTACGACCCGGGATCGAATCCTGCATTGGACACTTTTTTCTAATAAAAAAAATGCTCCAATGGTCCACGATTCTTGTAAAAGTCCAACCTCACCAGCGAATGCAAGTAACTAAACGGGGCTCTGGATCATTTGTAAGTGCAAAAATCAAACTGCTTTTAACATGTGTAAACATGTGGTGCACTTACAGTAAAAGCAGTCGCCAACTTCTACTCACCATGATTATTATGGCCTGTACTACTTGTACTAGGGATAATAATAATAAAAAACTATTAAATATTTGACCAATATTATTACAATATGGACGAACAATGCGTTTAATAAATTTAATTGTAATCTATCAATAAAATCTGCAACAATTAATTTTTGGAAATGTGTGTGAGCACAGTGTTTCATTATTAAAAGCTAAACTAAAGAGCGAGTTTCGAGCGAATAAACAATGGCTTGTTGATCGCTAACATTATTTGTCTCAACGCTAAAAAAAGTCAGGCGAACAGATATTTTTAGCTTGAATTGTCTTTTATTTTTGAATAAAAATAGGTATTAATAAATGTAAATTTTATTTTTGACGCTTATGTTTCTTTTTAAAAAATAATTTTCTACCCTCTTCCTTACTGCAATAATAAAATAATGAAAAGACATGGGTCATCAGAGGTTCCGTTAGTTTAATCTACCATACTGTTGTAATATTGCATTGAGCTGTTTTCCTTTTAGGAAAGGCAGTAGAGAGAACTTGTTTTACTGCCGGGTTAGAAAGAAACGTACTCAATAAAAATAGTTTGAATTCCTTATAACAGATTATATTTTTAACAGATATTATTTTTGGCAACTATCGGCGCGGTGAAGGGATGCTTCTGCGGAGGAGAAATTCAAGACTCGAAACATCTACTTCTGGAATGTCCAATTTTTCGGGATTATAGGGAAAGAAAATTTGGTGGCATCAGACAGCTATATGAATTCGTAGATGAGAAAAGAACATAAAATTTTCAATCAATTTTGTAGATATATATATAACTATCTTTTGAACTGGGAAAGAGAGAGAAGGAAATTTTGAGAGAATTGCTTTTGTATGTTTGTCTTTTTCTCCTTGACCTTTCTCCTTGTATATAGCCAATTTGATATGATGTCAGAAATGTATTGACGCAAATATCTCTGAGTTTGGGATGTTATAGTATGTTAATAAAGTTAATAATTATGACGTGCTAATGCTTCATTTTAAAGAAATGTGTTGTTAGCCTAGGTCGTAATCTAATGTAGGAATGATTTTGACAGTTCCCGTTATTTACAATGACGGCCTCTGGGGTCATTGGTAGGTGAAGATCTGAATGTCATTGTGCTTTCATAGAGCTAAAAAACACATCAATTTCATCAATAAATTGTCTACAGTAGAAGTTGGATAATTCAAAGGTCTTTAATTCGAATATTTATCTTGGTCCCTAAAATTTCCTATAAATAGAATTTCTGTTTTTAATTCGTATTGTTGTATAATTCGATTTTTTTTGGTGCCTTGGGCTTTGAATTATCCAAGTTTGAATGTATAACCTATTTAATTGTGTGTTATTAATGTATTTTAATAGGTTACTTTTATATAAAACAATGGAAGTTCAATGTAAAATAATAACAGCTATTTTTTATTAGAGCTTTTTTGGTTAGCATCTTCTTCGTCAAACGTCAACAAAATAAAACAATTTGCACTCTTTAATTGTTGACCACTTTTATAAGTGAGTTTTATTTACGGTTCAAACAATCAAAATCCGATTATTATCATGATATTACAAATACTTTTTTGTGGGTTTTATGAATTTAACAAGAGAATATACAACAAGTACAAACTCTATAAAGTAATTTTATATGAAGTTGAGAAAATAATGTGATATTTATTTATATTTGTGGTTAATACCCAGGATCCTGGAGCGTACCTAAGTTCACCAATTAGCCAGGGACTGTGATTTCAAACTAGAGTAGAGTAGACTCAGGTTATCTGAGGGTTCTTTATCTGGAACTTCAACTCTCTGAGGTGGACAGGTGACGAGATAGCAGTTGTCACGTCATATTTCTCTCAGAAAATGTTATTTAGCCTTGTAGTTTATGGTGCCTTTATTGATAGATTAGAATTATAGATTAGAACTACAAGATAATTAGACCGAATCCAAATAAATTAATAGTGTGTGAGATCGGTATCTGTTACCGAAACGTTACGCACTATTAATTTATTTTGATTTGGTCTTTTTTTTTTAATCTTGAATTGCCTTTATTATTGGGTAATCACTTTATATTCCTTTTTTTCATTGGCTTTGATCAGGGTCACCTTGAGAGCGAGGCTGCTGTTCCTGGCCTTCTATCGAAGAGTGCTTCGTAAAGTGGCGAGTAATGATATATCATAGTGTAAAGTTCCCTGTAGAGATGATCATAATTGCAGCTTGATATATTGAACCATCGACAACCTCTTGTCTGGCATTTTACAACATAGTTTCATAATTAGGAGCTACACCCAATAATCCGCCTTTTACTAATTACCCTGTATTTGGTGAAAGTTAGGTACTTGTATTTCCTGTAGGTATTTCTAACGTCATAGTCGGCTGCTTGACAGCAGGTGGTTGACATTGTCTACTTGGCCGTCTGCCAGCTGGCACTATCTTCTGTGACCTTGGCCATCCACTGCCGGGATACAATGGTGTTGTAAACACTTCTGGCTTATTGTCGGCGTTAACACCGGATTGGTTGGTCGGATGGTTAACGCCTTTAGTCTCTACTAGTTAAATTGTGAACATTTTTAGAGTCTTTGTATATTTTTAAATGTTGTTTGAATCTCGGTTGGAGAATAGTTAAAACTCGATGTTGTCTGATTCTACTATTTACTTTAGTTTTGTGACACCTCTCAGACACATCTGTTTTGTTAGTTTCACATTTCTATTGTGGTCGCTAATGAGTTTTATAGGATTTTGTTTTTAATCTTGGAGTATTTGATAGATAATGAGTAAGGTCATCTTTGTATGATAGTCAACACCTTCAGGTTGTGGTCTCTAACGAGGTTCTGGAATCTGATCATTTTGCACACATTGGAGACTGCCGTTACTGGGAAGTTCGGTGCAAAATATTTAATACCTCGAGAGCAAGACTTAATGTTAAAAGCCTGTAAGAGGAAACAATTTATAGAAAGAATTAGTATTTTGTCCACATTACCTACTCAAATAATAAATCTTATTTTCTATGGTAAATCGACCATAGAAACTGCTTGTGGCATCTCTAATGAGAGGTTGTGCGAGTTGAACCAAATTTTGAGAGCAACAAACGACAAATCGAAGGTGAAGTTTCTTTCAAAGTCAACTTTGTACCTCCCTCTTTACGTATTAAGGATCGTGTTAAGAAAAAAAGTAATTAAAGAAAATTTAATTTCGATTTCTAAATCCTTTGTCGCCTTCAAATAAAACTCAAGTGAATAACTTGTCGCACAGAGAAGTTGGTCACTCAAGGGAGATCCCACTGTAGTATCAATAATGGTGGTACATATCCCAATTACACGTGGCCATGATGGTGGGTAGTAAGCGACTGCTTTTACTGTAAGTGTACCACATGTAGAAAGCAGTTCTGTTCTTACACAATTTGTTTGAAAAAGACAAACATTCGTGATTAATGATTTCGTTTTTTACTTACAAGTATGCCAAAGCTCTGTTTGGTTACTTGCACTCACTAGTGGAGTTGGATTTCTACAAGAATCATGGGTCATTGAAGCAATTTTTTCTTCTGAAAAAAAGTTCCCAATGTGGGATTCTATCCCAAGTCGTGGTTGTCGAAAATGGACGGTTTATACCACCCAACTTCCCATTAGTGAATTGAGGGGAAATGAGAAAATCTTAATTTTGTTTATCCTTTCTATATCTTGTAGTGTTAGTAACATTCTGCTCTTTCCTTTAATTCCTTGTCTGAAGGAGGACTCTCTCAAAGTGGAGAAGACTCCCTTGCTGAAGAAATTTGTACACAACTATATATATTTCTCTACATTTTATCTTCCCTTCATTATATATTATCCTTTATTTAATCTTTTTTTTTCTGTAACTATTGTTTAGAAGAAACATTATTATTGCTTAAATTGTTAATTGTATATTCCCCTTTAACCATACAAGATATATTGCATCTTATTAAAAGATATAGCGCGCTCAGCGCTTCCATCTTGAGCATATAGATGGAGCCATGTGTTCTGTTTATTTGTATTACCTATCCCCCTAGCACATATAGGACATGGTAATCATGGTGGGTATTTAGCGACTCTAAGTACACCACATGCCTAAATGTTTAGAAGCCGTTAGATTTTGAACTTATAAGTTGTGGTGGTGTCTTGTCCATGGAACAGATCAGATCGGTCCATGCACCCTGATCACAATACCGGCCAACTGAGGTGCCTTGTCCGTATGGATGTCCTCTTCTGGATTGATGTTTACCATATAGAGGGCAGCAAGGATGGCCGGTAAACTGTATATGTGGTCTGTAGTGAGTTGGGTGTTGTGACAGTTATTGCAGTTCTGTAGAATATAGTCATGTTTGGATTTATCTTCATTCCTTGACTTTTAACTTACTATAAATGTTTGGTTACTTGCATGTACTGGTCGGGTTGGACTTGTGCCAGAATTGGTGTCAATTAATCAATATATTCATGTAAATATTTTAAATAAAAATGGCCAATAAGGGATTTGGGTGTAGGTTTTGTTGAAAATCGATTATCCATTCCAAAGAACCGCCAAAACTTTATTCTACCGACATTTATCGTTTCAACTTGTTTTACCCATTTAGCTTTTGTTTATAACAACAACAAAAGCTTTATTAAGACCTTTCAGTCTTATACAGATTCTCCGAGTAGAAGTGTAGAGTACATGCAAGAGTAACAGTAAAAATACCAGTAATAAGCATTGCTATTATTATTATTATCATTTTAAAGCTAATCACATAAAGGTAATATGAAATTTATATACAGGAAAACTTAATTAAGACAATCAAGCTAAAATATAGATGCTTTTGTTTATATGTCGTGGTTGTATCGTACGTTGTTTTGTCGCTGTTTTGATCCTTTACAGCTTTCATTATTTCCTTGTTGTGTTTTCGCCATTCGTGTGTAAATATCCTGATAAACCTTAAAATAAGTTGGATGTTTTTATTTAGCAGATTAAAAAAGTACTCTCTAGATCAGTGATTCTCAACCTTTTTTTTGTTGCGGCATTATTTTAAAGATTTGAAAATTTGGCGGCACAATTTTAGAATTTCGCGGCACACTTTTGCTAACTTGAATTCAAGAAAATTCAAATTATGTATCAATATTTCTATGCAAAATATAAGTAATATACATCTCTAACATTCAATTTGCTAATTTCGTTATTTTAAAAAGTAAAAAAATGAAAAAGAAAAAAAGAAAAACCAATACAAACGTGAACATAATCATATGACTAAAATTCGGCGGCACATTTTTAGAATTTCGCGGCACACAAAATTACCGCGGAACACTGGTTGAGAATCACTGCTCTAGATCGATGTCCTAAGCAAAACCAAAACCAAAAACATAAGTTTCGGTTTCTTATCATTTCACAGTATTGCGCAACCTATCGCAAGTAATCCTATGACGTGGTACATCCTGATTGGCCGTCGGCTATCACGTGTTAGGATGTGTGGAAAAACACAACAATAATCTGTAGTTTAAAAGGCTTTGAGAGTCATCTCTACCCATATGACCGACATCTATCGCAAGTCAGATTGCTAGCAGCAACCAGGTAGGTGTTCTTTTGCCAAATGGATAGGCCTCATTTTTCACTTGAATTTCTTTCCTTTTTGAAACGTTATAATATAAAATATCGATATATCTGTTATGTCTTTATATTTAAATTAATGACATTTGTTTGCACACAATAACTAAAACAATTTATTCTCGAAATATGTTTTGATTACAACGTAGATGATGATAAAAAAAAACAGAGTATATAAAATAAATGATATACAATACACAACAATATCCATCACCAGTTAGTTGACTAGGATAAATATCCATCTTCATATAAAGGACACTCATTTATTTTGTCGGCTTCTAAAGGCGGATTAGGTCAACGGCACATATTGATGAGGAAGGGGAAACTATTGTTTTTGTTTTAAAAAAATCAAAATTCTCAAAGAATGGACTGACTCCAGAATATATATGGCTATAGACCGATCGTCTTGGAGGAGTTTGTTAGAGGAGAAACGTCAGAACTGATTCACTTCTTCTTCTTTCTTATCTCCACTCAATCATATTAGGGTATCAAGCTTGAGACTTTTGATGGTGTCTGCCAGGGAAAAGTAGAGCTCATCAATGGATTGAATGAACTGATTCACTTGAAATAATAGATTGTGGAATACCTTGATTTAACGGAAAAATATATTATTTAAAATAAGCTTGTCATATACATATTATTAATAGATGTGTAATGTATGTCTATGACACCTTAGCTTGCTATCTTTGATTATTGGTGTGTAAATATCGTACGTTTTATTGTTTAACCCAGGTTCCTGGAGGCACAGAAAAAAGTCATCAACTACTTATCTGATATCGTACTGTTGCAGCAATGGCCTAACACGAAGAGATTAGAAGAGATAAGAACTTTTTTTATATCTTATCTGTTTGAATTGGTGATTATACTCACACAGTGGTTGGGTGTAACTTTAAATAAAAATGTATCGAACACACCCGTCTACAGCCACACAATATCTTTGTTTGAAACGAATAAATTTGGTCTGATATTGTTTATTTAACTGGCAGCCGGTTTTGTTTTTAAGCAAACTTTGCTCTCCTTAAGTCCAATTCCTTCTAACTTATAGAAACCAGCTTACTTTTATCTGTAAAATCTCTTTTTAAATAATAATAATTTTTAAAAATCCCAGTTTTAAATAACTTTATTAGGCACCACACACACACACACTTACCAAGAGCAACCTAGTTCATAATAAAATAAGACCTAAATTCAAATAAATTAATAGTGTGTGACATTTTGGTAACAGCGTTGTTACTATCATCAGACAAAAGAATAAATGAAATGTTACCGAAACATCACACACTATTAATTTATTTGAATTAGGTCGTATTTTCTTGTAGCTATAATCTATAATCCAAATTGTGCTTTATCTTGTACAATGAATAGTTATATATTGGGGTACTTCTCTCTCTCTCTATCTATCTTATATTTATACAAGGTGAGGTACCTATTGCTCACCCACACATATATGTACAGTAGAACCTCCCTTTAGCGGAAACCTCTCTACAAAGGACAGTTTTCATTTGCAAAATCACCATTTTTACTATTTAGCAACTCTCCAGTAAAAGGTCACCTCTCCCTAAAGGACTCTGGCTCTGTAACTAAGCCTCCTTTACAGGGAGGTTCTACTGTATATACAATAACAATGTTATAAAAGGAATGATACTTATATTACATATTCTGTTTAAAATAAATTTAAAATGTCATTGATCATTTTGAATAAATAGAGGGGCGCATCAGACATGATGTAGCAGTATAGATACATTAGACTCTTTGGCATGTCAATTCTCTTTGCCCAGATAACAATAAAAGAAAATATGTGATAATCTTTACTATTGTGATAATACGCATATACCTAGATCTATATGATAAAAAAATAACTTTAAATATTTCTAAGAATCGCACCCACATTCTCAGTTTATATATTTTTAATTATTCATTAATAATTAAGAAAATAAGACCTAATCCAAATAATTTATTAGTGTGTGACATTTCGGCAACAACATTGTCACCATCA
Organism: Cordylochernes scorpioides; assembly: GCA_030710605.1. Taxonomy (NCBI): domain Eukaryota; kingdom Metazoa; phylum Arthropoda; class Arachnida; order Pseudoscorpiones; family Chernetidae; genus Cordylochernes; species Cordylochernes scorpioides. Next base: position 27,274,300 of record CP092865.1, on the reverse strand, counting down.
TCAGACAATGTATAATCTATAATCCAAACAAGGTAATAAGACCAAATAAATAAATAGTGTGTGACGTTTCGGTAACAGCATTGTTACCATCTTCAGACAAAAGTACTGAATGAGAAATAATCCAAATTGTGCCTTATCAATCTATAATCCAAATTGTGCTTTATCATTAATAATAGAGATATTCAGGTACGCTTTCTATACACGCTATTCCTTTATTCAATGGGTCACCCTTTAACTTGAATATTAATTTTATAGATGACTAGACGAATGGCCCGGGCAACGCCCGGGGTTTACCCGAGTGCGAATATATTTTAAAAACGTTGACTTGGGTGAAGAGTGTTTTTTGTTGCATCATGCTGTGACTCACACGATGACCCAAGGTCAACAGGGGTGGCGCAGCAAGCTTAAGCCTATCACCGTCTGGCGGCGCTGCTTGCGAGTTATATCTACAATTCTGCAAATAACTCTAAGGATATTCAAGATATTCCGTAAATTATTTTTCGAAAACCTTTCCGGGGATATACCTAATAATATCCCAGAATTTCATGGCGATTGGATGTATGGTTTTTGAATAACAGGGTTGTCTAGAGGGGGGCAGGGAGGACACGTGTTCCCTGTCAGCCAATGAGCGCGCAATCTATCCGTGAGCTTCAGACAAACAGACAGAATAAGGCAAATATATAAGTAGATGCACTAGCACCCCCTCTGTATTACAAAACACTAACTAGGTAAAGTGCGACACAATGTTTCTTCCTTTTATTTTTATTATTATTAAAACAAATTTTTCTACTGTCCTTACTGCAATGATAAAATATTTGTAAGGGGGCCTGGCACAGTAATGGTAAACCCTCCCAATGGTTTCACCATTGATGAGCCAGGCCATCACAACTATTTTATCATTGCAGTAAGGACAGTAGAAAGTTATTTTTATAATAATAAAAGAAGTATAAAACAACACTTAAAGTTTCACCGCATAAGTTTCTTTTCTGTGAAAAATCAATATTTATTTCAAAGAGAAATATTTACTATTTCTAACTTTTTTGGATGAAGTGTGAAAGGGTGAAAATATGAAGAGTAATGGCGAACGGAAAAATAAAAGTGTCCAGGGGCGGGAATCGAACCCACAACCTTCCATGTCATGATGGCCATGATGCCATGTCCACTTGGCTACCCTGGACGTATTTCTCCGTTCGTAAATAATACTTAATATGAGTGAAATGTAATAAAAGAAGTATTCATACAATAAGTAATTCATAATTCTTAATAATCATTTTATTATGAAAATAGAATAATCCATAATAGATACTTAAAAAAAGGCATATATTGGATCGAAAAAAATATCCTTTTGCCATATTTCACTTGGCTGAACGCCAAACTTTGTCAAAGGATTATAACATATTTATTTTGTATAATTTAAACTCAGCGCCAACTGAAATATTGGAAAATAAATCGTTTTTAAAATCCAATATTTATATATGACTCTTTATTATCCAATCTCTTTATTTATTCAGATCATTATAACCTTGTTAATTCGACACTTTCAATAATTCGACCATGTTTTCATGTCCCTATCAAATAACGAACGTTAATTCTACTAATCGATAATTTGACACAATTAGTTTTAATTCAACCAATTAAAAAAAAATTCTACACATTATATAATTATTGTTTACATATAAATTTATTGCTTAAAATGCAGTACTTTGGCATGACGAGTAGAGCACCCATAGTTAGTTGTATGCGCATCGTGCTTCAAGTCTTAAAATGCTTCGCAAAATTGGCACTCTATGATGGATGATTTAGGCCTAACTTTAGTGACAGCTAAATTACAGATGTAAACAAGTGTCCTAGTACTTTTTCCTTTTAGCCTTTTCTTTATTTGCTAAATTTATTCACTTTCTATTGTATTTATTCACTCATATTAAAATAATATTTGTAAATTTTCCTTTGTTGACAAATGTATGCGTATGTATTAATGCAATTTTATCCATCACTTCAAGGTAATCATGAAACATTCTGAAAAAAAAAAATTAAATAAAAATAAGTTTCAATATGGTATTACAAATTTACATTAATAATTAAATATATTACAACAGTATTTTATGAAATTTTAATTATAAAGATATATTAAGTTATCAGAGAAAAATGTCCACTAGCAGTGAATGTTTTGCTGAAACTGAAAATTACAAAATTTTCTTTCAAGCAGCCTAAAATATAGAGGTACAGTATCTACCCTTTGAAGAAGTTAGAAGCCAGCCAAAATTCCTTCATACAAGAGTCTTTTATCATTAAATAACATGAGAGGTAACCAGAGAGTGGATGATAATAGATATCAGAATACAGAGTAGTCATTCATATATCACATTCTCCGTCATGAATCTTGCTGGTGGACGTCCTGTTCTTAGATATCTTCTTGAGCTGGACTCACATGGTGATCATTTTCTTCAGCAGGATCTCCTTGTACCTTGATACCTGCTTCCTGTCCTCTCTCGATCTTGCTTCTTTGGTCTGACCTGGAACAACTGTTAACTCTCTACCTGCCTGTGCTTCCATCTTTCATTTGTTCTTGCTTTTTGATCTAACTTGAAACAATTCCTAACCCTCTTGATTCAATCTGCTCTTCCTCTTATTTCTTCCTTCTCATATCTTTTTCTTATTGTTCTACATGAACATCTTTCACTTGACCATTTATCTCTACTTGGTACACTCTGCCACCTTTTTCTTATAATTATACCAGGTATCCAACATTTAATGGAATTATCTCTATAATTCTTGCACCATACTTCCATGACTTTTCTGGTCCCATTTCTGCTGTTTAATTTGGCGTTTTTCTACCCTATCTGTCAGGCATGGATGCAGTAAAATTAATTTGTTTACAAATGCCCTAAAATCAATTCAGCATGGGTTTTGCCTGTTGTTCCATGAGGTGTATTTCTATATATGTAAAGAATTCTTGATATCTTGTATGAAATCGTTACATTGCTCTTGGTTTTTATCTCTAAGGCCTCTTTTACCAATTTTATTGCCCTTTCCGCAAGTCCATTACTTTGAAGATGGCAAGCCGGAATTGATGTCAATTTAATTCCATTCCTTTTTAAAAAATTGTTCATTTCTAAAAATGTAAAGTGAGGCCCATTTATCTGAGAGTAATATCTTTGGAAGTCCATATAGTGCACATAGCCTTCTAATTTGTTCTATTATTTTCTTTGTTGTGATATCTTCCATTAGGATTACTTTTTCCCATTTTGAATGACTGTCCACTACAATGAAGAGCTTCAACCCATTTTTATGAGCAAAATCTATGTGGATTCTTCCCCAAGGATCATTTGCCTGTTCCCAGGGTTGAATATTGTGGACAAATATTTAGCCAATTTCTAATTTATTCAACCATTCCCTTCCTATATACAGTTAAACCTGTCTATAGCGCGCCCCCTCTAAATAGCGCCCAATTTTAAATACTTAGTATGATGCAATTTACATTAAAAGTGACCTGTCTATAGCACCCCCTCTCTATAGCACCCTATTTTGGTGAGTCCCAAGAAGGGGCGCTATAAGACAGATTTAACTGTATTAAAGAGTGTTTATTCCCATGAGCTACAAATGCTTTTCTTTCTTTTTGTGTTATTGTATTCTATATTCAAATTTATTTGATCTAATAGGTTAACTGAAGAACCTTCATATATGTCTTAAGTTTAATATTTACAGGTTGTAATTACACATGTGAAAAATATCTTTGGTAATCTATTTTGGTAACCATGCTGTGGTAAAATTTCTCATTCAGTACTTTTGTCTGAAGATGGTAACAACGCTGTTATCGAAATGTCACACACTATTTATTTATTTGGATTTGGTGTTATTACCTTGTGTTTTCCTCTTCTAAATAATGACTCTTGCACTTATTGGGCTTATTAGAGGATTTTAGAGATTTGCAAACTGAAGCCAGGTGGCCCCTGTTTTGGCATTCAAAGCAGGTAGCTTCTTTAAATTTACATAGCCCCTTATGGCTTTTCCAACAGTTTTTGCACAATTAAATGTTTCCCTCGTATTATTTATTTCAATTTTCTTCTATTTTGTTGATATGGCACAATTTGGATTAAAGATTATAAACACACAGTAATAAGACTGAATCCAAATAAAAAATTAGTGTGTGTAACACACTTTTTTGCCTTGTGGGCTGGAACTGAGTTCTGTTGGAAGACATACATCCTTCCTTCAGCCACCATGTCCATCCAAGGCTTCACAACAATCTCCAGGATGTAGGTGTCAGCATTCAACCTAAGGCCCTTCCCAAAGAAATTGGGAGGCATGATATCACCTTCATTGCTGATAACGTCAAGGACTATCATGGACATTCATGTGCATCACGGCAGGTACCTCTGAAGGGTCTTTACAGATCTAGTGATAATTCCTGGGATTTACCTTTTGGTCCACGTCAAAGTTCTTTTCATGAAAGAAGAACCTCAGCATGCCACAAGTTATGTTTTAGGTTGTTGAGGAGGGCAGCAGCCTTTCCTTTTCTGCTATCCTTCATATTCTCAGACAGCATCTGGCCTTTCCGAAGAGCATAGGACTTGAGACCAAGGTCCTCATAGATAATTCTGACAATTGTCATAGGAGCCAACATCCATTTATTTGGCTGTGACGCTTTTATGCTCAGCCCAGGGTTTCCATCTATCTTCTCCTTGACATTTTTGACAAATTCTTTGTCTCTTACCTGCTCGATCGAAGCAAATACTTTTTCTTCGCAGTCATTCCCATTTTGTTACTGTCTGCCTCATCAAACTACTATTTGAAATGATAAACAGTGGTTTTAGGCAACTTAAGAAAATTCTATTTATCTTTGGGGCTCCTTCTGGCGCACAGAGCAACGATGATGGCTGCTTGATTTTCAAATTCTTGATTATTGTTCATCAATGCACTGCATACACAAGTATCGTTACATTTTATCTGAATATGGCTACGGAATGAAAAAAAAAATTTTTTTAAATCTAAATTAGTATTTGTCTTATGGACTGCCTAATTCACCCGATACATCCTATATATAGTGAATGAATTTTAACATTCATCCTCTGATTATTTTTTTTTTAATTTGACTATTTGTGCAGGGTCAGAAAACCCCATTTAAAAGCCAAAATTTCTAACAAGAATGAAAATATAATATTCTATTTTAGACAACTGGTAAGTTGAACACATATCAAGTGGAAAAAATGATCTTAAAATTTTATTAATGATTATTTTAAATAATATTTTGTGGAATTAACAATATTTTTTTTTCTAGGAAACATGAACGGCTTCAAATATAAATACACTCGTTATATAAATAAAGATGAAAGATGCACTTGCAGAGATGTTATTCCTCAAGATCCTACCAGACATACTGTTGAAAGAGAAAGTGTTGATGAACGCGAATCATCACGAGCCATTTATGAGTCATCAAAGGAAGTGGTGTATTTCACCTACATACCAAAAAGTGACAAGGATGATTTTAGAGATTGTATTGATCTCGGATTTCATTGGCAGACTTCAAGTCAGCCTTGTAAAAATTGCTGGTTGACTTTAAAAAAGTGGAAAACCCTTCCTACTTTTGAATCTGAACATTTTGATCTGGATGCAAAAGATTTTAAAATGGGCGCAATAGTTGATTATACCAAATTTAATTATCACTTCCATTGTGAACGTTTATACATATGTAATTTCAATCATGATCGTAAAGAAATTCAAATTGGTTTTGACAAAGAAAAGAAAAACCAAATGATTATATCATATTTAGGACTTCATAGGATCTTCCTTATGGAAAAAGGAGAAAATATCCACATGTACTTTCATCTTAAAAATGCTCCATTACTTTTTAAAGATATAGGGCAGGTGAGAAGTCAAGTCACATCCTTTAGTGAAGATCATAATCTATCAAGAGAAGTTGTTGGCTTATCCAACATGGCAAGCATAACACTGAACAAAAAGAAAGCAAACTTTCTTTTAAACAGGCTTCGAGCAAGATGTCCTCCAGGGATCGATTTTGTTTTCTGTACCATGACTGAGGCAAACCCAACCTTAGCAAAAACATACCAACCTAGGAAAGAACTTGTCATGAATTTGGAATGGGAATCATTCAAAACAACTTATGCCTGGAATGTTCTTTTAAATGGGGGATATGCTGTTATAGACCAGATTACCTGTGAGAGCAGAAACTTTGAAAGAAATATCACGAGAATTAAAAATTTAGGAGAAACTATAAGAGATATTTTTGTTGAAGCTTGTTTTGGACTCTTTAAAATAATGGAGGTTGGAAATATTGTGCCGTTTTTTGATGGGTTGACCTTCTACTGCAGACAGAGAGCAGAGTATAGAACTGAAATAAGAAATCCTGAAGGAATTGTGACTGTTGGAAAAATTGTTATGACTCCTACAAGAAGAATTTTTCTTCCTCCTCAACAGCACATTACCAATCGAGTTCTACGAAACTATGACGAAAACTTTGTCCTTCAAATTGGTATAAAACAAGACAATATGGACATGGTAACATTCCATTTAACCGGAAATCCTGATGCCAATTTTATGGAAGATAATTTCAAGCTAAGAAATGGAATTAAAATTGGTTTGTGTCATTTTGAATTTCTGGGATGTTCCAACAGTCAGATGAGAGAACACGGATTATGGATGTATGCTAGGGATTCCAATAATACATCTGCAGAAGATATAAGACAAGAAATAGGTTTTAACAACATAAATGGAGACGTTTCAAAAAAACTTTCAAGATTAGGTCTATTTTTTTCAAGTTCGGTGAATAGCAAAGACCTTCCTGACATGTGTGTTATACCTGAAAATGACTTGGATGACATCGAAAGGAACAACTACACATTCTCAGATGGAATTGGGAAAATATCTCCAGAACTGATGGAAATGGTGAGTAGCAATGCTAATGTCAATGCAAAGTTGTGCTAGCTCAGTTTCAGCTGTTGGGTCACAGGTCTGAAGACCGATACATGCCAAGTGCCATCCAAGTCAGGTACCCAGGCTACAAGGGCATGTTAGCAGTCAGCCATGATCTAAAAGGGCTAACCATTCACTTCAGAAAAAGTATGCACAAGTTTGAAAGCAACAGCACTGAAAGAGTCATCGATATCTTGAAGACCAGTGGACCAAGTAAGTAGAGCTTCCTTATTCCCCTCCACTCAATCTCATATATATATATGCATCTTTTATAAATATATATATGTAATAATGGGTTGGGATCCTGTCGACTCTCTGTAAGTTGTGGCAACCGAGGGTCAAACCTGTAGAAACCGAGAGGGACAGTCAGGGGGTGGAGAGTTTTCCAGTTCCTCTCTGCACCTTGTAGGATCTTTAACAGTTCTCACAGGGTACAGGCAGTCGTGGTCGAGGCAGAGTGGAAAACTGGGGAATGTCCACACACACAAAACGAAGCGACACAGTTGAAAGAAAGTTCCTTGAATAGATAAAAAGTCGAGCCAAAAGCAAGATGGAGATCGAGAAGGTTTCTTACTGTTTTACATGGTCGATGAGTTGGTGACAACCGGCGATAAGGGGTGACGCTGACCGGAACTGACTGGAACTGACTAACTCTGTTGCTAAGGCCGGTCTTATTTATACCACTTTTTGGACCAGGAAGGGGACCAGGAAGTATTGCCTTTCTGCACGTGTCCGTAAATCGACACTGGCACCAGTCTGTTGGCTTCCATCTATCTTTAGAAGTTACTTTGTGATTCTCTCTCTGGCTCTTAACTCAGCTTTTAATCTATTATATATTTTTATTTATTCATCCTCAGTACATTACATTTGGTGATGCAAGGAGACATGTCAATTATGCATATAATTAGTTATAGTTTATAATTAGTTCTATATACAACATGACAATTTTGTTATACGTATTACATAATATAGGGTTATTGGTTTAAATTATCATATATATATATATTTAAACATTATAAAATTAGTCCATTGCATATACAACACAGAAATTGAATAAAAGTTAAACTATAAGGCTAAGATTGTTTTACGTATTCATCCATTTTACTTAAAAATATATATATATCCAGTAGAACCTCTCTGTAAAGGACACCTAATTGTAGAGCCAAACTGACCTTTAGGGAGAGGTGTCCTCTTACTGGAGAGTTGCTAAATAGTAAAAATGGTAATTTTGCAAATGAAAACTGTCCTTTGTAGAGAGGTGTCCGCTAGCGGGGTGTTCGCTAAATGGAGGTTCTACTGAATATATTGAGTTGCTAGGAAAAATTCAAAATTTTAAACTGGTAGGTAGCAAAAAAACAAGGGTAGGGAAAAAAATATATAAGCCAAACATAAAATAAGACTATATATGAAAAGTTATATTAATATAGTGATAGAGGGCGTCATCTCTAGAAAGCTATATAGGGAGCAACCAGTAGGAGTGAAGCCCTAAATAAACGGACTCTCATACCAGGAGTGAAACCATATAAAAATAAATTTAATATCATGCTAAAAATGAGTCCATATAGAAAGGAATAGACCTTACCCAGGAGTGAAGCCATATAAAAATAAATATAATATCATGCTAAAATGAAACCATATAGAATCCTTTCGATCCAATGTAGAAGTGAAGCCATATAGAAATTAGATCACCAAAAGAATGGATGTCATATAATAGGCAAATCACCTTCACATTCTGGCTGTGCAGGACGTTCACATTCTGGCTGTGCAGGACGGGTGTACCTGAACCGATCCCTTTCCATGGTGCTGGAACAGAAAGGTGTTCCCACCGAAAGAATGTTAGAATTTCAGGAAAATATGATTCACCAACTGGTGGAAAAATTGCTCACGGACAATGACAGTGAATTCCTACTCAAATCCTCCTGCCAATTCCTTAGGATCCCTTATCGAAGATTACAAAATGCTGGATTCGATTTGGCAGTGGATCCTTTCCTAAGAACTCTCATCACCACAGGATGCCAGCGGCGTCTGTGTAAGTATAATCCAGAAAATCTAGTTCCTAACTGCACCCAAGAGACCATATAAAACACAGATATTTCCTGGAAGTGTCTGTTTATTAGAGGTGGGATTTGATAGGCCAGGTTTTACTTGATGTTACAAAAGTAATCGCTTGGGGAAGTGATATCAGATAAGCAGGCTTTCATTGAAAGGTTTTACTGTAGAATATTGAGATCCTTGCTGTTTGAACTGGAAGCAATACTATGAACTATTACTTAAAGTAACAATGGTTATTTTATTAATGGATAGGTAATATTGGTTGAAACACATTTTTGTGACACCACTAAAACGAAACAACTGTATACGCATTTTGGGGAAGTTTGAGCTTATGATGTAGGCTCAATGATATATCAGGAAAGAGTGTCCTTGTTGAATATTATATTTTTAGAAAAAAAAAACTTAAGATGATCAAAAATTAAACCTATTTCAGTAAAGACACTCTTACAGATTTTCAAGTGACATACATACATACATACATACATACTTATGTGTGTGTGTGTGAAAATGGTATATTCTGACATCTAAAATGATCATTTTGGTTGATCAAGAAAATTATAAGTTGACCAATATTACAAACTAACTTAAATTAACATTTAGTGGGTACTTATAGATAGGGTTCTGTCATTTAAAAATGCTAATTCACAAGATCGGTATATACCTTTTTTTTTTTTTTTCATATCACCACCAGGTTTCACATATATATTTTGATGATAATACGTAATATCTTTTGATAAAATACAACTCAACTTTGGAATTCTACAGCCATCTATTGTAATGAGCATCAACTAAACTCTGATTCATTTTATCCCAGAATATAATACCTTTTACTTGATAAAGAAAGCATGCGAAATTCTAACTGTGACTTGTCATGTCAAGCATAGTGAAAGTTGTACTTAAACTGAACATTACAAGAAAATAAGACCTAATCCAAATAATAGTGTGTGACGTTTCGGCAGCAGCATTGTCACCATCATCAAGACAAAAGAATCTTTTGTCTGATGATGATGACAATGCTGTTGCCGAAACGTCACACACTAATGAATTATTTGGATCAGTTCTTATTTTATTGTATTATAATCTATAATCCAAATTGTGCTTTATCACAACTGAACATTACGTTATCAGAAAATGGCTTTTGTTGTTATCTCTTTTTTTTACTTGTCTTCTTCTTCTTCTTTGTTATCTCCACTCAATCATTAGGGTATCAAGTTGTGACCCTTGATGGTATTTGACAACCATCATGACTGGGTGAAGTAGAATGCGTCTGCCTTTGTCATTAAGACTGGGAGCACTACTCAATGGCAGGCCGACTTAGCTCCAAAAGAAATGGCCGCCTCTGACATGAGGAACAGACGCCATGTGCAGCCGCTCCTAACATGGAGTACAAACGCTGCTCATCCTGTATTCCTAGATTAGGAGCCCTTACAGGGTACTATCAGCCGGGCTAGCTGAACCCAGGTTTTTTAGCGAGCTTGTTACTGCTCCCCCTCCTCCTTTTTCATCCGGGCTTGGGACCGGCAAAGGCGGAGTTTTTTTTACTTGTTATTGAAATATAACTACTTATTTAAGAAATAACAACCAAATAAAAAATACAGTAAAACCCTGCTAAAAGGAACCAGGGGGATATAGCGAACCTTCCCTTATAACAAACATAAAATAATCCCTGATGTTAGTAATACCATATATTAAATCACGGCTATAGTGAATAATGGCTATAACGAACCAAGAGTCGCTCTCATTGAGGTTCACTATAGCGAGGTTTTACTGCATATATTTTAACTATTCCATGTTGGACAAGATCTCACTGATGTGCTCAGCTCTGCTGCGGGAGAAAGCCAACATAGCAGTTCCAGACAACCAAGGCCGGATAATGTTCGGGGTCCTGGATGAACTGGGAGTACTTGCCCCTCATGAAGTCTATGTCAGAATCACCCTTGACGTTGAATCCAAAAATAACTCAGAAACTAAAACTTTGACAGGTATTGTATCCTACTCCTTCTTTAAATATCTTATATGGGTTCTTAATTTAGGGGTTTGCTTCTAGTGCATTAAGAATGCTTATTTGCAGTTTTCTAAGGATTTCCATTGGTTTCCATGAACGTTTGCTTTTTTCAAGAACCAATTCAGTCCTTGATGTGTATTTGTATGAGATTGAAGATAATTCAATGTAGATTTCTGGAACTATGTTTTCTTATATTCCATAAACGAATGACCCAGGCAATGCCCGGGTTCAGAAAGCATTTTCCTTCAAGTGTGTATGTATTATGTTACAATTATAAATTATTACCCGTCTTCACCCGGGATCTCCCCAAGTGTGAATGTTTGCCCTACTAATAATGCCTGAACTTAAACACTTTATATGATACAAAAAATTAATAGTCAAGCATTCTAAAATATAGTAATAAGGATAATTCAGAATTTGACATAAAAAAATTAGAAAATACCCTAAATATTAATCTTCTAAAATAATCGTTTGTAAACTTTTAAACCATTTACAATAAAGACACAACTTTAAGATGTTCCCTTAAAAATATTTGAAAATTATATTACATATTTAGATTTTTATATGAATATTTATTAAATCGATATATTTTAAATTGAATCATCAAAATGTTAACACATAATATTAATTCCACATATTTTATATAAACACACAATATGTTTTACCACAATTTATTTATCCTCGTACGCTTTAAATCTATTACTTATTTATACTTTATAAATATAAAATATTTCATTCATTTATAATAACAATTTAATATTTAGCATATCATTTATATTTATTCAAATTTTATATCTAAAATATAATTATTATTTCAATTGATTTTTATCTATATACAGTTAAACCTGTCTATAGCGCCCCCTCTAGATAGCGCCTTCCTCTCTATAGCGCCCAATTTTAAACATTAAAACGTAAACATTTTACATTAAAAGTGACCTGTCTATAGCACCCCCTCTCTATACCACCCTATTTTGGTGAGTCCCAAGAGGGGGCGCTATAGACAGGTTTTACTGTATGTTAATATATAATTTTTTACATAATTACTTAATATTTTTAAATAAAGTACAATACATAAGGGAAAATATATTTTCTTATACAATCTAATATTAGAAAAGGAAATGGATTTTTTTAAAATGTTAAATCAGTAACTTCAAGAGTAGCCCTTATAAAACACTATTATTTGAATTAATTACTTAATATTTTTTTAAAATCAAGTATAATATCTGAGAGATGAGAAGTCGTATGGCATGCAGCAGACTACCTGCTAAAACCAAAACCTATCTCGGCCTTTGGTTCACTGCAGATGTCCTTGACGTATTCTCTCAGTTAACGCAGTGGGACGCTGGTTGCATGTGAAATTGGCAAATTTGTAAATAACTCGAAGGATATTCTAAATTGAGATCTGAAAATTTGACTAAGTTTTTCCATATTCAACTCTATGTACTGTTTAAATTTCAGTGAGATTAGTTATAAATTAAGAACATTAATAGCTGGCAAACATATATATTCCTATATGCATTGACTTATATATATATAGAGATAATTGGCCTATGTATGACCTATACCTATACTTGACTAGTTAGGTAGGTTGGACGTGTATATATAATAATAGGATATTGTTTATTGTGTGTGAATCAATTCATTTTACTTATAAATCAAAACATGAAGTACAGTTAAACCTGTCTATAGCGCCCTTTCTTGGGACTCACCAAAATAGGGTCTTCTTCTTCTTCCTGCTTATCTCCACTCAATCACACTAAAGTATCAAGCTTGTAAAGTTGACAACCATCATGATTGGGTAAAGTAAAATGTGTCTGCCTTTGTCATTAAGACTGGGTGCACTACTCAGTGACAGGCCGACTTAGCTCCAAAAGAAATGGCCGTCTCTGACATGAGGAACAGATGCCATGTGCAGCTGCTCCTAACATGGAGTACCAACGCTGCTCATCCTGTATCCCTGGATCAGGAGCCCTTACAGGGTACTATCAGCCGGGCCAACTGAGCCCAGGTTTTTTAGTGAGCTTGTTACTGCTCCCCCTCCTCCTTTTTCAGCCAGGCTTGGGACCGGCAAAGGTGGAGTTTCCACCAAAATAGGGTGCTATAGACAAGTCACTTTTAATGTAAATCGCATCGTACTACGTATTTAAAATCGGGCTCTATAGAGAGGGAGGCACTATTTAGAGGGGGCGCTATAGACAGGTTTAACTGTATATGTTTCAAAGGATTCAATAGATTTAATACATTTCTACAAATATAGATTATTTTTATAAAGGCACCTGATTCATGTGTACAAGTTTAACCCCATCAGTGAGAGTAAAAGTATCAAACTGAATTGATATTAATTATTGCTAATTTTCCATATAAACAATTGATATCCTCTACTAACTTTGATTAACATAGTTTGTATTATACAATAAAACGTATGATTGTAGAATGAAATTTGAAATTTATCCTGCATGTGTTTCTTTTGAACGAAAAATCAAAATTTATTTTAAGGAGAAATAATGATTATTTCTAACCTTAGGGGTGAAGTATGAAAGGATGAATTGTGAAGAGTAATGATAAACAGAAAAATGAAGTGTCCAGGGAGGGGGACTTTATTTTTCTGTTTATCATTACTCTTCACAATTCATCCTTTCATCCTTCATCCCTAAGGTTAGAAATAATCTATCCCAAATAATTTATTAGTGTGTGATGTTTCGACAACAACATTGTTACCGAAAAGTCACACACTAATAAATTATTTGGATTAGGTCTTATTTTCTTTTTTTATTATAATCAATAATCCAAATTGTACTTTATCATTAGAAATATTTGTATTTCTCCTTAAAATAAATTATTTTGTTCAAAAGAAACGCATGCGGGATAATTTTCAATTTCCGTTCTACAATAGTTTGTATTATTTGTGTAAGTGGCTTAATAAGTTTAAAAATGATAAATGGTTTGCTGAAATTAATGCTTGCAAAATGCTATACTTTCATACAAGAAATCACCTTTTTTTCCTTAATGTCCATCGAATCTCTCCCAAGTCAAGCCAGTGTGAACATGTACGACACTTACACCTTGGAAGTACAAAGTCTAACTTCTACATACAGTAAAACCCCGCTAATACGAACCCTGGATATAACGAACCTTCCCTTATAACGAACCCACGCCGATTCCCAATTCCATACCATTAAAAATACCATCGTTATAACGAACATTGCGATTTTTAGAATAACGAACTACCCCTATAACGAACCTATTTTCGGTCCCAAAATAATAAAATCTATTTAAAATACTATGCTTATAACGAACTTAGAATTGTAATTTAAAAAACAAATAAAACAACAAAATTTTAAGCATGTTTCAGCTCGCGGATCGCGATTTCAAAACAATTAATTTAGCGGCATTGTTTGTTTTGATTTTTGCACTTTATTTTTGCTGAATGTTGTATAAATTTTTACACATTATACTTTTTATTAAATAGAATATCTTTGCATCCATTAATTTTGAAATATAAAAAATCCAAATGGCTTCCAAAATGAAGAAAACAGTCATTTTAAAAACAAAAACGTTATTTCTCTAAAAAAAAGAGGCCATTTTCAGAACTTTTCAAAGTGAAACAACACAGGCAAAATGTTAAGAACATATTAAAATAAGAGAATATAACTTTTCTATTATAAAAGATAAAATATAAAGCTATTAAAAATTGTTACAAAGAGGAATCAACCTCAACTTTTGCCGCGATCGCGATCGTACGTTTTAGGGCAAAAAAAAAGTCTAAATAAACGGTCCCGTGATGAAACAAAAATTATTTTTATGCCATTAACTATGGTGATTTTAAAGTCAGCAATGTTTTGCATGACAGGTTAAAAAACGAAATCCAGACCTTGAAGAATATGTGGAAACATGAAATGGAAGAAAAACACTAACTTTATTTGAATGGTGCAATGCTTGAAGAGTGCTTTCAAGCAACAAGGTATTAGAGTCATTTTTCCAAGTAAACATTGTATTATATAATGTGATAAAGATGTTTTAAAATCATTTTATATCTTTGAATATATATTTAATAAAACTGCCTAGGTTTTGTCATGATTTTTAAATTAGACATAGAGGTACATGTATGTTAATGATAAGAAGAACCTATCATCTAATGATTTCTATTGTTATTCAGTATTAATGTAAGGAAATTGGTCAATTAAGTGAATTAAAACAAAGTGACCACTATTAAGAGGCAGCCTCTTGCTGTGTGTATGGCTGTCCTTTAATTATACGATCTAAAAATTTTGGAAAGTAAAAAAAAATAGCCAAACAGTGGCTATAGTGAACCGTGGCTATAGTGAACCAAAAGCTCTGCCCCATTGGGGTTCACTATAGAGAGGTTTTACTGTATGGTGTGTTTGTTTACTGTTGAAAAGGTGGGAAAACTTTCTTCCCAATGATGATTATCATTGCCTATACTCGGTGTGTAAGGATAGGAAAAGAGCAATAAACAAATAATTATTAAAACTCCCCTAGACATTATTCTGTTATACCTCCTTATTAAAATTCTGTTCAAGTCAAACAGCTGGTTTTTAAATACAAAGTTAATCTCTTAATTATCAATATTTATTTATATATATATATTACACTGTTTTATTTTTTAATTATATTTACTTTTTGTTCAAAATGTATATATTAGATGGTTTATCGCCCAATAAGCTTGTAAGACGTCCGTGGCTCACCTGAAGCACACGACCTGCTGTGTGCTTCATAACAAAAACCCTCGTAAAAGATGACGATTGGTCCATCGAAATATTGGATTGATACATATTCTTATTACAAACCAAAATAAGCCTTTTTTTTTTAATTATACAAAGTTGTGTATACTTTTTTAAAGGAGCCTGATAAAAACTTCCTGACCGAAAGTTAGCCAGATAGAATTTGAAAATGCACATCAACATTAAACGAAGCCTTGTATTGGAGGTTTAATAATCTTCAATCAGTTAATAAAATTTTTAAAATCTTGTGGAGCAGTATTATATAACGGCTTGTGTTAGGTGTAAGAGCACACTGTGTAAAGCGATAAAATGAAAACAATGGAAATATCTTTATTTACGGGGTGCTAACAAGAATGGATGATTTTTGAGCCCCAATGGACGTATAAAGCGGAATATATACAAAGCACTATATACATTGCACTGTTGGAGGGGCCTGGGGATGGGTAGCCAGGGGATCATCGCCGGGTGAGGCCAGGAGAACCGGGATGTAGAGGAGGGGGGCAAGGTGGTGACCCGCGAATGAAAACAATATTATTTTTTAAAATCTTATTGCATTACCCGTTATATAATTTAGTTTTCTGTATTCTCAAGAATTATATAGATTTTGCAATATTGAAACACTATGCACCCACCATTGTAATTATCTATTTGGATCCCAGTTTAAACGTTAGCCTATTCATAATTACCTCTACAAGATATTCCTTTTTGTTTTAACAATTCAAATTGATCAACATTTTCATGATTTATTTAGGTTCAAATTTCCATTGCATTTACGATGGACCAATGTAATAGCAATAAAAATCTTTGTTAAATAACCTAGAAATTAATTATAAGACATTAACGCCATATCTCTAAATGAGAAATACAACTGCACAAATTTTTATTCCCCATATATAGCTCTCTTTTCTGCTCTCCTTACTGTGTTGAAAAATATTGGGAAGCCTTGGCTCATCAGTATCACTACTTTTTCCTTCCAGCCATTTTACCAATTTAATCTACCAACCGCCTTTTTGATTATTAATACTGTATTGGACAAATCTGGTTATATATGCATGGAATCTTGGTCATGTTATTCAAGAGAACCAATGGACATGAGATTTTAGGAGAGTATATATATAAACATATATGAATATCCATAATTAGCATAAATACCAAGGCTGGGATTTCACTCTTCAATGTAGCATATATAAGCAAATTTGTCCAATACAGTATTAGATCACTAAAAAGCAGCCTTGTGGATTAAATTGGCGAAACCGCTAGGAGGGTTCACCACTGATTAGCAAAGCCCTCCCAATATATTTTTCATTTCAGTAATGCAGTAGAAAGTTTGTTTTATTTGAAAACAAAAAAATTGTGCATTAAATCTATATTTCTTATATACCTAGAAATGTGGAGTCTCAAAATGGTCATCAAATAAAAAATAAAATTTGTTAACCACCGGTCGCATTGCTTTAAAAATATAAGGCACATAGGGCGCAGATTGCTGATGCTTCTTAAGATTACCCTAATTGCATATTGAACCAATAAATACTTTCCAGAGCCCATCCTGGTCACCAGGAATCCCTGCCATCATCCTGGTGACATCCAGCGTTTGACAGCTGTGGATCGTGAAGAACTGAGCCATCATCTAGACACCATTGTCTTTCCCCAGACTGGAGATCGACCTCTTCCAGACATGATGGGCGGTGGGTATCTTATAGATTCTTATAGATTTGCATCCTGTCCTTGTCTGGAAGAGCCTGCCTCCCTGAGAACAAATGTTTACATTTTATCACCAAAGTGTAAATCATATCATCTTTAGATTTGCATACTCTTCTATTTCCTGACTTCTAAGAGTTGCTTGTATGTTTTATCTCCATATTGAACTGTGAGAGGTTGATCCTGTCCGTGTCATGAAGAGCACAAGGTGAAGGAGCCTTCCTCCCTGAAATCAAATGTTTACATTTTATCACCAAAGTGTAAAAAATATCATCTATAGATTTGCATACTCTTCTATTTCCTGACTTCTGCTAAGAGTTGCTTGTATGTTTTATCTCTATATTGAACTGTGAGAGGTTGATCCTGTCCGTGTCATGAAGAGCACAAGGTGGAGGAGCCTCTCTCCCTGAGAACAAATGTTTACATTTTATCACCAAAGTGTAAATAATATCATTTATATATTTGCATACTCTTCTACTTAAGTCCAAATACATCTCCGCATCATCACACAAGGTACATTCTCAAGGTACTAACATGTTTTAGTTTACTGGTTATTACTAAATTTTTTCAACAATTATCTTGTAAGATCTTTCGAATTTGACTTTTTCACGTTTGGGATAAACTTGCTTGCCAACTTATTATTACCTACAAAATAATTGCATAACATATAAAACTTATTGTCTAATCGACTAGATGTTGAAAATAATATAAAGATTTGGCTAAACCATTTCTTTAGGCAAACACATTTTTGATCAATGCTGGAAGATTTCATGCAACTTTGATGGATCCAGTGAAATCAATCTTATTCTTCTTCTTTCTTATCTCCACTCAATCACACTAAGGTATCAAGCTTGTAAAGCTTGAGATTTTTGATGGTGTCTGCCGGGGAAGAGTAGAGCTCATAAATGGATGATTCAATACAGTCAATAATATGTCTTGGGGTTGCAGGCTGAGAATTGCACTTAGTACATAGTGGGAAAACCTTGCAACCATTCTGGAAAGTCATTGTCCATAGATGACCAGACTTAAGTCTGGAAATCAAAGACTGTTGTTCTCTTGGGAGGACAGAACCGGTGCTTGTCCCTCCTGTTCTGTACCAGTCATGTGCAGCATCAGATTTCCATTCCTGCAGGCATTGGGTTTTGATGGTACGGAGGAGGTCTCTTTCGTCTAGTTGGGTGGTAGATTCTCTTGCTTCAGGTAGGCCAAGAGCTCCAGCCTTTGCCAGAGAGTCTGCCAGCTCATTACCAGGAATTCCAACGTGAGCTGGAAGCCATTGCACTGTGACTGAGCTGTTGGCTGGGAGTCGGTTTACAGACTTAGCAATGCTCTTGAGGAGAGGTTCTTGACTGGAGAAGCAGCTTTGAAGGGTATAAATGGCTGCTCTTGAGTCGGAGTAGATTATTATTTTGCTTGGCGAGTTGATGTTGATGTCTTTTAGAGCCGTATCTATAGCAGAGAGTTCTGATTTATAAACTGAAAGATGTCTAGGGTGGGAGAGGGAGATTTTTTCCAGGATCTTATCTTTGTAGATAGCAATTCCACTGCCAGACAGTCCAGTTTCAAGTTGGCTACCGTTAGTGTAAATTGTGATGTCTAAGAGGGAGCTATTTTCCTCAATGATTTGGAGGCCAAGAGCTTTAAGTAATTCTGGCTGAGTTTCATGTTTGTGGGGATTGTCTGGTAGATGAGGGAAACAGATGAGTTTGTTGCGAGTTTTGTGTGGGGGATAGGAAGTTCTGTGTTTGGGATTAATTGGGATGTCTAAAAGATTAGAGTTGTGAGCCATGTTAAGAGGAGTGGGGCGTTTTAATCTTTGGTTTGGTACCCAATTTCTAATAAATTTTCCTGTAAGATTTTCTTTTGGAGAGTTAATCTTTTTTGTTATAAATTTTGAAAAGCAGATTTTTCTCCTTAGGTGCAGGGGAAGAAGGTTGGATTCGAGTTCAGCAATGCGATTTGGGCAGGATCCTCGAAGTCAGCTGATGATTTTAGCTGCGCTTGTTTGGATTCTGTCTATTTTGGATAGGTTAGTTTTACTTGCATTGATCCAGGCTGGTGTAGCATATTCTAAAATAGGTCTTACGAGTGCAAGGTACGTTGTGCGTAAGATATTGGCATTTGCACCCCAGTTTAAGCCTGATATTTTTTTCAGGATTTTGAGCCTATTTTTGGCTTTGCTTATCATGGTGTCAATATGTTTTTTAAAAGTGAGCGCAGGGTCGAGTGTGACACCAAGATATCTTGGGGAATCTGAATATTGAAGTTTTGAATTATTTAAGAAGATATTTGGGGTCCAGTGGCGAAGGTGGTTGTTGATGGTGAAGAGGCCGATTTCAGATTTGCTGATGTTGATGGATAATTTTAGTTTCTGAGTTACCTTTTGTAGATTTCAATAATAGTCAGTGAAATCAATAAGAGTCAGTAGTGGCGTGGGTAAAACCTTCTATTCCCGACAGCCATGAACCAGGATCGAATCCCGCGTTAACATTTTTTTAAATATATGAATAACCTTCACATATTATTCATTGTTGCAATTATCATAAACTAGGTTGCTCTTTTTGAACGGTACCTAATAAATTTATTTTGGAACAAGAACAAGAGTGAAATCAAAGCCCTCCTGGACTAAAAATGGCCACAATCTCCCTCCAACCGTTCAGATGGACTTTCTGAACTTGTTAAACCTGTTAATGTGTGTTTGAATAAACAATTGATAAATGCCGCATGTTTTACTTTATTTTTTATTGAAGAGATGTCATGCTTTTAATAAAGAATATATTATAAAAAAGACATCTCATTATCGTGCAACTGAAATTTACTAATAGTGTAAGCCATCAGAAACTTTCATCTGCACGATAAGAAGATGCCTTTTTCTTAATTTATCCATCTGATCCCAGTACATTTGTACTATTTTTTCAAAGAATATATTGTTGATTCTATTTCACCCAACAAATGTATTTATGAATTTACAGGCGGGGATCTGGATGGAGATGAATTTGTGGTGATCTGGAGCAAGGACCTTCTCTTCGAGGAGAATGATCCGCCAATGGACTACAGATTTGAAGGCCAGAGACGAGAGAACCAGGAGTCCACGGTGAGATCTGGGTGACTTGTTGTTTTAGCTAGGTACCATTTATTCGACTCCAAGAGAGTATAATATCTAAGACAAACATCTTAATTCTTACCTTTGCTTCAAAGGATTTTAGAACGGGGTAGAATCATTTACAATATCTAGGACAAACAAATCTTGTATTGTGGTTCTGTCACAGACCCAATTCTGCTAGTTTGCAGAGGTGTGCCAATCATGTTTTACGTCTATTTTGCTGGGAGAGATAATTTTTATTTTAAAAGATTAATATACAGTAGAATTAATAGATTTAACATCTAGATGTCATATCCTTGTTCTAGGGGATTTTAGAGTGAGTCTCAATGCATTCTCAAGATTAGGGCCTTTTCCTTTCCTTTTTATATTATAAAATTCTGAAAATGTATCAAATTAACAAAGTATTTTTTTGTTTAGGTTAATGAACTGATTGATTTCTTCTACAGATATCTCAAGTTCAACGATCTTGGGAGAGTCTGCAATGCTCATCTTGTATATGGGGACACTGAAAGAGATGGAATTCGTTCGGATAGATGCATGGAAATTGCCCAAATAATTCCTCAAGCCCTGGATTATAATAAAACGGGCAATCTTCCAACATTTGAAGAAAGAATTGAAAAATATCCTGATTTTATGGAAAAATTCTACCTAAATCCAACCTACCGTTCCGAATCAGTTTTAGGAAAACTCTATAGAAAAGCCTTGAGATACTTCCCTTATGGTGGAATCGCTGTAAAGAAATTGGACGTTGAAGTCAATCCACTTCTTGAATATGAAGGGTGGGAAGAACTCACCGATTATGCCTTGGAAGACTTGAGGACCTATGAAGAAAAACTTCGGGCCATACTGTCACAACAAGGATTAAGCTGTTTTGAGGAAACCATCTTAGGACATGTCACCAAAAACAGCTATGCTTCTTCAAAAGGTGATCAGGAATCTTTAATAACCATTTTAGAAAAGAGCATTTCTCGCTTGATAGAAGATACAAAAAATAATTTTGATGATAGAATACATAAAATATGTATGGAAAGAAATATTACTGATTCAAATGAACAACGTGAATTGCGGTTAAAATTGGCATCTGCTTGTTATGTTTTAACCTATTCTAGAGACGCATTAGCTGATTTAAGCTTTCCTTGGGCTCTTGGAAACTATATTTGTGACGTAGCAGAAGCAAATTCCAATAAAAGTAAAGGCAAAAAGAAGAAATCGAAAAAGAGCAGCGTCATTAAAAAGCTGGCAGAAATTTTGGAAAGCAAACATGGTGTTAATTGGACAGATCCATTACTATTCATTAGAAAATGGGCGCTTCAAAATAAGCTCTGTGAAGAGACAGAAGAAAATAATTTGTTCTTAGCACTGATATATTCACAATTTTCAATAAACCTCCCACGATGTGTGGATATTTATGATTCCGTTAAACAAGTTATCGAATTTTTTGAATGGGCATCTTCAGATTCGATGGATTATAGTCCACAAACAGAAGAAGAGAGAGAACTTCTTGAAAAATTGGTCATTTTAGCTTCTCTATGCTATGTTGGACTACCCTTGTCCATGAATACAGAATACCTAGGCTTTCCAGACCCTGAAAAAGACTTGGAATCGGGTCCTTTGGATCTGAAAGATTTTGAAGGACTTCGAATCGCTGAAAGAAAAACGGCTATTGATCAACGTAATTTTGAGATATTCTTAAGAGCTAAAAGTGGGGTTGAAATAATCAGTTTGAATAATAAATCACAGTACAATCATCATATTGATTTGGTTTTTAAAGCAAGAGGATTAACTTGGCAATTGATTTATCTAACAAAATTGATTTTTGACCATTATCGCAGATACTGTTCTCCAATAAACTAAATAGATCTCTGGATATTTTATATATAACCTATATATATAATCATCTGCATGTGTTTTTAAACTACTTCACACAATTTTATGGGGATACATTTTAATCATTTTTTTAAAAGAATATGTAAACATTGATTTTTTTTTTCTTAAGAGGACATACTTAAAATATATATCTATTTATTATAAATGAACAAATTTATCAATATGTCACACACATTAATAAACATTATATTTTTAGCACAACTAAACACCTATCTTAGTTTTTTTAAGCACAAAGAAAACATGTCACAAAAAGTATCATTAAAAATTGAAATCTCTTAAATTATTTCATTCTATTTTAGATTTTTTTTTTTATTTGTAATTTTTATTTCATTCATAAATATATTCAATTTTTAAAAATTATTTTAAAAGTGTGATTATTTTATTTAGCTTTTTTTTTTATATCAATTTCTAATAACCCCAGATAGTTCTGTGCTCCAAGAACCTGGGTTATCACTGTTTATTATATAAGGTATCCTAAAGGGAAAAAATGTGTCGCAAAAATCTAGAAATTTTCATTTAAAAAATGTATGAGAGTTTTAAAAAACATTCCATTTAATTTTTAGCAATTTATATTTTACAAGTCTCCATATTGTAAGGATTTTTGTTAATTATAAGATTAAATACTTTACACAAGTTGAAATTTTATTTTGCAAGAAATGTGAAAATATATAATAAAAATTAAATAGAAAATGCATAATAATATCAAAAATATTTTCCTTTTATGGGTTATAAGAGATTAAACAAACATTTAAAAAAAAGTAATAGCATTTTAAAATAAATTAACAACACACACATTTCATTAATATAATAATAACATTAAAAAATTTACTGGTAAATATTTTACGATTTAATAAAATTTTGAAGTTTCAAAAAGGTATTTCAAAATTTAATATTGATGTTTTTAAAGGTTTATTTTTATAAATATATAACAACATTCTATATTATAGTTTTAAAAATTAGCATTGCAACATTAAATAAAAATATTTTGAAGGTCAATAATAATATTTTAAATTAAAATTTATTTTTTTCTATTGAATCATTCATTTTTTAGTAGCTTTTTGTGTCCTTAATAAAATTAAAAATATATTTATTCAAACTAGTATGTTATTTATTTTTCTTTCATTCCAATTTTAAAATGATTATTCATCTTTTAATTTAATTTAATCCAAGTACATGTGAAAGAGTAGAACCCTTACTCGTGGGGTTGGACTTTTGTAAGAATCAGGGGTCATTAAAGTAGAAAAATCTGTTTCAATCATAATTCAATCATGATTGTCAGAAATCAATTGAGTGTACCACTCCTCTACCAACCCTATTTTTAAAATTTTTTACGCTATTCAATAATAACCAAAACTGTTAATTATTAACCCATAAAACCTGAAAAATAGTGAAATATTGCATAGCATTGTCTTTTTGATTTAAGAAAATATACTAATATTAGAATACAATATAATATAATGCGGCTTGTGATTGTAAAACAACATTTGAAAATTATCCCACATGAGTTTCTTTTCAATGAAAAATCAAAATTTATTCCAAGGAGAAATAACGATTATTTCTAACCTTAGGGATGAAGTATGAATTGTTTATAATACAATATAATATAATGCATCTTGTGATTCATACAATATCAATAGAAATATATATATACGTATATATATATATAAAGAATACAGATACAGCAGCTCCTTTGAGATGCTCCAATAACTAAAATATAACTTGAGACATATTTTAATTGTAAAAAGGCATACTGTAAAGCAATGAATTCAATGCCATTTACTTGAGCAAAAATTTGAAAAAATCCAAAAATATTTTTATATGCAATAATTTTTTTAAAAGAGAAAGTGTGTTAATAATATTGAAGATCTTAATCAAAATCCACAACTTTATATACATATCGGTTTTGGCCATATATGTTAATAATTTATAGGAAAATACAAATGATGATGTGTAGTTTAATTCCTATAATTAAATATGAAAATCTTATTCTTTTATATATTTTTTCAAATCACATTTGTTGTAGAAAAGAGTTGCAAAAAATATATATTTAGATTATTTTTGCCTATTATTTAATACATATAAAGTAATATAGAAAAAGGTTAATACTTTGTTGGTATTATTTAAATAGCTTTTTATGTAGTATAAATAGAAAACATTTTTTTTTTGTTATTTGTGCTCTATAGACATAGTTCACATTGATATTTTCTTGCATTCATAAATTTATTCTTATGATTTTTTTTATTCATGCAAATTTTGTTTTTGATATTATTCAATTAAAAAATTTAATTTTGTAAATGAATGCCTTTATTTTTAAGAAAAAAATTATATTCTTTATAAAAATTTATAATTTAAAAATAAAAAAATTCAACCTATTAAAAATATTAACAGAGATGAAATTTGAATCATATTTGTGATTATGAGATATATCTATTCTGATTTGGGTTTGTTTGAACTTTATGGTATTTTATGAAATTTTACCTATATATATATTATATAAAAATGCTTAATCATATTTTTTTAAATATCTTCTTTGAAGTATTCAAAATATATCTTTCAATTACTCCTGTGTGTATTTTTCAATAAAATAATTTAATAATGGAATAGGAAATTATTGACCTTGAACTCTTACGCACTAAAACATTAAAATTTAAATTTTGCACAAGATGATAGTTATATAAGTTATATATTGTTATTACATATTGT
Source organism: Cordylochernes scorpioides (assembly GCA_030710605.1). NCBI lineage: Eukaryota > Metazoa > Arthropoda > Arachnida > Pseudoscorpiones > Chernetidae > Cordylochernes > Cordylochernes scorpioides. The sequence goes on along the minus strand of CP092865.1, from coordinate 27,249,180 downwards.
AAAGTACACCCATTTTATTTATTTATTGCAAAACACACTATTTCCTATGTAGATATTTGCATGTAGATGTACATATTTTATGTACATAGTGTTAAAATATACAGTAGAATTTCCCTGTAAAGGACACCTAATTGCAGAGTCAAAGTGTCCTTTAGGGAGAAATGTCCTCTTACCAGAGAGTTTTTTTTTTTAAGGTTAATTAGTTTATTCAGGGCAGAGAGGGTGGTGTGTCACAGAGGGGCTGTTAATTAATAACAAAACTAAATAGAATTTACTAAAAAGCCTTTATTTATTGCTTTTAATTATAATTAAATTTTAAACATATCAAAGATAATATTATTTATTTACACATATAACTATATGTAAATTAAAGAACAAAAGGAAAAGAAACCAAAAAAACGTAAACATTGGCGACCGCCATTTTTCTTTGTCTGCCAGCAACAGTTGTATAGTCGATCCTGCGCAGGCGCACACCACGCCCGCCGCCACCGCGTGCTGCTCGATGGGGCCGTGTTTTCGAGCCGCTTGCCCACTAAAATGGATATTTAACATACTCCCACCTATGATTTGGGGAAGAAAATCATACAATTAAGATAAGTGATGTGGTACATTAAGATATGTGGTACATAAAAGGAGTTAAGCATTATAAATTGAGTCTCTGTGGTGGCTTGACCACGCGTCCACATCGAGTTCGCTTAGCCTCACTATGCGCTTCTTCAATTGTAGTATCTCCTTTGGATCGAAGAATTGGATCCCCACTTGAAACTTCCAGGGGATAGAGCTTCTGCACAGGGCGTATAAGGGTTCCCAGTTTTGTGCGAACTTTAGCAACCCGAGAATGTCCATCTCTTCCTGGAAACAGTTCCACTATTCTTGCCATAGGCCAGTGGAGTCTCCTCTTGTCTTCCACCTTCACTATAACCACATCACCCACACTCAGTTTCGGAGTCCTCTCATTGGCCTTCTGGACAAGCTGGCCCAGATATTCACTCCGAAAGCGACTTCTGAGAGCTTCTCGCAGCCTTTGACAATGCCGATATCTATCTTGAAATTTCTTTGAATCCAACTTATCAAGATCTGGAACTCCCACGTATTTTGAATCATGTAGAAACATGGAGGGTGATAAAGGAATCAAACTGTCAAAGTCCTCATGAATGTATGTCAGCGGACGACTGTTGATTGTAGCTTCTGCATCACATAGGATAGTAGACATCTCTTCATAGTACACTGAAGAATGTCCCAAAATTCGAACAAGGAGATCCTTGATGGAACGAATAAGACGCTCCCACCAACCTCCCCACCATGCAGCAGTAGGAGGTATGAACTTCCAACTTATCTTGTGAAGATTTTGGTCTAACACTATCTTCTTCCAGTTTAAAGCCTTGAAAGCATTGTTAGCGCCCACAAAATTAGTACCATTATCAGAATAAATGACTGTTGGTCGCCCTCTCCGGGCTATAAATCTTCTCAGAGCTTGTATGAAAGCTTCAGTACTTAATGAGGTTACAAGTTCCAGGTGTATAGCTCTGAAGACGGCACAGGTAAATAGAACAATCCATGCCTTGGTCTTGTTCTTGAGGTAAAGTGGACCAGCAAGGTCTACTCCCAGAATTTCAAAGGCTGTGGCATCTCTCACTCTATCAAGGGGTAAGTGAATCGGTGTAGTTTTCACAGGTTTTGATGAAAATCTTCTACACTTGGCACACTGAGAGACGACACTTCGTATGCTGCGCCGGGAATTTAGGATCCAATAATTTTCTCTGAGTTTGGCAGAAAGGATCTGAACTCCTGCATGACAATGTCTCAGATGGAATTCTCTTATCAGGCATGTGACAACATGATGTTTTGTTGGAAGCAAAATTGGGTAACGAAATGAATATTCGTCATCCCTTTCAATAAGCTTGGATTTTATACGGATCAATCCAAAATGATCTCTGATTATCATCAACCCGTTGATCGAATCTCCTCGGCTAGAAAAAACTTGCTGTTGCACAGTTTTCCAAATTCCCTTTTCAGCATCTTCTAATTCTGAAAGCTGTAGACTATGCATACCTGATGGGGACAATTTTTGTGTATTTCGTATGAACCTCCGGATCCACGCATTTATTCTGACAATCTTTGTAAAAATTGAAAATCTTTCAAACCATGGCATTACTTCAGTTCTGGCATGAGTAGTCACCAATACTTGCCTATCTATTTCTAAATTGACCAAAGTTCTGTCTGAGTGGAATAATTGCTTTGGCCAGTGATCTTGCGGCTGCTTGAGCCATTCAGGTCCCTCCCACCATCTGGTGCGTTTAAGCTGTAGTACACTACAACCTCTTGAAGGAAGGTCTGCAGGGTTGAGGCTCCCTGGTACATAAAACCATTTGTTCGGACCTGCAGTGTTGCATATCTCTTTGACTCTGTTGTTTACAAAGGTGCCCCACTGCCTGTTTGTCTTGATCCATGAAAGTGCTGTAGTAGAGTCTGTCCAATAATACACCGGTTCCGCAGCCAAATTCAAAGACTCAGTTATGTACCTGCTGAGTCTAACTCCCAACATACAAGCAAGAAGTTCCATCCTAGGGATAGTAGTTTTCTTAAGTGGACCTAGCCGGGATTTGGCCATCAAAAGTTGTACTGACACTCCTTTGTTCTCAGGACAACGTAGAAAAGCTGCTGCTGCATATGCACTTTGGCTGGCATCACAAAATATGTGAATGGACCAATGGGCTCTAATCCCATGGCCCACTCTACGTGGAATTTTTATGTCGGCAAGAGTGTCCAACTCACTGTACCACTTCATAAAATTTTCTTGAATGGTTGATGGTAAAGGTTCATCCCAATCAGTTTTGACTGTCCAGGCTTGTTGAATAAGTAGTTTAGCAGGTAATAAGACAGGAGCTAAGAATCCAATTGGGTCAAAGATCTGTTGGGTATGAGACAAGAGGTCTCTCTTGGAAAGTGAGTTTATTATAACTCCGAACTTGGGGGTCACATTAAGAGTATCTTCTAAAAGATCCCATTTCATGCCCAGAACTGAAGCCTCTTCACTCCTTTCTATATCAACACTAGGAGGTAATCTAGAATAGACTTCCTTGACTCGGTGTATAGGTCCGAATTGCCACATTCTGAGATCCATCTTGGCTCTTGCAAATATCTCAGTAGATTTCTCCACCAGATCAACTAATTCTGCCTCGGTATCCACTGAAGTGACACAATTATCAATATACAAACATTCCATCAACTTCTGAGGAAGAGCTCCAAATTCAGATGAGACTCCCTTAAGATGATGCAGAATGACTGCTCCAAGCAAATAGGGGCTACAGGTCACACCAAAGACAACTCGCTTGTGACGGAAAACCTGAATCTGATGATTATTTTTCCACCATAAGAATCTAAGATAGTCTCTATCTTCTTCTTTCACTTCAATTTGCAAAAAGGCTTTTCTAATGTCAGCAATAACTCCAATAGCCTTTTCTCTAAACTTCAGTAGGATAGCTGGGATCTGTTCAATAACATTTGGGCCACTTGCCAAGCAATCGTTCAATGAAAGATTCCCCTTGTCCTTACATGATGCGTCAAACACAGGTCTTATCTTGGTGGTGTTGCTATTGGCTTTAACCACTGGGTGATGAGGGAGATAATGACACTTCCTGTTCAAATCTTCTGGAGACACCTTTTCAATAACACCTTCAGCTAGCCATTCTTGGAACACCCTATCATATTCGCTGAAGATACATTTAGCTCTCAATTTACGGGTTGTGTTGAAAAGTCTTCTCTCTGCAATATGACGATTGGATGGAATTCCTTCTTGGTTCCCCAGCCAAGGTAATCCTACACAAAAGCGTCCATCTTTCAGCTGATGAACAGTATTTAAGAAGTGCTGGTGTACTATTTTATCTTCTTCTAGCTTGGTAAGATTTTCCCTGGGATCTTTTATGCCAATCGTTTCTAAATCCCACAAATAATCAACTGACATATTTCTACTGTGCATGCTGATGACCACCAGTGATGAGTAATCAGTCTGCTCATCTTTCTTCGGTGAAGGGCCACAAATTGTCCATCCAAGATGTGTTTCTATAGCTGTTAGTCCATTTTCCAGCTGCTTCACACGTCCCGACAAAAGGCTTCCATAAATATCACTGCCGATCAAAAGTTCTATCTTGGGGCTATCTCTCCCAAGATCAGACAGCCAAATTCTAGATCCTTTTAGTTCGTTCAACCATGCTCCTTTAGGCGTCCTTGGAATCTCTCCACAAATAATGTCTTGACCCAAGAATTCAAATTCTCTCAGAGTGTCCAATTCTGATAGGTTGCTGCATAATGCGACCGTATACACCTTATGGCATTTTGTTTCTGTTTGTGTACCACCAAACAATGAATGAGCAATATTTACATTGCCGATGGGCTTCAATTTTACTTCTAGTGCAGTGGATTCCAAAATATAGGACTTCTGAGAACCAGGGTCCAAGAGTGCTCGCACTCTTCTATAGCCATTATTTCCCATAATATTGACCATCAAGGTCATTAATGTTACATCTTTTGTACACTGCTGATTGGCTAAAGCACTCTGCACTACTTCAGAGACATGCGTCTTTTCCTTTCGGTTGCAGGGCAAGTCAGGACAAAGAAGAACGTAGTGTCCTTTGGCACAAATATTACATTGAACTGTCCTCTTGCAAGCCTTTGCAAGATGTCCAGGTTTAAGGCATTTCAGACAACACCTCTTTTCATAGATCTTTGCTCTTTTATCCTTGAATGGCATAGATTGAGCAGTGATGCAGTCTTTACTTTGGTGATTATTTTCACAGAACAAACATCCCATCTCCTTGGCAGAAAATAAACCTGCAGCTGTAGGTATATTTGAATTCTGCTTAAACTTATTTCTAAGTTTCTCTTTTGGGGAAGACCCTTCAAATCCTCTCCTGGCTAGAAGTCTTCTTTCTTCCCCTTCCACTTCTCTTCTAAGAAAGTCCATAAGATTGTTAAGGCGAGAGCTGGAGTTAGAATTAGAGTTTTTTGATTCATCACAATTATTCAGCGGTGATCTCTGCCAAGCAACCAGCACATCTTCTGGCAAACAAGACTCTATCATAGGGAAAAGCCATGCTGTGTTTTCCTTGGTGTCAACACCCAAAGATTCCAAAGATCTTAGTTGTGTTTCAAGTTTGTCATATAGTTTTGCCACTGACCGCCTTTCATCTGGTGGAGTCTTGACATTTGCCATCATTAATTTAAGCAGTTCCCTTACATATATTTCCACAAGCAAATCTTTCTGTCCATACCTTTGTTTCAAGGCTTGGACCGCTTTGGCATAGTTGTCTGCTGTTTGGGGATAGCTTTCTATGAGCTCTCTGGCTCTAGTGTTTGATTGCATAGACTGCACCAGATAATGAAACTTGTCTGCATCATGCAGCTCAGTATCCTCATGAATCTTTTCAAATTGTGCCCAAAATGGAAGCCAATTAATTAATTCTCCATCAAATTTTCTCATTTCGATCTTAGGAAGTTTATAACTTTTGGCCATTAATGACCCATTTGAGCTTCCCAGGGATTTAACATCACTTTTGTTATCAGAATCAATTAATTCTCTTACCTTTCTTTCCAGGGTGATGAAGGTATCCGAATAATGTTCTGCTTCCTCAATTTCACAATTTAAAGTGTCTTCTTCTGCATCAGCCACCATCATATGATCCAACATCTTCTGGTCAAGATCCTTTAATTTGAAATCGATATCTTTTAATTTGCTAAATTTGTCCCTGATCACACCTAGATCAGCATTAGTTTTACTTATTTCGGAATCCAAAACATTTACTACCTTAGTAAATCGCGTTCTGGTTACTGAGCGCAACTTCTTGTCACGTTCCATCCTGGCAGGCTCGCCACTTTTGTTAATTAATAACAAAACTAAATAGAATTTACTAAAAAGCCTTTATTTATTGCTTTTAATTATAATTAAATTTTAAACATATCAAAGATAATATTATTTATTTACACATATAACTATATGTAAATTAAAGAACAAAAGGAAAAGAAACCAAAAAAACGTAAACATTGGCGACCGCCATTTTTCTTTGTCTGCCAGCAACAGTTGTATAGTCGATCCTGCGCAGGCGCACACCACGCCCGCCGCCACCGCGTGCTGCTCGATGGGGCCGTGTTTTCGAGCCGCTTGCCCACTAAAATGGATATTTAACAGGGGCAGTTCTGTCTGGGGTGGCAGAGAAATGAGCTGGTACTCCTGAGTGAGCCAGATCTCCAACACCGGAGAGTTTCTAAATTGTAAAAATTATAATTTTGCAAGTGAAAACTGTCCTTTGTGGGGAGGTGTCTGCTAGAGAGAGAGAGAGAGAGTGAAAATCATTTAAATTAACATTTTAGAGAAATATTTATAAAAGAAATAAAGTTTATTTACATATAATCAAAATTACAAGGTAATAAGACCAAATCCAAATAAATAAATATATTATATTAATTAATTTTTTTATTTGGATTTGGTCTTATTACCTTGTGTTTATAATCTTTAATCCAAATTTTGACTTATCATTATTATCAAAAATGTTTATTATATTGTTAGAATTAACCACTAAATTAATGGTATATATCTAGATTATTTTAAAATAAAACACTATACTACTTAATTCTAGAATTTTAAATTCATTATTGTAATTTAGGTCCAAGGTAATTAAGTCTTCAGAATTTGTTAAATTTTCTATATTATTTACTGGAAACCATTTGGTTTTAACTGAAACTGTTCATTGTACTCTCAAATCAAAGTTGGCACCAGATTAAAATATGCTCAGGTTTGTGTCTTGGTCACAAAAGCAGATTGAAGATTTAATTCTATCAATTCGGTATGTATTAAAGTCTCCATGCTCGTAAAAAAATTGAATATTATAAAAATTTGGCTGGATAAATTTTGGTAATCTTGAGTTTTCAAAAATGTCTCTGAAATTATCATTAGAATCTTCATAGTATTTTTAAAGTTTCATTTAATAATTTAGATATTATCATTCTTTTTGCTGGTTCATTTCTATTATAATCTATTTCAACTTTAAATATGTTTGACAGAATGAAATCCGTAATTTTAGGTATTCTTGCAAGAACTTGTGCACAATTTGAAGATGTTGTATCTATTGTGTATATTAAACTTTATTAATAAAATAAACTTTATTTCTTGTACGATTATTGCTCTAAAATATAAAAATTTGAGTAAATTTCACTCTCTCTAAAACTAGAAATAATTTGTATATATATTATGAAAATATGTACATAAAATAGTTTGAACATTTACATGCAAATACCCACATAGGATATAGTGTTCGCTTTGTAACTAATAAATAAAATTTAAAAAACACCTAAATTCCTTAGCAGGAAATTATCCTGTGGCAATGGAGATATTGAAATTTTTTTGTGTAATTGGGTTTATGAAATTTTGAAACTATTATAGACGCATATGATTCTTTTGAAAATTAAACAATTTCTACTGTCCTTACTGCAATGTTTAATCTTCAAAAGAATCATACACATCTATAATAGTTTCAAAATTTCATAACAGATGACGTGCGAATTGCTCTTTATATTCTCTTATATGTGTAACCCAAAATATCCTCGGTGATCTCTACTCAAATTATTTTCTTGCTAGAAGTCTTTATTTATACCTTCCAACTTGATTTATCAAAAAATTCAATAAATGAGTAAGGAATAAGCTAGTGTTGGAGTCGGAATCCTATCTTCCTCTTCTTTCTTATCTCCACTCAATCATATCAGGGTATCAAGCTTGTAGAGCTTTTTGATGGTGTCTGCCGGGTGGATGAGTAGAGCTCATCAATGAATGAGCCAATACCATCAATGATGTGGTTTGGGGTTGCAGGTTGAGAATTGCCCTTGAAACATGTTGGGAAAACCTTGCAACCATTCTGGAAAATCATTGTTTGTTGATGACCAGACTTAAGAGTGTTACAGAATCCTGTGATGTATCACAATTAGCCAGCAATGATCTCTGTCATACAAAAACCACTTCAATGGACAAACAAGACTTTTTTTAGAGTTCTCCATATTCGGGGATAGCTCCTATTAGGCGCTCTGGCTCTAGTATCATGATGTATATATTTTTTTAATTGGGCCCAAAATGAAATCTAACTAATAAGTTTACCATCATATTTTATTGAACCAAATATTATGGAACAAGCCTGAATCAACATTTAGTTTATTATGGTTCCACTAGATGGCACTCTGCATCTAAAATGTTCATGTGAGTGATCAGAATATGCCTTTTGTTTTTAATATACAGTTAAACCCCTCTATAGTGAACCCCAATGGGACAGAGTTTTTGGTTTACTATAGCAATGTTTTTGCTATTTTTTTTCTTTTCTGAATTTTTAGACTGTATGATTAAAGGACAGCCATTCACACAGGAAAATGCAGCCACTTAATAATGGTCACTTTGTTTTAATTCCATAAATTGACCTATTTCCTTAACTCCGCCTTTGCTGGTCCCAAGCCCGGATTAAAAAGGAGGAGGGGAGCAGTAACAAGCTCACTAAAAAACCTGGGCTCAGCTGGCCCGGCTGTTAGCACCCTGTAAGGGCTCCTAATCCAGGGATACAGGATGAGCAGCATTAGGAGCGGCTTCCCATGGCGTCTGTTCTTCATGTCAGAGGCGGCCATTTCTTTTGGAGCTAAGTCGGCCTGCCACTGAGTAGTGCTCCCATCTTAATGACAAAGGCAGACGCATTCTACTTCACCCAGTCATGATGGTTGTCAACAGACACCATCAAAAGTCTCTGGGTTTACAAGCCTGACACCCTAATATGATTGAGTGGAGATAAGAAAGAAGAAGACCTATTTCCTTGCATTAATGATGAATATCAAAAGAAGTCATTTGATAATAGGTTCTTCTTATCATTAGCATACTTGTACCTCTATGTATAATTTAAAAATTAAGACAAGTCCTAAGCAAAGCTTTATTAATTATATATTAAAAGATACAAGAGCATTTCAGAACATCTTTATCATATTATATAATACTTTATTTACTTGAAAAAAAAAATGTTTCTAATACCTTGTTTGAAATCACTCTCCAAGCATTGCCCCTTTCAAATAAAGTTGTTTTTAGCGAATTCAACTCCGGGGTCCTTTGTCTTGGAGTTCTCTGGAATAAAAGTGTCGTTGACCTAGCGCTAATGATGTGAGATGGGAATCTTTCCTCTTAACTCTAGGCCTAACTGCAATCGTTTATTAATATCTATAATCGTATTATCTCCTTGTTTTTCTCTGTCTGTCTGACATACAGTCCGTATTTTATTTGGCTCTTAAACGGTATATCATGTTATGCAATAGCATATTTGGTTTGGTACAGGGTACAAGGTGATGGGGCATATGTAGGGACATGGCAGAATGACTGGGCCTTTAAATTATATGATATATATATATACCTGTTTATCTTGATGTTTGCTATGTTTTGGGTCTAGTAAGGTGTATTACTTTTTTATTTTATTAATGCTTGTATAAAAAAATGAGTGGGAAACTTTACAATTGAAGTCTCAAAGTGTAGAGAGGACTGAATGTGATGGTTAAGTTAGCCTCAAAGTTTTTATCTAAAATTAAGCTTTTCATTCGTTGAGCTTGCAAAAACCTTGTCCAAAACTAAGCCTTTCAAACTGAGATGCCTTGTCCGTATGGATGTCCTCTTCTGGATTGATGTCTGCCAGGGTCCTAAGTGAGTGGGTGTTGTGACAGTTATTCCTGTAGGATCTAGTCATGCCTGGGTTTATCTTCATTCCTTTAAAATATCCTGTTCTGATACATAGCTACCCTTGTCAATAGTGGATTTGAGCATAAAGCACTGATGGTATTTAAAACACGAAAAACACACAACTGCCAATTGGCATCCTATCCATAAATACCCTGTGAACATCTACAATAAGTTTATTCCACCGTGTCCGTGCACCATTGAACCAACCATTAAAAAAGGAAACACAGTGGCAATGGGATGAAAAATGCCAAGTGGAGTTCAAGCCTTCAAAGAACAGCCTCACCACACAACCCGTCTTACACCTGCACCAACAACAACAAAATGCCTTTATTAAGGAGACTTGCCCCATACAGGATTCTCCCAGATGAGTAAAGAGAAGTAAACATAGCAGTTATCGACAGAAAGTGGAGATTTAGATCGACCTTTCTACAAGTTAGATCCATCAAATATGTTGCGCTTATTGCCTGTACTGTTTTCCAGTATTTGTGAAAAGCTAATGCATTGGGTTCGCTTTTTACTACTTTTTCCATCAGAACATATGGAGAATTGTTTTCATAATCAATCTTTTAAAGAGAAATTTATCTATCCTACTCCAGTACCGAACAATAAAACGTGTATTGTGGAAATTCGTTGCTAAATTCGCTATTGTACAGAGTGCACTTTAAGTTATAGATTTCAAAAATAAAACAGGATTATGTACATATATATGTCACAATTTATAAACGATAGCTTATGTACTATCCAGCCCTAACTTCCAAAACATTCCATCTCAACCACTTTTCCTCTTTGTAAATAATATAAATCTACCTAACAAAACCCCTTCCAAACTCCAATGTATTGTAAATAATCGAAAACTTGTCAATCTGGAACAAATGAATTAACAAAAGAGTTAAAATAAAATTAAGTGCGCTCTAATAAAGTCTGAAAGTATGTCAGTTAAATAACCAGGGTGATAAACAAGGTGCATGGCTAAAATTAAATGTTTCCCCATACAAACATGTAAGCCATTTTGCTAAGGCGCATCACCATCTGATTGGTCCCCCAAATCAGGTTACCCTCAGGTTCAGGGCAGATGTTACAGAGGCAGCAGGGTCATCAGTCAGGACAGCAGACAGTTTGACAGCAGAGAGTTTTCACAATCAGCAGGGAGTTGACAGATCAGCACACTGTCCCGACTTCATGCTAGTGAATCTTCTTCAAGACTTCACGCCAACTTACCTTCAAAATTTGAAAATATTGAAAATACCATCGTTATAATGAACTTTGTGATTTTTTAAATAACGAACCTATTTTCGGTCCCAAAATGATAAAATATATTTAAAATACTATGCTTATAACGAACTTAAAATTGTGATTTAAAAATTTTTAAAACAACAAAATTTTGAGCATGTTTCAGCTCACAGATCGCGATTTCAAAACAAAAAATTAGCGCCATTGTTTGTTTTCATTTCCATTCTATTTTTGCTGTATGTTGTATAAATTTTTACGCATTATACTTTTATTTAATAAAATATATTTGCATTCGACAATTTTGAAATAGGAGAAAAATACAAATGGCTTCCAAAATAAAGAAAAGAAATAAAGAGTGGCGTTCTAAAAAAAAAAAAATAGTGGCAGCATGCCTTTTTAGAAGCGTTATATATTAAGTTTAACCTAGGCTAAATAATAATTCCAAATAATTTTAAAGCCAGAAATGGTTTGAATAACAGGTTAAAAACAAAATTTAATATACACTTCAGAAGAATATGTGGAAACTGGAATTGGAAGAAGAAGAAGAAGAAAAAAACAGTTCCCCGTGTCTCATGGACCACAAACAAATCGACTTATAAATTCTCAAAAACTACCACTACAGTTCTATTTTTAGAATGGAATTCTTGTTAGGTATATGATTCATTCAGGGTTCGCGGATATTCCCCCTGGCCGGCCGTTTCCCTACCGATTTGGTGTTTGCAAATTGACGTTTTTTATTCGCAATTTTACCGATCGCGCTATCGTATCAACATGTTTCGCGCCCGATTTTTCTGAATTGGATACTTTTGATTCATTCCCAATTGATTCAGAATACATGGAGCTTTATTCCTTTGATGGAAATAAGATATATTTTAAGACAATTCTGATTTTCAAATTTCACTTTCAAACAACAAGGTATTAGAGGCATTTTTTCAAATAAATATAGTATTATATTATTTGAGAAAGATGTTCTAAAATACTCTTATACTTTTAAATATATAATTAATAATGTTTTACCTAGGGGGTTTGGCTTAATTTTTAAATAATACATAGGTTTATATATAAACATGTATGCTAATGATAAGAAGAACCTATTAACAAATGACTTCTTTTGATATTCAGCATTACTGTAAAGAAATAGGTCAATTTAGGGAATTAAAACAAAGTGACCTTTATTAAGTGGCTGCCTTTTCCTGTTTGTATGGCTGTTTTTTAATTATACGGTCTAAAAATTTAGAAAAGTAAAAAAAATGGCCAAACCGTGGCTATAGTGAACCAAAAGCTCTGTCCCATTGGGGTTCACTATAGAGGGGTTTTACTGTATATATATGTGATATCTTGGGACCTCTGGGACCAGTGTTACCTGATGCTAGACGAACCTCGATGTCAACTCTACCGTGCAGTCGTGGTGGAAGGCGACACAGCTGGGCCAAAGGTGAAATAAACAAACAGAGATTCCACTAAGAAGCGTCTGACGTCAAGAAGGAATGGGATGAGGGGAGAGAGAGATCTTTAGAGCAAGTGTTACCGTTGGGATCCAAGCGCAGACTGCCTAACCTAGGTTCTCGATTTAACACCAAGACCTTTCTTCTTTCTAATTGGTAGGAAGATGTCACGTGGCCGTTGGCTATTGGTTGACCTACTTAGGTATTGTTTCCTAATTGGTAGGGATATGTCACGTGGCCGTTGGCTATTGGTTGACCTACTTAGGTGTTACCTTCTAATTGGTCTTTGCTGCTGTCTTTGTTGGAAGATATATCCGGCCTTGCCCAGGAAATACTGGTCGTTAAACTCGACTTTTATGATTTCCGCGATAATAAAATTGACTGTAAATTTATTAATAGTGGTGCTGGCTTTAAGCCTCTTTGCTAGGCCTTACTTCTACTCTCACCTAAGCCTGATTAGTTTTAACCTTAATTTTCTCCTGTTAGTCTCCATTCCTTCTATCTGTACAGTTGCTATACTTTATTAGATTCTTACGCGGTACAGATTGATGTTAGTTGAGGCTTTCTATTTGCAGTACATAAGAAGTTATATACAGTCATGGGGTGGAACATATGGTAGTAGATATCTAGACTATTTACAACAATTCCATGGTCTTAAATCATCACATATATATAGTGAAAAATAATTCTTACTTGTGCAATGCAACGCTTTACAGTCATTAGGATATCATCATTGAAATAAAACTCAGTAGTAGTTGATTGTATGAAAATACTTATAGTGAGAATCAAATACAGAGTTTCTTATTGTTGCCTAATCCAACTGTATAGACTGGTATATTGCAGTTCTAATAACTAGAGAAATGTTTCTTTGTAAAGTATTGGAATCCGTACATCCAACACAAGCCACGAGAAACAGTGTTATTTAATATCTCCGTCAAGCATTTTACCAAACCGATATTTTCTTTTGCAGAGGTTGATTATCCCATTAGTGCGCCAGACAAATTGAAGGTTGCCTGTTGTGGTCTAAATTTTAGTATTCTAAACCAGAATTTTATGGTTCATTTCTTCATTATGACATCGAGTGAATTTCTTTCTGTTTCTGCCCTCTGAATATAACCCAGAGTATAGCTTGGAAGGTTTAAATATCGCCTAAGAAAGGTATCCTGAATTCTATTTATAATTAAGGCCTGATCTCATGTGCCCAGATTGGAGCTCCACAGAGTAAAACTGATAGAATCAGAGAGATAGTGGTTAGATTCTAATTAATTTTTCAAAATATTAATTTGCATTTGGAGATATCCAAATTTGGGTAACTATATTCGAATTATCAAAGATTTCAATTATACCATTTACTTGACAAATGACCCGGCCGGCTTTGCCCGAGAATCCCCCCCCCCCCCAGTGAAATTTCCTTTATACTGAAATTACATCAATAATAAATAGTAAAAATGCCATAGAATAGCAACACAGAAGTAACACATAAACCACAGGCAAAAAGTATGTGTAATGGCAAAAATTGTATTATATTAGTGTTTAGGTATTTGATTTAATTATTTTTTGCAATCCATTTAGTTGTTTAAAAATCAATATAGTTTAAATAGATGGCAGCTTTCCACCCAACCCTCGAGGTACCCGCCCCAGCGCATTAACCCTTGAAATTGCCTGAATTGAGTGACTGCAATGCCCATCTTCTCATTAAGAATAAGAAAAAATAGGTTTATAAAAAAATTTAATCCGAAATACTAACATGTAAATATTTTTCTGTGGAAAATTAAAGAACACATGGAAATTAGCCAAACAGATGTGTTTGTTAATGACTGCGACTGCATTTTAAAGGGCCAGAACAAAAATTTAAAAAAATACGAAAGTCATTATTTACATACAGTAACGCTAATTTGTAAAGTTTTTTAAAAATTTCATTGTGTGCACTTACCGTAACTTAGTAATATAAATTTCTCTCTCAATACTTTTGTGAACAAAGTAACACTTGTATAAAAATATATTTCTAAAAGAGTATGCAAGCAACTTGAAAAAAAAAATAAAAAAATGCAGAATGCTCATTGGTCACTTAATTGGCCCGGTGTTGTTACTTCGACTTGTATTTACTCCGCGGCACCAATTGGTTGAGTAGTTTTTGAGTTTATCGCGAAACAGACATTGACTTTTATATATAAGATGAAGATCAAGAATAAACATGAAGATAATGGTTTGACCTGGAGCACGCCAGAACAAATTTTAATATATTCGATGAAAGAATTATTACAAAGAACCACCGCCGTCGTGTTTTCATAGTAACTTTTAATTAGGTTGAAAAATCGGTATTTCAATCCAAAATTATTTATTTATTTCATTAATAACTTTACGGATATTTGAGATAGAAGCCTGAAAATTTGCCTAAAAGTTTTTCCAGATTCCATCTATATACTGTTAAAATTTCAACCAGATTAGTTACGTATTATCTTCTTCTTTTTTATCTCCACTCAATCATATTAAGGTATCAAGCCTATAAAGCTTGAGACTTTTGATGGTGTCTGCCGGGGAAGAGTAGAGCTCATCAATGGATGAGTCAATAATGTGTTTTGGAGTTGCAGGTTGAGAATTGCACTTAGTACATAGTGGGAAAACCTTGCAACCATTCTGGAAAGTCATTGTCCGTAGATGACCAGACTTAAGTCTGGAAATCAAAGACTGCTGTTCTCTTGGGAGGACAGAACCGTTGCTTGTCCCTCCTGCTTTGTACCAGTCATATATGTGCAGCATTAGATTTCCATTCCTGCAGGCATTGGGTTTTGATGGTACGGAGGAGGTCTCTTTCGTCTAGTTGGGTGGTAGATTCCCTGGCTTCAGGTAGGCCAAGAGCTCCAGCCTTTGCCAGAGAGTCTGCCAGCTCATTTCCAGGAATTTCAAAGTGAGCTGGAAGCCATTTCACTGTGACAGAGCTGTTGGCTGGGAGTCGGTTTACAGACTTAGCAATGCTCTTGAGTTTTGTGGATGTGTATAGCTGACAAACATACATACATAGACTTTTATAAATATAGGGATTAGAATTTTAAATTTTTTTGGACCTTATATGTTTATTATCATCAAAACTACCTATACAGAACTCCAATGATAGAAAAAAATAATGAAGATCAATTTTTTGAAACTGTGTGTTGAGAGGGTTCACATCACTGATAAACCAAGGTCTTTACTCTCTAAAATTTTCTGTCTCATCACTGTTTTGATGATTTATATAATGGGAATTGCAAGTGCCAAAAAAAAATGTGATAGATTTTATTCTAAAATTTATTTGATACGTTAGAATTTTTATATTTTGGAAATAAAAGGCATTATAATTCCATCAGTAAAATTTGTAACAATTGAGTATTTTTATTTTTTTGACCAACCAAAACAGTTTCCTACTGTGCCTAATGCAATCAGTGGCCAACACTGCGGGTGATTTGGTCAACTTGACCACCTTACTTTTAGAATAAACTATTCTGCTAACTCCACAGGTCCCAAGTCTGGATATAAAATGACGAGGGGGGGTAGTAACAAGCTCGCTACAAAACCTGGGCTCAGCTGGTCCGGCTGATAGTACTCTATAACAGCTATAGATCCTGGAATACAGGATGAGTCTGTACTCCATGTTAGGAGCTTCTTACAGACAACACAATTATTGTAGGTGAACTTAATGCCAAACATCAACTATGGGGATGTTCCATGCCAAACCCAAGAGGCAAAATACTATCAAACAACAACAACATGTTAGGAGCTGCTGAACACTGCGTCTGTTCCTTATGTCAGAGACAGACATTTCATATTGGAGCTACAGAGGGTGTTCCATTTTTAAAATAACGATTTTAGTGCTTTATTAAAAATAATCACTTATAATATTTTAGGCATTTTGAATTATTTAAAAAAATATTTTGATGAAATATAAAACAATGCTTGTTCTTTCGAATAAATATAAGATCACAGGAATTGCACCATGCTTCTTTCACGAGCTACAGCATTTCAAAATTGTTATTTTAAAAATAGAACACGCTCTGTAGGTCAGTCTGCTACCGAGTAGTGCTCCCTGTCTTAATGACAAAAGCAGTTGCATTTTACTTCACCCAATCCTCATGTTTATTCAATCTCCCCTCTATGCTACATTGGCCGTTATGCAAAGATTATTCTGCTTACATATTTCAAGAAATTCTTGGTGAAGATAGCTGAGGAAATTATGGACATAAGATTTTTTTTTTTTGGAAATGGTAGAAGCTGAAAAAAATGTGTGTTTACAAATATGTATATGCATTGAGCATTGCCTGTATGCAAATATAATTTTAAAATAAGGCTATTCAATAACAAAGTTATATTAATGCACCATTATTTGAAATAAATAAAAATAAGTGGTATATGTTCTTTCAATTCTTACACTAGAATTGTCTAATAAATCGTGCCTACTCTAATTCCATTTGGTAGTTGAAATCAAGACTAAATTGAATTAATCTAGTTGAAGGTAGAATAAAACTCCAAGAAATTCAATACAGTACAGTTCAACCTGTCTATATCGCCCCCTCTTGGGGCTCACCAAAATAGGGTCCTATAGACAGGTCACTTTTAATGTAAAATGTTAACATCTTAATGTTTAAAATCAGGTGCTTATAGAGAGGAAGGTGCTATTTAGAGGGGGCGCTATAGACAGGTTTAACTGTATATAACCGCATTAATTCAACCAGCTATTCATTTAAAACTGACTTTTATTAATTCAACTCAAAATTCCTTGAGAGGGGTGTTGTTGAATTAAAGATGTTGGGAAGACTGTATATTGACAACTAAAAGAAAAAAAAAGACACATATAAATAGAGAAAGAAAACCAGATAATTAAAATTTAGCTTTATTTTTCTTTAAAGATATTTTTTTAAACTTTTTTATTTAAATTGTATTCTCTTCCATCTTCACAAAGATTTTTTTTTTTCTTCTTTTTTTATAATTGCTGAGGAAGAAGGTTATTTATATACCTCTGGGATAGGGGAAAGGGAGGATATTATAGGCTGTGACTAAAAGTGAGATATTATTTAAGAGAAAGAGAGATAATAGAGATCTAGATATATATATATACATTGCAAGGGCTATAAGAAATTAGTGGACAGGTGGGTAGCTACAGGTAGAAAGGGGGGTGAGGTATGCATTTTTAACATAAATTAATTTCTTTTTCTAGCAGCAAAAAGGCGACAGTGTTAAACAAACTACTCTCTTCAATGTGTATTTTTTTTATACCATAGTTACATATATGTTAATATATATGTGGTACCAACAAGAGAAGGATAAGAGGGATCATAGAAAAATAACTCTTCATTAGTTTTCCTCCATCTAAATTGGTCCTAAAAAAAGCAAAAATATATATTTGTTAAAAAGATTAAAGCTATAGAACAAAACAAAAATATTCTAAAAAAAAAAACACTATCTTAAAGAATATATGCAAAAAAAAATCTGAAAAAATAGACTACTAGGAATATTTATATAGGGGGAAAAATCTATTTAAAAAAAGAAAACAAGGCTGATTGAAATGTAAAATACTTTTGTAGTTTACTATTTTCAAAGTTTTTTTTTTTCTCCTAAAAATTATATATAAGCACCTTTTAGTAAAAAAAAAAACTCCAAATGGCACTGTGCTTGCATATAGGTATATAATGCATGTTAGTGTAGTAGTGTATTGTATGTGGTGAACAAACTATATAATGAGGAAAGCTAAAAAAAAAAAAAGAAGTATTTAAATGTGCCATTAAAAAACATAATGAACGATAACATTCTGTGGAGAAGGCAGTTTGTTTATAAACGAGGTTGGTTGAAAATGAATAAATAGAAGAAATAAAATACATTTTGCCACAAAATGAATTCTATATAACAGGAGATATATAGAGAATGAACCTCAGGTGAGAAACCCACCTTAAGAAAACATGGTCTCTTCTGGAGGTAGTCTCTCATTGGAGTTTGGATTGAGAGATTTTATAAGTGACTTAACAGATGGATTGGTCACTTAGAAGAGACTTTCTTACTATTAAAAGAAAGAGAGAAATGAAACCTGTCATAGACCTGTCTTAGGAGAGTTAGTGCATTTGTTTTACACCATGATAAAGCACAATTTGGATTATAGCTACAATAAGACCTAATCCAAACAAATTAACTGTGTGACATTTCGGTAACAGCATTGTTATCATCATCAGACAAAAGAATAAATGACCATATATCTTTGTCTGATGATGGCAACAACGCTGTTAACCAAAACGTCACACACTATTAAATTATTTGGATTAGGTCTTATTTTATTGTAATCCAAATTGTGCTTTATCATAAGAGATAAAAGAAAGAAAAAAATATTTCCCCCATTCTGTTTAAAGTATCAATTTGTTCATATGTACCCCAAACAATAAGTAGTTTGTAGTTTTAAAGATGGGGGGAAAAAAATAATATTTTGATTAAATAACACCACAAATCATACTTAACCCTAAATCAGGAGTCAGCAAACTGTGGCTCACAAGCCACATGCGGCTTTTTGGATGTGAAGCTGCGGGTTGTACTCTTGTATCAAGTTTTTATTTATGCAAGCACTATTTATTGTTGGCAAGAAAAAATTTTGTGGCTCTTTAAAAACTTTGTAAATTGTGATTTTTTACTTTTCCAACTCAAAAGGTTGCTGACCCTCTAAAGGTATTCAATCTATAAAATAAAATTTTATATAACACTTAATCAGATAATCATGATATTAAAAAAGGAACAAGACTCTCCAAATAAGCGGACAACATACTTGCTAATAAAACATCTTACAATCCACACATTCTCAACTTAAGATTTGTACTCCTGGTGGTGATGCCTGAGAATGCACTAATAAAATGAACTCATCTCCAGAAACCTCTCTATTGCATTATTTTAATTCAACTTAAGGTTTACCAGATTTATCACATTTAAGACCAGAGTTCTAACATACCAAATCCTGGAGATAGCTCCTTAAGACATCTGTTTCTTCAGTTCCTTTTATAGTTCTCTATCTATTCCAATACAGTTGGGAGTGGCCACTCTGAAATTTACCATTTTAGTACATTTGCCTCTTTAACAAAACTAAGGTCTTCTTTTGTCTTATCTTCACTCAATCATATTAGGTTGTATCAAGCTTGTAGAGCTTGAGACTGAAGGTAATAAGACCAAATTAATAAATTGTGTATGATCTTTGGGTAACAGCATTGCTACTATCATCAGACAAAAGATTTGGTCTTATTACCTTATGTTTCTCATCTATACCCCACAAATTGTATCTTATGGATCAATGGACATCCTAGCTTCTATATAGTCTGAGTTTCACAAGTGATATTTTTGTAACAATAACCATAATATTGCTTTCTTACTTAAAAATTAGAATAAAAATTGCACATCATATTACACAAAATTTTAAGCTGTTAAACTTATATCTGAGAACAAAATTGTATTTTAGACCAACATTTCCTTGTCTGTCTTAAATTGAGAATGGATATAAATTAACAGTGTTAGTTAGGGTCTATATAAGTTACTTTTTTGTGATCATTACCATGATTTCCTAACAGTTCTCTAACTCAATCCTTTGATCTTTCAAAACAATCATTAGCAAGACCGGAGGAAGGACAAAATTTGACTGTCTGTGGTGGATAACCAACGACAACAGCTCGCCATGATGGAAACTTATGGACTAGTCTCCATGACCTTGTATAATTATACAATGGGATAACAATAACAAAAAAATAGCAAAAGGCCCTATGAAAATATAATATTTGTGAATAAACTTGAAAAAGAAGTATCAATTTAATTTTTTATATAATAAAAATAAAGTCAGAGAGAAAATACTTTTTTTTCTTTTTATTATTTTGAAGACTTTTAAGAAAAATAGCAATTTTTTTTTTAGTTCAGCATATACTTTAAAAAAAAAAAGATAATTTATTTTTGTTGTTGACGTAATCTTCATAGAGGAGAGATATGGGGGGAGAAATATATATATTATATTACACATAGTTATATTCTCTATTACATTCTCTTTAATTAAGGTCAATAGATTTACCAATCAAGCTTTTCTTTATCGATTGAAAAAAAAAAAAGGTTAAATCACCATTAGGTTTTTAAATCTCAGTTCTTCCTTTGAAAACCTTAATAGGGAAATTTGTTTTGGTTTTATAAAAGTATTATAGAGAGAGAGAACAAAGTATGAACATAATCAAATAAGTCAATTATAATGGGGAGGTTTTCTGTTACTATAAAGTCACATACAATAAATTATTAAGCTCACGTTGCCTCCTGATTGCAGATTAGATAGTAAAAAAAAAAGCCCCTTTTTTTTAGAATAAAAACATACACATATGTAAATATATTTTGACAAAATCAATATGAAATCTAAGGCTAGGTTTCCAAGGTTTTATCCATGTTCTAGATTTTTTAATTGATTTTGTCAAAGTGTAAAAGCAGAATATTTATTATATGTAAATAATATATATACAATCAAACTTCATTATAAAAACACATCATTTGGGAGACTGTTGGTATAACCACAGTTGAAACAATTGGAACTTTATGGTAAAGCACAATTCTCACTGCTTTGTTCTTATGCATACCTCTGGTGAATCCTGTATAGGGTCAGTGACCCTAAATAAAAGCTTTTTGTTGTTGATAAAGCACAATTTGGATTATAGATTATAATACAACAAAATAAAACTTAATCCAAATAATTTATTAGTGTGTGTCACCATCATCAGACAAAAGACTTTTCAAGTTGTCTTAAAAAAACTATTTTTCCTTATCTGTTATCTTGTTTAAACACTTGATAACAGTACAATTTAAGAACTTGCTGCAATATTTTTTTCTCATTTATTCTTTTGTCTAATAATGGTGACAATATTGTTGCCGAAACGTCACACACTAATAAATTATTTGGATTAGGTCTTATTTTCTTGTAATTTAGACTTTAGAATAACAATAATCAAAGAAGGATATTATATAATGAGGTTCCACTGTATATATATTCTGCATATTTGGAGAAAATATTAAAGTCATTTTAGCAAAAAAAAAAAAATCAAATTTTTCATAAATTTTTAAATTGTGGAGCTATCATTTTGATTAAGAAAACTTATATTTTTGTCCAAGTTCTGTTTATTTGAAAGAGAAGACCAAGAGATAAAGATAGAATGGAAGGAAGAGAGAAAAAAAAGACAAATTTCTGCATCACAGAGACAAACAAAGGTAAGAAAAAAAAATGATGATTAAAAACAGAAGAAAACTTAATTACTAAAAAAAAAAAAATACAAGACACACAAACTGATTTCAAATCAATAAAACGCTATCCAAACAAACAAAAAAAACTTTTTCAGTAATAAAAATTAATAACACTGTTAATAGTGTTTCAAGTTGTTACTAGAGAGCAGGAACAATACCTACTTTACATATCTATTTACATAGTTGATTATGTAAACATGCATTTATTTTATTGACAAACAAACTTCCAGGTTGTGCTATGTAGAGGTATTTATAGGCCTAGAATGGAATAGTCAGTAAAGCTTTTCTATAGTCAACTCCAATAGGACTGAAGCCACATTATAGCCATGGTGTTTATGTTATATGGAATCACTAACAAAATCATAAAGGAAGGTTCACTATATATCCCTGGTTTATTTTAGCAAGGCTTTTAACAAATATAACAGAAACAAATCAATTAACTGTACGTGACATTTCCATAAGAGTGTTGTTACCATCTTCAGACAAAAGTTCTACATTCTGAGAGATAGTAAAAATGCTGTTATTGAAAAGTTCTGTGCAGTTTATTTATGTGGATGTGGTATTGATACCTTTTAAGTTTCAAACCTATAATCCAAAAATTGTAGACCACAATTTCTTATTAATAGCATACAGATGTCAAATTGTTTCCCATTTCTTGAATCACAAGTTTATCTTTTACCAATTGTTGGCTTCTACATGTAGTATTCTAGGATAACAAAACCTTAGAAGATTTTAGCTTTGAGGCTTATAGTGTAAGAAACCAATCAGATCTCTGTATATTTCTATAACTTATCATCTCTTAGCAGGTTACTAGTTAGTTTTAGTTAGCTTTTTAAAGCATTAAAATATATGCATTATATCAAGCATCACACACACACACACAAAAAAAAGGAGTGTTTAAATTTTTATAGCTTAAAAAAAAAAAAAAAAGGGTTTTGATAATACTATCTTGAAAAATCTAACATATGTTACCCCGACCAAATAACCTACAGTATTCTCTACACTTCAAAAGGATAAAACTTTGTGGGTCTCTCTTACTTCTTTTATTACATACGTCTCTTTTATTAAGGTCACTGGTCCAAATGTTTTTAAAAAAAAAAATCATATTTAAGGAAACAATTTTTTATATTATTATTATTAGGAGTACCTTATAATAATAATAATTGTAAAGGGCTTTACAAGTAAATTGGTGAACCACAGAAAATAAAAAAGAAAGAAGAATACTAAAAAAAGATTCACAAAACAACATGATTCAATTACTAGAGCAGAACACTACTCGCTATCTAAAATTCTAAAATTACAATTTCTATAAGGCAATTGGAGAGACTGCAGAAAGGTTGTGTTGGCATTATAATGTGAGGGATGAAGAGAATGACAAAAGAAGAAGAAGAAACAACCTTCAAGAACAGATACACAAAACAACAACAACAAATGAGGGTGAAGAAAAAAAAAAAACTGACTATTTGTGCTTCTTGCTCAATAAGAATTGACAGGTAAAAAAAAAAAGAGAATTAAGTTCATAATTACAACTTTTTTTTCTAATGATATTGTAAAAAAAAAAAAAAGAGTAATAGATGGGTGTTAAAAAAAAAAAACTATTTATAAAAATTTACAAAAAAAAAAAAATCTACAAATATATATATTTCTATATAAATAAAAGGTAAATTATATATATAGGTGTTATTGATGCATTACTAATTCTTTTTTTTTTTAGAAAAAAAAAATTGTTGACATTATTTTGAAAAGAAAAAAAAATATGTTGAGGTGTGTAATGAATGAAGAAAGTGTGAAATTGACACAAAAAAAAATCACACAAAAGCACAACTAAAAAAAAAAAAAAAAGAATGTGGAATGCAATGTTATCTATGACATAATCAAGCTTAGTTTCTAAAAACAAAACAAAAAAAGATAATAATAATAATAATAAATAGAAATGGGGGGAAGGGGGATAGCTAAAGCAAGCTATAGTAGATATATTATGTAACAACAAGGCAATAACAAAAAAAAAAATTTTTTTTTTCTTGCGCAGCAATCAGTTTTAAAGAGACCATCAAAAATCAACAAACTCTTTGGCGCATTTCTCTGTCGTGGATATTCTCAGTGGCTCCTCGTCGTATTCATCAAAATTGCTGCTATCCCCGGGCCCTTTGCATTTAGGAGTGAAGGGAGGGTTGACCTGGAGGACACAGACATTTGGTGACACCAGCTGTGGGAGACTGCAACCCCGGCTTGAAACACTCTTTTTGTTCTAATGGTTTGTTAGAGACCGTTTGTTCTAAGGGAGAGGACACCTCTCTACAAAGGACAGTTTCCCAAATTACCATATAGCTGCTTTCTAGTAAGAGGAGATCTCTCTCTAAAGGACATCTAGCTACAGAACTAAAGTGTTCTTTTAGAGAGTGGTGCTACTGTATTGGGATTTTTTTTTTACATCTGATACACTTCACTTTGGCACATCTTTGTTAAGCATTTGTTTTCAGCATCTGAAAATTTAGAACATAGAAAATAGAAGATAAAAAAAAAAAAAATCAGTAAATGTCTCAATACAGAGCCTTCCCATTTAAAAATGGGAAAACAACAACCAACACTAAATCAGGAGAAGTAAAGAAAGTGTATCTGGATCTAGATTAAAAAAAAAGAAGAACAAGAAGTTAAAATATTTATTGCTTGAGGAAAACAGTTTCCACACATGAGGGGCAGATGGAGTTTGTATAAAAACACTTCATTATTTATTTATCAATAAACTGAGAAAGAAGGAACAATCTCTCAATTTATGGCCTTCTATCATCTAGATCCAGGATCTTTCACCAGTAGATTTAATGGAGCAACTAAATCAGGAATTTTTATAGAACTATTCAGTAATTTCCCAATTATTTTATATATTACACTTTAGCAAACTGTCAGAGAAATGCCCCTTTCTTCAGGTCAAAAAAAAAAAAAAAAAAATTCCTTCCTTAAAAGTTTTCCAAGTGTAATATAGAGAATTATTGGGAGCTATTGTTTTGATTCGCTGTGATTTATAAATATGGCATCTTCCAACTAACTCATCAATTAAGTCTCCCATATTCTAGCTAGAACCAACAAAGTATGCCTAGGAACAAAGATGACACAACCATCACAATAATGACAGACACACACACACAAAGTAAACCATAACCCCCCATTCCATGAGAACTGGACTCGTGGAATTTGTGTAATGTTTACACAAAGGGATAAGAAACAACAACAACAAACCATAATAGTTAGACATGTCTCCACAGCAATTTGATGCCGTCAACAACTTTCAGTTTCTTAATTCTTAGGTTTGTTGTAGCCTTGTTATGGTCATGACATTTTTTCACTTGTGTAAACATTTTTTTAATGTAAAACTTGGCATTAGATTTGATCATTTTTCAAGACCAAGTTTGAAAAGAAGACACGACTTTGCACCCATTAGATAGTTTTCACACAAATAAAAGCATCTTGGAAAAATTTTAAAGTTGTTATACACACACTTAGTACCTTTACTACCACCAAAATGCCTGCAGGATTTCAAAATCTAAATATAAAATAGTAATACTATAGCAGGACCGGACTCTCAGGAAAGAGGAACGAACTTTTGAAATGTAGACATGGAGAAGGCAACTCAGAAAGTCATGGACAGATAAAAGGAAACATATTTCAATCTTGAATAAAATGATGAGTTATTGTTAAACATACAGGCTGCTGCTATCTTACTAGGTAGAAACAAGGGGGAAAAGACACATAACCAAAACCTATGCAACTAACTAAACCAAACTAGATACAAGGTAGAGAATGACATCACAAACATCCCAACAGGTACAAACATGGACATAGAACCAACAAACTAGTATAAAACCAAAGTGCCAGGTGTCAAACAAAAGTTATATATAGTAAACTAACTAAATCATAACTAGAAAGGTTGAGGGTTGGAAAGAGAGAGAGACACAGAACAAACTCCATTACAACTAGACACAAGGTCAACCAGAGATCACAACAAAGGAAGTGAGACAACACGGAAGGAATGTGGCAGCAGCAACCCAATTCTATCATTGCTCTCTCCTATGTTTCTTCTACTCATCTTTAGTAACTTCACCCTTGTGAAAAGGAACAGAGAGGGAGAAAAACAAAAGAGATAGAATTAGGTTGATGTGACCATTCCTTCTCAATGAAACCATCATGAATCAGCCAATGTACCCAGCAAGACACAGAGATGTCCAGAGAGACAAAAGTGAAGGTTGCCACAAAGAGAGAAGGGAGTGAAGAAGAAGGAAACCACCGAAGAAGAAAGCCAACCTTAGAAATCCTTGAAGAGGGAACCAAACTTGTCAGTGAGAGTGGGCCGCAGGGACTTCTCCTCATAGACGTCAAAGTGACTGGTGTCATGGGGAGACTTTAGTTTGGGGCTGATGGGAGCTGGGCACTGGCATGCGGGACCCAGGGGTTAGAGGGTGGGCCTACATTCTGGCTAGTAGAGATGTGGAGGTAAGGTTGGCTAGTTTTATAAGCCAATGTGTGTCTGTGTGTGCAATTATAGTGTTCATATATGTCATCTTGAGGTCTACATGTGTGCATGTTTGTGTGGCTCTTAGCACTTTTTTTTCTTTCTATTCTTCAACCAGGAGTTATTTTTCTTAAGAAGCACATATCAAGTTTCCCATGTGCATTGAGTACATGTGAGCCAAGCTCCTCATAATCTATGCCTAAACCATCCAACTTCTCTGGAGTCTCAAAATTGAAGAAATCAATCACATTATCCTATCTCCTACATAAATTTGTATATCTCTATGGGTATATATATCTGGGTAGTATGACAACCATAATAAACTGATTCATTCATTTCAAGAGGTTGTTTGACTGCACATATAATAAGGACCATTTATTCACGTAATAGCCTGTAGAAGGATGTTATTGTCTGAAAGCTCACAGCCTTAAAGAAACTCGTCATAATGTCTACCTTTGGTCTCAATGATATCCTGCGATTCTTTGATGATCCACATAAGATGGATAACACCAACTCTAGGCATAACTAGGAAATGTTCTGGGAGTGAGATTCAGCAGTTGACATCAGTTGGTGACAGAAAGGCTGTCGATATCAAAGAAAGCATCTCTCTACAGACATGTACAGGACCTTACAGATGCAACAAGCCAGAACATCTGTGAGAACTACTTCTAGAGTCCTTCAAATATCTCTCACTAATCCAATACAGGAGATTGAATTTAGATTCAACAGATTTTTTACCAGTTCCAGAAAGCCTTTCTCAGTTATAATCATATTTATTCCTTACTTCTGATTCCTCATTGCTCAACCCTTAATAAGGAAAATATTAAAATCTTTAATTAAAGAGCACTCTGGGGTGATATTTCATCCCACAAATTGTATGTAAAAACAAAATAATAATTTAAAATAGGAACATATTTTATATCTATAACACTTTGTGTGTTAACTTATTTCAGAATTATTAATCGATTTTTATTAAAAAATTGAATCATTTTCTAATTCTTTGATACTATTGATATTTGTATTTCCAGATGTATTAATCACCTAACTTTAACAACTAGATGTGTGCAACTCTATAATTAATTCTAAATATTTATGAACAGCTATAGGGATAAATATTTGAAACCAATCAAAGATTCTTTGCAAACTATATTCTGCATAAGTTGCAGTAATTTTAGTGTCCTTTGATCTGGGGCATTGATTTCTCAATTTATGAACCTTATTCCAGTACAATGTGACATTTGTACTATTTTTTCACAGTTTATTTAAAGTTCCCTTTGTTACTTAGTCATGTGTTGAGTGTGTGTGTGGTGGAAGACCAAGGGAAGGGAGCATGCAACAAACTACTCTACAGAATAGTTAACCAGGTAGTTAGAAACAGACCCCAAGTAGATGCATGCAGGTTAGAGTTCAACTACCAGTTGGTGTTTGAGGGGAGAAGCAATGGCCAACAGAGGTTTTAGATTACAACAACTCTACTATTCTACATAAAAAAAAAAGGTTAAGTGATATTTTTAATGATAATTTGGATTATAAATTAGAAACATAAGGTAAAACAAAGCCAAACACAAATTAATGCATTACATGCAAAATGTTTAGGCAACAGCGTTGTTACCGAAACATCCCAAATAATTTGCTAATTTGGCCTTGTTACCTTATGCGAGATTATATTTAAAATTTACTTATATTTCTTCAACTTTAGCCATTATGATCTTTAGTTCTCTCTTTTATTGATGCCTTCTCCTCTCCTTGTATGAATAAAAATAATATTGAAAAAAGATAGGGCACATTATTAATATTTAAATACAGTTGTTATAGCAACATGACTTGGGAGCCAAGATTTTATCATGGCCACTGTTGAAACAATTTGAAATTTGGGACTTTAGAAACACAAGGTATAATAAGACCATATTCAAATAAATAAATAAATAGTGGGTGACCTTATAGTAACAACGTCACCTACTATTTATGTATTTGGATTTGGTCTTGTGAATCTAATCTATAATCCAAATGGTACCTAACCATTTGTAACTTTAGAATTATGAAGTTATAACCATGTTGGCTATAACAAGGTTCTGCTGTGTCATAGAAAAGCCCTCATGGCAATAAATTGGTAATTTGAAGGTCACTGAAACACACCGAGTCTTGAGGTATTAAGCTAGACAGTTTGACTCTGGTTAACACCCTGCTATATTAATTATTTTTTGGTCAAATATATTTTAGGAAAGAAAAAATTATATATACAGCTAAACCTGTCTATAGCGCCCCCTCTAAATAGCGCCTTCCTCTCTATACTGCCCGATTTTAAACATTAAAATGTAAACATTTTACATTAAAAGTGACCTGTTTATAGCATCCTATTTTGGTGAGTCCCAAGAGGGGGCGCTATAGACAGGTTTAACTGTATATATATTGGGAACATATGCAATGATAATTTTCCTGGTCAAAGGATATTTTTTTACAACCAAAAAATGTGATTGTCAAGGGGGCTGGCCAAGTTTTATAGCTTAAAATAATGGGAGGGAAGACAAGTTTCACTAAAGAACCTCCCAGTCAGCTAAAACCATAGTTCTGGTCTCTTATTAGAGGTTGACAGTCATTATAGACTTGGTTCAACAGACAAGGAAGGTGGTGGTGGTGTAAGTTACCTTCTTATGGAAGATGGCGATCCAGTCAGTGGGCAGGAACCACTTGTGGGTCTTGATGTCAGCCACCCCATTCTTCAGGTTGCCAAACCTCTTGGTGAGGTCCACCTGGAGGAGATTCTTCAACAGGTCCTTCAGGTCCGAGGAGAAGTGAGAGGGGTACCGGACCTAGAGCCACTCAGTGTCAGCATTTCCCGCTGTAATCAAGTCATGTACTAATGATGGCCTGGTCAAAAGTCAAATTGAAGGCACTCTATCATGAGGACACTCTCATACTACATGGGTGGACCAAGTGGGGAGAGAAACTTACCACCACCAGTAGGTAACTAAGGCCGATTGTTTGTCTTGGAGAAGCCTGATTGACAATTTTTTTTGACAATTCAATATATTTTATTGATACTCTTAGTTGTGATTATTTACAATTTGTTGATAAATATATAAAAAACTGTTCTCAGGAAGGGAGGCTTCTCCATCTTGAAAGAGTCCTCCCTCCAGACAAGGACAGGATCAAAGGAGGGGTAGACCAGTCTTATCAAATACAGTGTGGCCAACTTCTTTAATTCAACACCCCAAGGGATCAGAATTTTCATTTGGATTAAAGAATCATCAGGGGATTTTATTATAGGCGGACATAAATTAAAGTGAATAGGTTAATTGTGATTAGGTAAAATGGTTGAAGTAAATGTTGAATTTATATTTGGTTATACACACACTGTATATAGTCTAATCAACCTGAAATAATAATAATATTTATAAATTATTGCTGTGATTGATGTATCCTCACTGAGAGAACAACTTGTGGGTAAAAAAATCTATATTATTTATTTTCATACCAACCCTTATTATTTTATAGCCATAAACATGGCAACATTTTATATTGGACTATGGGTCATCTTGCTGTGGTTTACTGAAGAATATTAAAAAATGTGTTCATAAAGGCTTCCAATGACAAGAATAGTGACTGGAATATCCACTATGAGATCAGGGCTACAAATCTCCTAGAAGCACGGACCTCAAACCTCCCCATGACTTCAACAAAAAGCTCAGAAAGTGAAGTAGGAGCTCAGATATAAGATTTGTTTAGAGTGGAGATGTGAGAACTAAGGCAGACTAGGATTGAGCAACAGAACCTGTGGTACAAATGTTGGTTGGTCTATCTCACAGTCTACAGTACTTAGTCTCGTTTAATGTTACTTTGTGACTTTCCCGACACAGACATAAATCTGTGTAAAATAGAGGGAACAAATATCTAGAGACCAGCTTGTCAATGTTCCTCCAACTTACTCTGTCCTGTAACTTTGCTGGTCCCAAGCCTGGAAGAAAAAGGAGGAGGAGGAGCAGCAACAAGCTTGCTAAAAAACCTTAGCTCAGCTGGCTAATAGTACCCTGTAAGGGCTCCTAATCCAGTGATACAGGATGAGCAGCATTTGTACTCCATATTAGGAGTAGCTGCACATGGCGCCTGTTCCTCATGTCAGAGGCGGCCATTTCTCTTGGAGCTAAGTCGGCCTGCCATTGAGTAGTGCTCCCAGTTTTAATGACAAAGGCAGACACATTCTACTTCACCCAGGTGATAAGAAAGAAGACTGTCCTGTGGACAACTGTTGAGACGGAAGATTTTGTAGTGCCAGTATTGTACTGTTGGTCTTTCTTTTTACTTTGCACCATTAAGTACAAACATTTAATACAGTTTGCATCTTGTTTAGAAGACACAGAACCAAAAAATCCACCAACTTGAATCAAATTTGTCTTTAAATCATAATTACTATATCACCATCCTCAATCAGATGCCACGTTGATTTGAAGGAGGGCCATTAGTTCTCCCCAACTCTCCTGACAGAAATGGTGTGACATTGGTCCATATGTCCAATGGTAAATGAATACAAAAATATTATTCAAAGGCTTTATACACAATTTAAAAGCAAACATAATAAAGCTCAATTTGGATTATAGATTAGAACTACAAGTTAATTAAGACCAAATCCAAATAAATAAATATAGTGTGTGACATTTCAGTAACAGCCTTATTACCATCATCAAACAAAAGACTGAATGAGAAACATGCTGTGATATTATTTCTCATTCAGTATTTTTTTTTCTGATAATGGTAACAATGCTGTTACCGAAATGTCACACACTATTTATTTATTTATTTGGAATTGGTCTTACCTTGTAGTTTTAAAAAGCAAACATTTTCATATATATATTTTTTCAATTATCCCTAGTATTATCCCAATTATCCCTTCCACCGATCCCCCCAAATGTAGTCTGGCTTGTATGGTAGGTTTGAAATTGTTAAGTAGCAATAGCGTAGAAAATTTAAAACTATTTAACTCACAACTGTTCTTTTCAAAATAAAATCCTTTATTTCAAAGGAAAAAATAATGGCAAGTCCTGGCTCATCAGTTGGTGTGTGAACCCTCCATAATATTCTTAAGCCAGTGTTGTGGTGCAGGATTGCTGTATAAATGCCATGCTAGAGATCTCTGTTCAACTTATTACCTCAGCTCAACACATTCCAGGCAAACAAAGAATGTAAACAGCCGTTGAACTCAACTGGGACATGACTGGCGTCACACATACTCCTCCTGAACTGACTTGAAATACACATGTCCTCAAACTGCCACCATGAGCATCTTTCTTAGGACACACCGTAACAATATAGAGAGCTCTCTCTCATATAATTCTACATTGAATCTGCCCTATATTGAAAGTAGAGGTTGCCTGGATGCGGCATTCATAGTTCTTTAAAATAAAAGATACTTCGGCTGAAAAATAACTTTATGGCCCAAGTATCTTTTTTTTCAAAGAATCTGCCTTGTCTCAGTGCTATAAAACCAGTCAAAGAGACTTTTGTGCTCGAAAACTAGCTCATTTTAAGATGTTTAATAAAAATATAAGCATTGCTACTCCATGTGGCAATATTGTAAAGTATTCTCTAGCAATTTATATATTTAAAAACAAAAATATTGTATTGTGCTTATATATCTTTATGAGGAATTGTTGGCATTGAAGGCCAGAGGAGGACCTACCTTCCCAGAGACAATTTTCTCATAGATCTGGATTGGCTGGTCAGCGAAGAAGGGCGGGTAGCCGGCCGCCATCTCATAGATGAGGACTCCAAGTGCCCACCAGTCTACGGCTTTGTTGTATCCCTGCAACATGCCGCCACCATGAACCAATATCTCTTTATTTGTCTAATATAACAAGATGATGAAAAACATGTTGTATAATAGAAACATCCCTCTAACTAATTATACACATGTTATACATGAACCATTGCATCACAACATTTCAGTCTGTGAAAGGTCTTCCAAGGTGCAGAGAGGTATTGGAAAGCTCTCCACATCTGAGTGTCCCCTCGGTTACCACATATATATATATATATAAGGTGGGGGGATGTACATTAGAGTGTGGTACAGTCAAACAACAGACTGAACTGGCCAGCCACTATTGTATCAAGCACTACTGGAAAAAATAACATAAGACTATATGAGATCAAATTGGAGAATATTTGTCAATATAGTCACCAAAAGTCGAGCTTGACTTGAACACTAACAACAACAGTCAAAGAAAACATGTGAAGGGAGACCAATTATAAATATATACAGTAAACCCTCTATAGTGAGCCCCAATGGGAATGAACCTGTGGTTTACTATAGCCATGGTTTGTTGTAGCCATAGTTCACTGTATTCTAAAATAAAAATAGGGATTATTCCAGGTTCATTATAAGGGTAAGTTCACTATATCTTGGGTTCATTTTAGCAAGGAAACCTATTACCGGAGAGTTGCTAAATTGTAAAAATGGTAATTTTGCAAATGAAAACTGTCCTTTGTGGAGAGGTGTCCACTAGCGGGGTGTCCACTAAAGGGAGATTCTACAGTATTATTTATAGACTTCAGGTTCTTTTAAAATCAAACACAAGACGAGGTAGTAACAAAATAGAGGAAATGTCAAGAGAATGCAGTATAGCCTTGGAAGATTTCAATTGGTTCCAGGCAGAATTTCAGGTATTGGCTTATCTCCCACTGTCAGTTCTTATAATTTAGCCACTTACAACCTCATTCACATATGTCTGACATATTCATATTTATTCTGCTATTTCCTCCATCTCTTCCCACTTTTTAATCACTTCAAATCTTACTTCTCCTCCTACATTATTGGTTATCTCAATAATGAACTGAGAGTGGTTGATCCTGTCCTTGTCTGGAGGAGAACTCTCTCAAGGTGGAGGATCCTTCTTCCTTGAGAAGAGCTTTTTGTTTTGTATCATAAAATTGTAAATAATATAATTTAACTTTGTTTAATTTCTCATTAATTACTTCTAGTTAGTTTTGTCAATGAAAACTGTCCTTTGTAGAGAGGTGTCCTCTATCGGGAGTATTCTCTCATGGAGGTTCTACTGTAATTATTAAAAAATATCACTGGTTCTGTAACTTCGCCTTTGCCTGTCCCAAGCCCGGATGAAAAAGGAGGAGGGGGAGCAGTAACAAGCTCGGTAAAAAACCTGGGTTCAGCTGGCCCGGCTGATAGTACCCTGTAAGGGCTCCTGATCCAGGGATACAGGATGAGCAGCGTTTGTACTCCATGTTAGGAGCGGCTGCACATGGCGTCTGTTCCTCATGTCAGAGGAGGCCATTTCTTTTGGAGCTAAGTCGGCCTGCCACTGAGTAGTGCTCCCAGTCTTAATGACAAAGGCAGACGCATTCTACTTCACCCAGTCATGATGGTTGTCAAACAGACACCATCAAGGGTCACAACTTGGTACCCTAATATGATTGAGTGAAGATAAGAAAGAAGAAGAAGAAGAAGAAGACTGGTTCTGTCTTATGAGATACTAAAATGTAAATGCCTTTCTTTATATAACATTAAATTGGGGGTAGTACATCTCAAAGGATTGAGGATAATGTCACAAAAACTTTCAGCAAGAGAACTTTGAGTTTCTTGCAGCCATCTTTTGTGGGATATCTTGAAAGAAAGTAAAACTTCCCATGAAGCAATAAGTCTGATGGGATGGTTGGTAACCATCTCTTTGTGAACATCAAAAAATGACTAACCCAACCTCTCCTAAGAAAGACCAGGAGAATCCAATAGGTGGTCTTTCATGGGAGGTGACACAGACAAGGTTTCAGAGAGTCCCACAAAGGACTTACCTTGCTGAGGATAATCTCAGGAGCAAGATACTCTGGGGTGCCACACAAGGTCCATGTCCTTCCCTTCACCCGCTTGGCAAACCCAAAATCTGTCACCTGTAAACACACTCTCATTTCAACAAAAGACAAATATATAAAACTCATTTTGCAGATTTATAGTGAATTTTATAAAATGAAAACTACTAAATTCCATTGAAACGCTTTTATTTTAGACATTAACTCTGTTTAGCATAGTTTTGTATTGTGAGTAATTCTCTATTATCTTGCATATTTTCATTCTAAAATATTCCGTAAAACTTTCTTCAATCTGTATATAAATTGTTTTCCTCAAATACACTACAATTGATTTCATTCAACTAAATTTTCATACCAACTCTTTGCACATATTTCAATTATGTTTTGATATTTTTTATCTTTTCATCTAAATTACATACTAATTCTTGTACATATTTCAAATGATCTCTCTTTCTTTTTATTTCTTAGTTTAACTTTAAAGTGTCCCTAGTGGGACATAGTGCTCTAAGTCGAAATAAATAAATCTAAATATGGGTTCTGCTACCAACCAACAGTTGAGAGGTTTCAAAACTTCCTATGCATATCTTTTGCAGTTTCCAAACCTTGTTTGGCTTCTATACATGAAGTAAGCTTCATGGTTGCATCTTCACTTTCTTCTTGTGTACCCATCATCCAACTCCGTCAGTATCAATAAGGAAGATCCAATTTATATTGTGGCGAATAATTTATATTTTATTATTTAACACAAAGTAATAAGACCAAATCTAAATAAATAAATAGTGCGTGACATTTCGATAACAGCGTTGTTACCATCTTCAGACAAAAGTACAGACAAAACTACGACGCTGTTACCGAAACGTCACACACTATTTATTTATTTGGATTTGGTCTTATTACCTTGTGTTTATAATCTATAATCCAAATTGTGCCTTATCATTTTATTATTTAATTATTCAAAGAAAACATTTAAAACAGATTTATCATTTTATATTTGTAAAATCATCATTTAGTTGCCTAGCTTGCTTGTTCAATATGCTCTAGCTGTAGACAGTTGTTCTTGTTTGATAATTGTCGCCTAGTCGTACTGGCGTCATCAATAAATACTTTCACATCTTAAGATATTCCAAGACTTGATTTCTACACTACAATATTATTTTTGTACCATCAAATGGACAAGTGTAAGTAGCCATTGCATGTACACCAGCGCTGCAATTAAGTAGTTCAATTTAGCATTTCCCTCCTTTAAATTAAGCCATTTTTGCACTGTGTTGATATTTTTGAAATCATCCATATGAAACTGGATGAACTGATGAAAACTCATCCCAATTTTTTTTTACTTTGAATAACTTTTAAATGATCATTAAGATTTTTGTATTTGATATAAGAGCATATTTAAACACAAGGTAATAAGACCAAATCCAAATAAATAAATAGTATGTGACATTTCGGTAACAGCGTTGTTACCATCTTCAGACAAAAGTACAGACAAAACTACGACGCTGTTACCGAAACGTCACACACTATTTATTTATTTGGATTTGGTCTTATTACCTTGTGTTTATAATCTATAATCCAAATTGTGCCTTATCATTTTATTATTTAATTATTCAAAGAAAACATTTAAAACAGATTTATCATTTTATATTTGTAAAATCATCATTTAGTTGCCTAGCTTGCTTGTTCAATATGCTCTAGCTGTAGACAGTTGTTCTTGTTTGATAATTGTCGCCTAGTCGTACTGGCGTCATCAATAAATACTTTCACATCTTAAGATATTCCAAGACTTGATTTCTACACTACAATATTATTTTTGTACCATCAAATGGACAAGTGTAAGTAGCCATTGCATGTACACCAGCGCTGCAATTAAGTAGTTCAATTTAGCATTTCCCTCCTTTAAATTAAGCCATTTTTGCACTGTGTTGATATTTTTGAAATCATCCATATGAAACTGGATGAACTGATGAAAACTCATCCCAATTTTTTTTTACTTTGAATAACTTTTAAATGATCATTAAGATTTTTGTATTTGATATAAGAGCATATTTAAACACAAGGTAATAAGACCAAATCCAAATAAATAAATAGTATGTGACATTTCGGTAACAGCGTTGTTACCATCTTCAGACAAAAGTACTGAATATGTATTTTCTGAATCTGCGTATCTGTACTTTTGTCTGAAGATGGTAACAATGCTGCTACCGAAATGCCACACACTATTTATTTATTTGGATTTGGTCTCATTACCTTGTGTTTACATTATTGACTCATCTATTGATGAGCTCTACTCATCCCCAGCAGACACCATCAACAAGCTGTACAAGCTTGATACCCTAATATGATTGTTGAGTGGAGATAAGAAAGAAGAAGAGTTATCCCCCTGAAGATACAGCAGCTGGAGGGAGGTGTCTCTGGTGATGGTAGCTGCAGCTCAGGAAGACACAGACATACATACCACACTGTGTGGAGAGAGATAGACTGAATTAAACTATCATCTATAGAAAGGTGGGTTGTTGGTTTGCTCCACATCTTTCTACACAATCCATTGACCTAGGATAAAGCGCTGATAGGGTATACAATTTGGATTATAGATTAGAAACACAATAACACCAAATGACACAAGGTAATAAGGCCAAATCCAAATACATAATTAGTGTGTGACAATTCAGTAACAACGCTGTTACCTAAACGTCATGCACTAATTATTTATTTGGATTTGGTCTTATTACCTTGTGTTTATAATCTATAATCCAAATTGTGCCTTATCAACACCAAATGATGTTTTGGTAACAAGTGTTGTTACCATCATCAGACAAAAGTACTGAATGAGGAAAATATCACGGCATGTTTTTAAATAGTTGGTACTGTTATCAGTTGCATAAACAAGATAAGAAAATAAAAGATAATCAGACCAAATAAATAAATTGTAGATAAGAAAATATTCTAAGAATAGTTGTTTGTCATACCTTGATGTACCCCTGCTGGTCTATGAGGAGGTTTTCAGGTTTGAGGTCGCGGTAGATGAGATCCAGGAAGTGGAGGTATTCGAAGGCCAGCACAATTTGGGCAGCGTAGAAAGCTGAGTGAGACTCGCTACACACCATACACTCCCGTCAACAACTGGAGCAACAAGCATGGACTACTTCGCCAAAAACCCCAATATTGTCATGCTGGTTAGCGTGCTGACACCAATCATGCAAGATGTTAGAAGACAACATGCCCCAACAACAACCATTAATTATATTGCCAAGTTTGACATGCTGTTAGGATGTTGGTGCACCAAGCATGCAAGGTGTTAGATGTCTATGTTACCTGCCAGTTAATACCAACAATGCTGGGAAACCAAACCGAGACTACAAGGTGTTAGATATCTGTGTTACCTGCCAGTTAACCCCAACAATGCTGGGAAACCAAACCGAGACTACAAGGTGTTAGATGTCTGTGTTACCTGCCAGTTAACCCCAACAATGCTGGGAAACCAAACCAAGACTACAAGGTGTTAGATATCTGTGTTACCTGCCAGTTAACCCCAACAATGCTGGGAAACCAAACCGAGACTACAAGGTGTTAGATATCTGTGTTACCTGCCAGTTAACCCCAACAATGCTGGGAAACCAAACCGAGACTACAAGGTGTTAGATGTCCGTGTTACCTGCCAGTTAATACCAACAATGCTGGGAAACCAAACCAAGACTACAAGGTGTTAGATGTCTGTGTTACCTGCCAGTTAACCCCAACAATGCTGGGAAACCAAACCGAGACTACAAGGTGTTAGATGTCCGTGTTACCTGCCAGTTAATACCAATAATGCAGGGAAACCAAACCGAGACTACAAGGTGTTAGATGTCTGTTTTACCTGCCAGTTAATACCAACAATGCTGGGAAACCAAACCGAGACTACAAGGTGTTAGATGTCTGTTTTACCTGCCAGTTAATACCAACAATGCTGGGAAACCAAACCGAGACTACAAGGTGTTAGATGTCTGTGTTACCTGCCAGTTAATACCAACAATGCTGGGAAACCAAACCGAGACTACAAGGTGTTAGATGTCTGTTTTACCTGCCAGTTAATACCAACAATGCTGGGAAACCAAACCGAGACTACAAGGTGTTAGATGTCTGTTTTACCTGCCAGTTAATACCAACAATGCTGGGAAACCAAACCGAGACTACAAGGTGTTAGATGTCCGTGTTACCTGCCAGTTAATACCAACAATGCTGGGAAACCAAACCGAGACTACAAGGTGTTAGATGTCTATGTTACCTGCCAGTTAACCCCAACAATGCTGGGAAACCAAACCGAGACTACAAGGTGTTAGATGTCTGTGTTACCTGCCAGTTAACCCCAACAATGCTGGGACACCAAACCGAGACTACAAGGTGTTAGATGTCCGTGTTACCTGCCAGTTAATACCAACAATGCTGGGAAACCAAACCGAGACTACAAGGTGTTAGATGTCTGTGTTACCTGCCAGTTAATACCAACAATGCTGGGAAACCAAACCGACACTACAAGGTGTTACCTGCCAGTTAACCCCAACAATGCTGGAAAACCAAACCGAGACTACAAGGTGTTAGATGTCCGTGTTACCTGCCAGTTAATACCAACAATGCTGAGAAACCAAACCGAGACTACAAGGTGTTAGATATCCGTGTTACCTGCCAGTTAATACCAACAATGCTGGGAAACCAAACCGAGACTACAAGGTGTTAGATGTCTGTGTTACCTGCCAGTTAATACCAACAATGCTGGGAAACCAAACCGAGACTACAAGGTGTTAGATGTCTGTGTTACCTGCCAGTTAACCCCAACAATGCTGGGAAACCAAACCAAGACTACAAAGTGTTAGATGTCTGTAACCTGCCAGTTAACCCCAACAATGCTGGAAAACCAAACCGAGACTACAAGGTGTTAGATGTCCGTGTTACCTGCCAGTTAATACCAACAATGCTGGGAAACCAAACAGAGACTACAAGGTGTTAGATGTCCGTGTTACCTGCCAGTTAATACCAACAATGCTGGGAAACCAAACCGAGACTACAAGGTGTTAGATGTCCGTGTTACCTGCCAGTTAATACCAACAATGCTGGGAAACCAAACAGAGACTACAAGGTGTTAGATGTCCGTGTTACCTGCCAGTTAATACCAACAATGCTGGGAAACCAAACCGAGACTACAAGGTGTTAGATGTCCGTGTTACCTGCCAGTTAATACCAACAATGCTGGGAAACCAAACCGAGACTACAAGGTGTTAGATGTCTGTGTTACCTGCCAGTTAATACCAACAATGCTGGGAAACCAAACCGAGACTACAAGGTGTTAGATGTCTGTGTTACCTGCCAGTTAACCCCAACAATGCTGGGAAACCAAACCGAGACTACAAGGTGTTAGATGTCTGTGTTACCTGCCAGTTAACCCCAACAATGCTGGGAAACCAAACCAGGCATGCAGGGTGTTAAATGTCTGTGTTACCTGCCAGGTAACCCCAACAATGCTGGAAACCCAAACCGAGCATGCAGTGTGTTAGATATCTGTTACCAAACAGAGCATGCAGTATGTTAAATGTCTGTGTTACCGAGCATGCAGGGACGACAGCATGCCGTCTTACCTAAACCTGCCAGTTTTGCGGAGGTGGGAGAACATCTCCCCCCCAGGTATGTACTCTAGCACCATGTAGAGGTTGGAGTTATCCTAGGGACACACACCACACACATTCACTCACCTAAATTTGCCTATCTTACGTAGGAGGGTGAACAGCTCTCCGCCTGGCACATACTCCATCACCATGTATAGGTTACGGTTGTCCTACACACACTCAGCCCTCTACCCACAGCCCCACCATCATTTTTCAATCCCAAACATGGTAACTGATTAGAGGAACAACTCGAGTAAATAGAGAGTCCTTTTAGAAACAACATTTTTCGGCTACCATTCTAGGGAGCTAACTCTCCTGAAACAAGAAAGAATCATAGTTAAGATTGGTGAAATTTTCTTGTCCCTTGGCTCTGTCTTATAACTCAAGAAATGACTGAAAACATAAAAGGTTTTATATAAACTTTTATACATAAAGGTTAAAAATCCATAAGTCAACATTCAATATATGAAATTTTTTCTTTATGGCAGAATCAATGCTGGACAAGAGGAATTTGGAAAAAAAAGGGTTGCAAAGACAATCTGTAGCAGCAAGATGAGAAAAGTTAGGTAGAACCACCTTGTCTGTGGAGAATGAAGCAAGAGTGAGAAATAATGCTTTTTCCTAAGATCAATTGCTACCAATTTATATATATATACCTCCAATTTCCTTTTCCTCAGAGTTCTGTTTAAGGATAAAAAAAGACAAGATAGATCAGCGGCCAGTAGGAGACACTTACCTTAAAATGGAAGTTTAACTTAACAAGGAAAGGGAAGTCCACCCCCTGGAGAATTTTCTTCTCATTCAGGGTGTGCTCTGTCTGCTTTAGCTTCACCACCTGAGGACACACCACACCAATGTCTCACATTTTTTAAATGATGATCAAATTGGAACTCAAAGGTTTTTGAAGTCAATAAGTGCAACAACCAATCTGGCAATGAGATACCTCCAGGTGACACCATCTCCATGTTTTATAGAAAACCTCTCAAAGGAGATTATTCTACTGTAGTTGGTGACAGTTTATCAACATCACTGTTTGAGTGCAATTGACCAGCTATCATGAAATTATTTTAAATTTCCCCTAGTACACATTGACACGTGGTGCAGATAATCACAATGGATAGTAGTAAGCCACTACATTTACTCTAAGTGCACCACGTGTCTACACATGTGGAAAGTATTTAAACTTTTGCACTTACAAGTGGGATATAGCTGTATTTGGTTACTTGCACTCAATGGTGGGGTTGGAGTTGAGCAAGAATTGGGAAACATTAGAGCAACTTTTTTTTTTTAATTCCGAAAGTGCCTAATGAAGTATACAATACTTTTAAATAGAAACTCTCCCAGTGAGAGAACACTCTGGCTCTGCAACTAGGTGTTGTCCTTTACAGGGAGGTTCGACTGTATTTTTACATTTTTAAATTAACTTTTAATAATTTTTATATGTCTGCTAGATTAGAACCTCCACAAAAGGACACTCCCACTAGAGAACATCTCTCTCATTTACCAAATTGCCATTTTTACTATTTTGACACTCTCCGGTAAGAGGACACCTCTCCCTAAAGGACACTTTGGTTCTGCAATTAGGTGTTGTCCATTCCAGGGAGGTAGTTCTACTGTAGTAGGAGAATGTCTATTATTATATAAAATCAATAAATAATATTTTGGGATAGCATCATTGTTTGGAGGTACAAGAGAAAATTTCCATTTGGAGTGAGATTTTGATGATGGTAACTAACTTGTTTAGAGGTGTCCCCGCTAGGTCAAGTGTCTATTAATATAGGCATCAGTTTCACCCAATGTTAAATCTTCCAACCCCTATATTCTGTATCCTAAGAGTTAAGAACAGGCGTTAAATGCACACTTTAAAAATGCTTGATGGAACAAAGATGAACACATTTTTAATAAGCTCTTAAACATTTTTTTTTCTAACACAAGGTAATAAGATCGAATATAAATAAATAAATAGGGTGTGACATTTCGGTTTGTCTGATGATGGTAAGAAGGCTCTTGCCGAAATGTCACACACTAATTATTTATATAGATTTGGTCTTATTACCTTATTTTTCTAATTTATAATTCAAAAATTATGCCTCGTCATTTTTTTTTCTATATTTAACAAGTAAGAGAGTTTCATCATGAAAATTTTTCTCTGATTATTAAAAATTTGGCAAAGAATAGAAATCAGAAAATGCAGAATTAGGACAAAGGCTCAGGTACAAAGCTTTTAGATTAGAATTATATAGAGGCACAGATATTCTGAAGGTGATCTCTCCGGTTCTGGTTGTTGTCATTTTGGCTCAGTCATGGAATACTCTGAAATGATACTTGGCACGGTTTCAAAACTAGGGAGGGAGGGGAGGAGAGATTAGAAAGAAAGGCTCTTTGCGAGACAAAAAAATTTACTAGACAAATGTATTGGTTTCACTTGGTTATGCAAATCAAATGCAAATAAACATATTAGCAGGATAATTAGCATATTCTGGATTTAAAACTATGGTATTCTCCCCTCTTCAGATCTAACTCTAAATCCTGTCAGTTATATCAGGTTAGGCTAAATAATGTGTAAATGTACAAGGAATAGATTGAATAGGCGAATGGGGCATTTATCAGGCTAATTTGCATACTCCAGGCTTGATATTATGAGAGAAATCTGACTAGTAATCTAATACAGAAGTGGGATGTAGTAAGCATTCTGCTGATTATCAAATAGCATGTTTTCACAAGGAGGAGCAGAAATAATAGGGCTGGTGAAGGAATTGTACACCCCATTGACAACCAATACTTCAGAAGCAATCCTACTTTGTGCAATTTTCTGCCCAGTTCTTGTCCAACCCCACCATTGAGTGAAAGTAATCAAGTGGGGCTCTGGGACTTTATAAGTGCAAAAGTCTAACTGCTTTCTGCATGTGGTGCACTAACAGTAAAAGGCAGTTGCTAACTACTCATCATGGCCTGTACCACATGTACTCGGGCTAAGTAAAAGACAACACCAATCCTTCAAGATATTCACATGGCTACACAGAAGAAGCCAAGGACAAGAAGTAGAGAAGCCTAACACCATTAAGAGAGAGAGGTGGGTAGTGTAGTGACAGCCAGGAATGTGAGGGGAACAAAGGTCAAGAGTTCTAAATATGATTGAAGTTGGCAACGGCACATTGGCTGGCATGGTGACAACCGCCCCTTGATTAATGTGCAGCGGAGATTATAATTAGAGAGCTGAGTCATCAACAGCTCCTCACACCCTGCTACAACTTTCTTACTGATGATACCTTCAGCTTGTTCACAGTCATACATTGGACTGAATCATGGCTGCGCAGGTACACCAAGTATTTTACATAACCACAGCTTCTGATGGTGCAACTGAATGTTGTTGATGACTCATTGCCATCTATTGGAAAAAAATATCAAGTGACTGTTGGGTTTTTTTTTTTAAGCAGAGAATTGACTAATAACCTTTTTTATTATTAAAAAAAAAAATTGCATGTGTATTTCAGGCTGTTGGCCCTCAGTGTGGTGAAAGCTGTATGTTGAATACCTATCAGGGGGATCTTCACTGCATCTTTTTAATTCTAAGAAAAGGAAATATTCAAGATCAGGAGCTGTCTCCTTCCATTATAGTAGACACCTTCTCTACTTTCAAACTCTTAAGCATCTACGAGAGATTTTTAAAGACAGCAGATTCTCACTTGAGTGCTGTACCTAACTGCTGAGAGACCACCTCCCTGAGCATGTAAAAAATCAACTACCTAGTCCTATCTCTAATGAGAGACCAAGTGTTCAAGGCAGTATGGAAAGACGGATATTCCATTCTGGATCCTTCTTAATCATTTCCTTCGTTAGTGCCCTATAATCCTCCTTCATTTCCAACCTTAATATGCAGTGTGTGCCATTTTTGTAACAATACAGTATTATGGTTGTACACTGCAGCCATGGTAATAAGGATGAGAGAGCATGGCTGAACTCACCTTTTCTTTGTCCAAGATCTTCATTGCATGGTATTCATTGGAGGACTTGTGGTGGACTAACATGACCCGGCCGAAGGATCCGGTGCCCAGAGTCTTTATCAGCTCAAAGTCCTCCAGCTTGGCTGTGTTCTGGAACATTCTTTTGTAGCTACACTAGGCATCTACACTCCAGTATTTACACCCCAGGGGTTCTGAATTTGACTTATAGTCAATTATTATCAATTCATCGTAATATTCACACTGCTGGCAGGAATTTTTTTCTAGAACATTTTGTTGTCTACACTTAAAGTGAATTAAAGTCTGTGTTGAATTATAGACAGTTTAATTAGAGTAAATAGGATGTTTGGGATTCAAAAAATAGGTTGTATTAATGATGGTAATTTGAAAGGGAAATGGTTGGGATTTTTAAAAAGACTTGAATTAAAATGAGTGATTGAAATATTTCAATTGGTTGAATTAAAAAGAGGTTATATTTTATGTTCTTCCCTGTTTGAAGCAAGTTCTGTAGATAATGGCTGAAGCTAGGAAGTTATCTTCCACCGGTCTACTGATGTGGTATCTCTTCAACTGAAAATGTGAAGAAGTAAAAAAGAAACAACTTCAAGTAAGTAGAACTATTGAGTGTTTCAGTATTAGGAATACTACAATCATTTAGTTTCAAAAATGCTTGTTTATTTAGTTTTCTTAACTTTTAAGCCTTTCTACACCAATATCTGACCATAACAAATGCACTAAAATGCATAGAAAAGAGCAAATGTGCCTGATTTAATTGAAAACAACAAAACTGCAGCATAGTAGATCCACATTCCAGCTTCCCTACCCCCCTGGGGAGAGATGGATAAGGGGAGAAGTACACATTATACCATACAAGATCGGTCTTTTAGCCCATGTCGGGGTAGACATCTTAAAAGGTGTCTGTTCTTAATTTTTACTAGCACTGAAAAGAATCTTTGCTACTAGGGAGAGCAGTATGTCGTCACACAGAACTTCCTGCAAATCTATCGTGGGAGCATGTGAGGATTGAAAACTTTTGGGAAAGTGTGTAACCTCAATGAGAGACCCATTGAAACCCAGTATTTGGGAGGTGACCAATGGATATCAGAGCCCTCTCTCCCAGAGTTGTCAAATATCTCTCTTCCTGAAATTCCATCCAGCCATCAACCTCTCTATCATCAAACTTTCTTATCTCCCTTGAATGGAAAAAATGGGAACATAAGACCTTATCAGCAACTTGTGATCTATGATCAAACTTTAGAGTGTTCATGATCAAAAGTTTTCCAGGTTTTTCCCTT
The DNA here is from genome assembly GCA_030710605.1 of Cordylochernes scorpioides. Classification (NCBI taxonomy): domain Eukaryota; kingdom Metazoa; phylum Arthropoda; class Arachnida; order Pseudoscorpiones; family Chernetidae; genus Cordylochernes; species Cordylochernes scorpioides. The sequence goes on along the minus strand of CP092865.1, from coordinate 27,204,296 downwards.
TTAATAATTTAAAAAAAAAAAGGTGAGGCATTACCATTTTTTTTTATCCTTTTGAGTTTTATTGAATATAGTATATTTGGCATAGTTTTATTGAATGTAGGTTTCAGCATAAAAATAAAAAAAGCCGCAGTTGTTGATAAAAATAAAATTATTGAAATGAACCTGGTAATTTTTTTTATCTATAATCCAAATAGTATAGAATGGTTGTATTGGAAAAAAGAAAAAAGAAACATGTAGGAATTTAGAGTGGGGAGAAATAATGAAAATGCATCATGTAATGGTATGTTGGGTAGAAAGGTCAGAAAGCACCATTCTGTTTTGAGAGCAATTCTCTTCATAGAAGATCCCCCCCCCAGACTGTTCCGTTAGATTATTGAACAAATCCTTGTGGTCTAGCTTTCTCTTCAAGGTGTGTACATCCCTCCAAACTATTTAAAAAAAGAAAGACCCCTTACAAGGAACTAATAAAATATATATTTATAGAAGCATAGAACTCCACCTCTCCCGTCAAAATAGACATCAAAACCAGACACCATCTATTGATCGTCTCTGCAAATTAGGGGCCTCAGGTAAGTGACAAAGCCACAACACCAGCTTTGACAAGCTGAGAAACATACACCTAGAGACCATGGTTTCGGGCTAATGGCCCTCGTCAGCCTAGGGCGGACTTTATATCATGAGATCCACACGGGATCTAATGGAATCTTGACAATCTGCCAAATGATCTTATATTGTGGGTGAAATCCACAAATTGTGACAAAGAGAGAAGGATTAAAAAATGTCGGCAATTTTTTAAAATGACAAAGCTGCAAATGGCAGAATTGAAATATTTATTTGAAAAAAAAAAAAAAAAAACTGTAAAAGGGGGTGATACGTTCATCCACAGAGCAAACATGAATTCATATTTTCAACTATTTACAGGGCCACAAAAATTTGGCTTTGTGGATATATATTTTATTACCATAGACTAATAACAATGCTAACCAAATAATATAAAAAATGATAATGTATACAATTTGGATTTTATATTTGAAACATAAAACATACAAGATGATATAAAACCAAATTCAAATAAATAAATAGTGTGGGAAGATTTAATTGTTACCAAAACATTAAAACGTTATTTATTTATTTGTATTGTTATCTTATGAAATGTTTTATGAGGAAATTGAAAAGTAAACAGAAGAAACTGTATGGGATGTAGCAACAGTGCTACCACCTGTCCCCAATCTACCTAATCAATTTACATGGCGTGTGATTTATATTTGCATAATGTCAATATTTAGTGAACCATAGCTATGGTGAACCAAAGTGCCAAGGTTCACTAAAATGTGGTTTCACTCCAAGTCATTTATCCACAATAATTTGTTAACAGCATTCACTACCATCTTCAGATAAGACTTCTTGTATCTGATCACAAGGCTATTACCAAAACATCCCATATAAATTACTTGTATTTATGATAAAGCACAATTTGGATTATAGATACAAAAAAAAAAAAGACCTAATCCAAATAATTTAATAGTGTGTGCCGTTTCGGTAACAGCATTGTTACCATCATCAGACAAAAGAATAAATGAGAAAAAATATCACAGCAAGTTCTTAAATATAAATACAGGTACTATTTAAGAACTTGCTGTGATATTTTTCCTCATTTATGGTAATATTCATGATGGTAACAATGCTGTCACCAAAACGACACACCCTATTATTTGGATTAGGTCTTATTTTCTTGTATCTATTTGTATTTGTGGTTGGGCGACTATGAATGCAGAGAGACTAAAAACCTTATTTATAAAAAAAAAAAAAGAAGAAGAATTAGAGAGACAATTAAGATAAAGAGGAAGGATGTACGTAAGACGATATGTAAAATTGTTGAAGAGAGAAACGTTACTTACTTTTGTTGGAGTGTTCCATTTCTCCTCAAAATCTTTCTTGGCTTGTTCCAGAAAAGCCCGAACTGCAACAACAACAACAAATTAAGACTATAATTAAAACCCATACACCTCAGAGTAGAGTTTGAACTGCGCTAAGTGCTGTGTAATACTGTGTAGCAGAGACAACTAGGAAAGTCAAGGCTGTGATAATGGTGGCATCATAGTGACGAGGTATTAGTACAGAAGCAAGTTGTTGTGATAGCTAGGTGCGGGAAAACACACCAAGAGATTCGAAATCTCTAATAAAAAGACATTCAAATCTTATTTTATAATGCACCCGCACTACTTCCAATATTGAATAGAGAAAATCCCAAAGAAAGAACCTCTCAAAGTCTACAAGAGAAGGTAGGAGGAGAGGCTATTTTTTTCAAAGGGTGAAATAAAGTTGATGATCTTGGATAGGTAGGCTCCAATCTGAATGTCATAGGACTAACTTAGAAGACAAATTTTAGTCCCAATTATGTAAATTTAGAGTTTTTACTAGAAAATAAACCCTTGTTAATTAGGACTACAGATAATTGGATCTCTATTTTGTTGTTAATTTCCATAACTGTAAGTCCACTTGAGTGAAAGATGATTAATTTATAGTTATCAACTAACACTCGGGTACAAAGCGGTAAACTGGATCATGTTGTGGGAGAGCTGAGTTCTATTAGTCACCTCCCTAGGTAGCTATGAATCGACATAGTGGAAGTGGTTAGCTGATAATATCTAATAAGCAGTCCCCCAGACCTGCAGTCTTCAACAGTGTGGCATGCTAGTCTGTGGTGTGGCTAGACATAGATAAACACAAAACCTCCATTATCATACTAGGTACATGATGAAATTATATTCCATCATTAAAGACAAGCCCTACCAACCAACAGTTACAGCAAAGTTGCCTGTTCTCCATGTTACCCGAGATACAATTGCCTTCATATAATGCTGCCTTCTTTTTAGGCATTTACATAACAATGAAGAGGCATGTGTTGTCCTTTAAATAATTTAGGTAACTTGAATTATTTGCACGTCTATGTATAAAATTGGTATTCAAATAGATATTAAAAAATCAGCATTTTTTATATAATCCCACCACATAGAGTTTTTAAATCTGATATATTTAGATGTATTGAAAATTTGGTTCGATATGAAAGAAAAGTGTTTTAAGAAAAGAGAAATTATTAAAACTATATTTAATGACAAAAGGGGCTAACAAGGTAACAAGACCAAAGAAGTGAATTATAGGTGAGGTAACAGCATTGTTACTAGTATCTTCTGACCACACTTTTTCTTAACTGAAGATGGCCTATAAGTACGCTGTTATTGAAAAACTTTACATATAAATAATCCTTTTGGTCTTTGTGATTCAGTTCCTTCAGCTAATTTATCCTATTTTAAAGAGTTCATTATTTGGTCTTTGAAGAAGGAATAAAAGTTTACGGTGACAAGTTTCTTTTGGGCATTTAGCTTCACAATAGAGACAGTAGGAATTTGATTTATTTGAAAAGAAAATGTGTGGAGCAGTTTCTATATACAGTTAAACCTGTCTATAGCGCCTGATTTTAAATACATAGTGAGATGCAATTTGCATTAAAAATAACCTGTCTATAGCACCCCCTCTCTATAGCATCCTAATTTGGTGAGTCCCAAGAGGGGGTGCTATAGACAGGTTTAACTGTATAAAAATGAAGCACTTATGCTTTGCCTTAATATAATAAAAGAAACTTGTGGCAGTAAACTTTGATGCCTTCTTCAAGATGAGGTCTGGTGATTCCTCCTCTTGTAATTTGGTCTTTGTTACCTTGTAATTGATATCTAGAATACAATTCATATATTGCTACCTTATCCTTGTTAAAATTACTTGCTGGTTTCTTGTAAATTAAAGAAAAAAAATCTGTGTGCTACTTTTCAACCAATTTTAACTAATTTATTGTTTGGCCACTCACTGCCACCTTCAGCAGCAAAAAATATTGTACCAGTGTTACAGGAGGAAATTATACTCATTGCACAACCTGTGGCAAAATTTGGAAGGATATTGAAATCATATTTTTTAAAAAATCTAAAATAACTTCAATGAGTAGGATTTCAAAAAGGAGTCCTTGTTTATTATAAAAAAAGTACAAAATCGTTAGGCAATTAATTATCCATTTTATGATATGGGTCCTTGTTGTTTCAAGAAAGATCATCCCCTTTTACAATGGATTATCTTAATGAAGTCAATTATCAAGACTGGGTCTAGTATTGATTAAGGCAAAGTATAAGTGCTTCATTTTTATATATAGAAACTGCTCAACACATTTTATTTTCAAATAAATCAAATTCCTAATGTCTCTCTTGTGAAACTAAATGCCTAAACTCACAGGGAGGGTTCACCAATGACAAGTCAGGCCCCCTCCGTATAGTTTTGCAAGGGTATATAAAAGTAATGTTTATGTTATGGTAAATTTTTCAGTATAGAGTAAAAGCTACCACGAGCCAATTGAAAAATAACTTGTTAAAAATCAAAACGACTTGACCTGATCCAACCCAAATTCCTACTTGAGACCAACTCTTGGAGAAGTATCCAGGCTTCTGATAGTTTGCCTTTTATGGGAGGTTCTAGTGCAGAAGTAGCTGGTTATATACTTTTACAAGTTGGCCAAGATAAAAATAAGACTGTCAATATTTGAAAGAAAAATAAAATTGCTTTAAAATGTTATTTAGGAAAAAATTAAAACTACATTTCAATTTTAGAGAGTTTTGGTAGAATATGGGAAAGGAATACATTGAGAGAGAAAGCAATCTTAACAAATGTGAAACTATTGAAGAATATTCTTAGCTGTTAAAAAACATGACACACAGTGTCTGTTGAACAAAACCTTGCACTCCTAGAAATTTGCCCTTTGCAAAATCAAACATTGATTGGATTAACCTAACCTCAAATGAGAGAACACAACTCCAGGAGAAAAACCAGTGAGTATATATATCCATGTTTTTTTTCATTGGTTGCTCATTGGAGGCTAGTTCCATTTTAAGAAATCTCAGCAACAATTCAGGACAAGTTTGGGAAGATTTGAACCTATCAAGAACAACAGTGAGAGAAACATTCCCTAAACATAGGTGAAAAGGAGAAGAGAGAATCAATACAAACATAGCTCAATAACAAACAAATGCATCAGAAAAAAATACATATGCAGATATGTAATAAGACATGTAGTCATGGAGGGGGGATTAATAGAAACATTAAATCAAATGCAGGCAAAGACATGGGAAAGATATCTGTGTGTTTGGTTTAGATATTCTCCTCAGATCTGCCCTCATTTTTTTTTCATTTGCTGGAGATGGTACATATTTTAAGGTGTAGAACCTCCATGAGAGGACACTCACACTAGAGGACACCTCTCTCAGACAATTTTCATTGCCAAAATTACATTTTTATTAATTAGTAATTCTCCTGAAAAAATATACCTATCTCTAAAGGACACTTTGACTCTGCAACTAGGTGTCCTTTACAAGGAGGTTCTACTGTATAAATACTATGAGCAAAGTTTTTGGTTGACATTTTGATACAAAAGGAGCTTACATTTATTTTTTAAAATGTCGCCTACCTGTTCATCTTACTAGAATTGCTGTGAGGAGTAGATACAATTTTATCAATTAGGAACTTGGCTTATAAAGAAAGGGAGGGCAACAAAAGTTCATCAAAATATAGGCAATACTATATTGTATGTAGGTTTGCTAGAATGAGGTAACTGAGATCAATACTATTCACTATAACTCCGCCTTTGCCAGTCCCAAGCCCGGATGAAAAAGGAGGGGGGGGGAGCAGTAACAAGCTCATTAAAAAACCTGGGTTCAGCTGGCCTGGCTGATAATACCCTGTAAGGGCTCCTGATCCAGGGATACAGGATGAGCAGCGTTTGTACTCCATGTTAAAAGCGGCTGCACATGGCGTCTGCTCCTCATGTTAGAGGCGGCCATTTTTTTGGAGCTAAGTCGGCCTGCCACTGAGTAGTGTTTCCAGTCTTAATGACAAAGGCAGAGGGATTCTACTTCACCCAGTCATGATGATTGTCAAAAGTCTCAAGCTCTACAAGCTTGATACCCTGATATGATTGAGTGAAGATAAGAAAGAAGAAGACTATTATATATATATATATATATGTAGACTACTAAAAATACCATTGCTATTATATTCTCTCATACCACATAGATTACTTATTTGGTTTTGGTTGAATTACCCATAAACACTACAACTTATTCAATATCACTTTACTATTTTTTATTATAAATATTGCAATAAACATATACAGAGTAGAACCTCTTTAATTTAACTGACTTTAATTTAAAAGTTTTTTGACTACAATCAGCTTATTTTACTTTAACCGACTATAATTCAACACTGACTTTAACTCAACTGAAAATTCTGGTACCTGGGGTGTTAAACTGTATATACAGTAGGAGCTTTCTGTATTGGGAACCTAATTGCAGAGCCAAAGTGTCCTTTAGAGAGAGTTGCTAAATGGTGAAAATAGTATTTTTGGCAATGAAAACTGTCCTTTGAAGAGAGGTGTCCTCTAGCATAAGGGTCCTCACTTGGAGGTTCTACTATACTTTTATCATATAAAACCCTATTATATTTTCCCACAAAGTATTTACTTCCACAAGAGAGTTAGGTGAGAAGGGCTAGCACAAATAATGCCATAAAGACAGGAGATGTTGCTAGGGGATAGTCACTAAAATGCTTTGCCATAAAAGTGGGCGTCATAAATTGTTGGGATATAAAAAAATAGATAAGAGCTTTTGAAAAGCAGTCTTCCTGGTGACATCTTAGTAGAGAGCTAGCTACAAGACCTGGGCATTTTTTAAATAATCTGTACATGACATTTACCTCAACTCTTTCACTGTCAAACATGGCTGTACGCAATAGTAAACCTTTTCACTCAGGTGCTACTCATATACCAGCACATGATTTTGAACCTTCATTAGGTACTTGTTCACTACTTGTGTGTGACCCTAACATCCTGGTTCAATCTGTATTTCAATCTAATAGTAGTTGATGGTATCGGGGGTAATACATGTTGCTACCTAGCAATATATGGGACTCTGGTTCCACTTTTTTTTGTCTTTTATTTATTGGATAAACAGTTATAATACAAGAAAATAAGACCTATTCCAAATAATTTATTAGTGTGTGACATTTTGGCAACAGCATTGTCACCATCATCAGACACACAAAAGAATAATCTATTAATAATAATATAATCTATAATCCAAATTGTGCTTTATCATAGATAAACAGTTTAAAAAAATAAAAGAATGCTGGTAAATCTACTCCTATGGAAGTGGCTGACAACACAACAGCAGGCAGTGAATGGTTAATGCTGTTTGTTACCCGAAAAAGATAACTGGTATCACTGGATAAAAGTCAAAGGGCAGAAGCACCAAGCCCCTAAAGAGAGATTAGTCTAATGATAGAAACAATAATTGCCACAGGGTCATATACAATCTCAACACCCCAAGGGACAAGTACTTCCTCAATTCTAGTCTGTTAGAGAAGGTATATGGTTTTTGTTAATTTAAAATTTGCAAAATCACTAAATAGTAAAAAGTTGAATTATAATCGGTCAAGGTAATAAGACCAAATCCAAATAAATAAAGTGTGTGACGTTTCGGTAACAGTGTTGTTACCTCACACACTATTTATTTATTTGGATTTGGTCTTATTACCTTGACCGATTATAATCTATAATCCAAATTGTGCTTTATCATTATAATGGGTCAAATTAATGAGGTTTGTACTTTATAAATAGTTACCAGCATTGTTCAGATTAGAAGGATGTTACAGAAACATACTATTAGATAATAAAAGGCATATATTGGATTTAAAAATATATTTATTTTGCCAATATTTCGGCTGGCTGAACGCCAACCTTTATCGAGGCATTACATTTTTGTATACACAAACTCAGCGCCGCATTAAAAAAGGCCTTACGCCATCCAGACACTAAACAAATTAACAAAATGGAAAACAAAATCAACGTAATTTACAAAATACCTTGTAACAATTGCCAAGCTAATTATATAGGTGAAACCAGCAAACCACTTAAAGATCGTTTAAATCAACACAAATCAGGACTAAGGAATTACAACCCACTGTCTCTCCTTGTAGATCATGCACTAAAAAACAACCACACTCCGGATTTCGAAAATACAGCTATTTTATACCAGAACATTAAAGAGAAACACTGCCGATTGTTCTTAGAAAGCTGGGCCTCTGCAGAAGACAAAGAAAGCATTAATAGGAAAATTGATTTACCAGACATCTACACACCATTTAGATCTTCTTAATTTTTTTTGTCTAATTATTTTAATTTCAATTAGTCAATTTTTATTTTTAAATTGACTTATTTTATACTTTTTTAAAGGGAGAGGTGCCGTTTCTTTAAATTACATAACTTTGCTTTATTTAATTTATTTTTTTTTGCTTTAATGAATTTTTAAATTTTGTTGTAATACCCGCGATTTCTTAAATTATTTTTTTCACACATTAGTTATTACCTGTAATTAATACATACCACTTGTTTAATTATTTTTACATTTATCGCTTTAATACACAAAAGTATTGATACATTAAATATATAACTTATTACATGAAATACTTTAAACTTTTTTAGTTTCCACTTTTTAATCTATTTTTTTTTTTTCTCATATATTCTTCCTAAATTGCTTTAATTTCCATTTCAATGCCTTTTTATAAAATATTTTTACTTACATTTAAATCGATCTCCATCAATTTTGAAATGAATTTTTAAATACCCACATTTTTTGTTAAACCTTTTTAAAAAGTTCTTACAGTTTATTGTTTAAATCATTTTAAATTCATTTTCAAATGTTTTAATAGATACATATATTTTTACATTATTTTTATGTACTTTTTAAAAACATTTTAAAATATAAAGATAGAACCCATATTTTTCCGTTAATATTTTAATATATTTTACATTTTGATTGCAATTTTTTATAATAATTATTTTTTACATTCACAAATTTCTCCCACCTACTCTGTATTTTAATTGATTTCAACTGTGATATTATAACACTATGCGGCGCTGAGTTTGTGTATACAAAAATGTAATGCCTCGATAAAGGTTGGCGTTCAGCCAGCCGAAATATTGGCAAAATAAATATATTTTTAAATCCAATATATGCCTTTTATTATCTAATGAATTAAGTATGGATTGCTCTATTTTCAAAAAGAAACATACTATATTCAACTGGGGAGAGTTCACCATTGATATGTGTGTCAGACACTTCAATTATTTTTTAGCTTTGAAGTAAAGGAAGTTAGTTCTTTCTTTTTTAGTATTTTTCTCATATATTAATCATAGAATTTAATTCACTATAACCCTGGTAAAATGAAATTATGGTTGATTCTCAATTTAAAACCAGTCCAAGGGATTAGAAACTCCCGAGTGATTTGGTCTCTCTATTTCCAATTAATTACCATACTAGAATTGTATGCTATTTGGGGGATTAGGGAATCTTATAATGTGAGTTGGCTTTAAATCCAGTGTTGAGTTGGGAAAAATTATTATTTCAATTAATAAAAAGGAGATCAATAGAACATTTAATACAACCATCGTTGTATAGAAAGAAGGGGGGAAATATTCCTTTTGACATCTCAAGTTATAGATGAGAAAATTCCCAAGATCAAATTGACAGTTGGGTGGACACAAAGTTTGGAGAGGATTTATGGCAAAGACTTCAAAATGAAGTGATCAAAAGGAAGTTTGTACTTTATGGATTCTCAGGAGATTGTCTATTGATCATGTAGAATGAAGGTAGACAACAAGGAAGGATTGGTTTGATAATCTAACAGAATGGTCTGGAATTAGAAGAGAATTGTTCAGAACATGGTGGAAGGGTGTTCCATCCCACTACATGATGATAAACAGATCAACCCATGAGAGAGATAGAGGAAAATAGAAGTACTGCTGTACTGGCAGAAATTCCAGCAGGCCGATGATAAAACAGCAGCAAAGATAGGTGAAGGGAGGGATCCATTAATGGAAGATAACCTCATCACAGAGATTGTGCCGGCAAATAAATAAAAAACAAATTGTTCCTCCATTAAAACTTTACTCCCTGTATACAGAGATAGACAGATTTAAGCCAACTGCAGGGTTTGATATCTCAAACAAGTTCTGCATTTCTCTGCTTGAATGTTCTCAAATTTTTTAGTTGGCTATATGCAAATGGATAGCATTCAAACTACAATGTATGTATAACAATGAGAGAGGTGATATATGAATAATAATCCATACATAAATACAGTAAAACTTCCCTGTAAAGGATACCTGATTGCAGAACCAAAGTGTCCTTTAGGGAGAGGTGTCCTCTTACCGGAGAATTGATAAATTGCAAAAATGGTAACTTTGCAAATGAAAACTGTCCTTTGTGGAGAGGTGTCTGTTAGCGGGGTGTCCACTAAAGGGAGGTTCTACTTATATATTAAAGAGGCTCCTCTCCAGTTAACAATGATTTAAAACAATACATACATCGTCCCAGTACAGAATGGTGGTGATGTAGAATGTACCACAACACCAGTTTGGGCAAATTCAGACCAAACCTGTATACCATGGTTTCAGGCCCTCATCAGTACAGGGGTGACTTAGATTTATAACCTCCTATCAGGAGTTAACATCCCATCATTGGTATCTGAACCTAAAATCTGGAGCTATTCTAGAATGTGGGATGAACCGACAAGCAGCAACCTATATTTCCAGGCTCAAAGCTTGCCATACAAGACTGCTCCTCTTCCAGGATGGTGTAAAGACCTTCTCACAATGCACCATCTACATGACCAGAGAGGCCTCACCAGACCACATCTTGGAATGTATGGGAGCCTCAAGACAGGACCCCAACCCTACCAAGATGGTCAATTTGATCTATGAATATAGTCTCCATGACCTTGTATAATTATACAATGGGATAATAATAAATAAAATAACATCCTATGAAATCAGTCAAATATGCTCAAAAGGTGTTTAAAGCTGGTGAAGTGACAGTGCAGATTTCCAGTCCAGAATGCAACAAAAAGTTGTGGGAGGAAGATATTCATGTACTAAAAGAGATCCCTCTCTCTCCTGTTAAAAATGCAAAGTTTTATTGCATTTGTTAACGTGAGAAGTTCCTTTTTTAGTACATGACTACCTTCCTCCCATGTTTTATAAATATGTATCCTTATCTATATATATAAAAATGAATGTGTGTGTGTCTGTACTCGATAGATTCAAAGCCCATACATCCAATCGCCGTGAAACTTTGGGAAGTTGTTTACTATACTATGAACTTGAATTTGATTTGAAATAAATATTCGTTGCAATTTTATTTGCAAATTTTCTAATTTCACTCGCAAGCAGCGCCTCTCGCTGCATCTGGTGAAATTACATTTATAATTTGTAAAAATACTAAAATGTGTTCAAGGTATAATAAATTTAATATTTAATTTGAGGATTTAGTAATATAATATTCTAATGACGTAAAAAAACTTGACATTTCAATATTATTATATATTATAAGAAAACATCTTATTTAAAATTTAATAAATGTTTTCAAAAAAATTATGTGTCAAAAATATATTAAACGTATATAACAATATTTATATACGTTTATAAATCTATATATAGGTTTTTAACTTTTAATATGACATTTTAAATTTATTATTTTTCATTTTAATTTAGACACTTTCATGATGATATTTAATAATTACAAAATTGTTGTTCAATTGAAATTCGTTTGCAATATTGTTTAATATCACAAGTGATGAAGCATGTTTATTCTACCATCAACTATGTATATCTATGTTTTGTACATATTGGATGACAAGGTCAAGATTTCAGGGTAAAATTGGGGGAAGTTGAGGGGAGGGATGGCCTTGTGTTGTTGGGGGGGGCAGGCCCTAAAAATAACATTTCTGTGTGAGGTATCAAAACTGTCTTGTTGTTCAAACACAGCAACGTGTGAACGGGTACAGCTAGGTGGAGCAGAGTATCAAACAAGGTTATCTTGACAACTATAGATTCAGTAGGGTAAAAACCAGGCGAAGCCGGGTACATTCGCTAAATACAGTTATTCACAAATGTTCGTTTGTGGCAAGATACTATTCCTTCAACTTCAAATTACCGAGGGGACCAATTAATATTGATTTTATTCAACTAATCGAGTATTTTTCAAGGGACCGGGAAAAAATTTCAAATTACAAGTATAGATTCAGTAGGATGTTTGCTAGGATTGTTTTAACAAATGTTCATTAGGCAAACTTTTACTTGGGTGAAAACCGGGCGAAGCCGGGTACATTAGCTAGTATTACATAGTGTAGGAGCCACATTTATAGGAGTACACACTTGTATGAACCTTTGCCAGTCAAACCCTGCATCACTTGGGACCGAGAGAAAACGGATCAGGAGATGACAAGGAAAAAAAATATATTCACAATGTATTAGAATTATCAAAGAAAAAAAAAATTGATTATATAAAATATAGTAGTATTAATATTAATAAAGTAGGCAATTAGATTTATGTTTATAGGTTATGAAAAGATTTTTAAAAACATGATGCCATTAAACTTGCATATAACTAATGATACAAAGTAAAATATATTAAAATCTACAAAAAAATACAAGTAGCCAAGAAAAATTATTTTTAAAAATTGGGTAAGAATTCATTCTACAGTTTAGTAATATAAGGCCAACGTGGAAAGAAACCTACCCGATATATATTTCAAGAAGGCAATAAATTTATAGAGAGATTTATAGGTTTAAAAAAGGCATATATTGGATTGAATCAATTTTAATTTAAGAATTAATTGTTTATTTGGTACTTGTTTAAATTCTCTATTGACAATTTTTTATTCAGAGAGATTTATGTTCGGGGTTTGATAGAAATTCAATGGGAGCATATAATATATAAAATTTGTAACAAATAAATTTACTTGCAATGTGTTTCTTTTCAATAATATCATCAAATATTATCTCTATAGACCTTAGTGTAATGATATAATTTATTGAATGAGAGGGTTCACTTCTGATCAGACAAGACCTCTCATTCAATAACTTATAACATTGCAGTAAGGTCTGTCGAGATAATATTTGATGATATTATTGAAAAGAAACAAATTTCCAGTAAATTTATATGTTACAAATTTTATCGATAGATGGGAATTGAATTTATAAATACAATAGATAGCCGATATGTAAATAGGGGAATGAGAATGGAGCATGATAATATCCATCTATGAGATGCTGTGGAGAGAGAGCATTTATATAAGTCATCTAATAGGTAGGTTTAGCAAATAACACCACTGATGAGGTACACAATTTGGAGATTAGACACAAAAATGGTAACACAAGACCAAATCCAAATAAGTGAATGTAGATTCAGCACTTTTGTCTGAAGATAGTAACAACGCGGTTACAGAAACGGTCACACACTATTTATTTGGATTTGGTTTTATTACCTTGTGTTTATAATCCACAAATTGTGCCTTAACATTTCAATCATTTGGTCTTATTACCTAAATAACACCACCTATAGAGAATGGTTAATTAATATTTCTTAAATCTCCTTCACTAGTTCAATAAAATGCAAATTTGATTGTCCTCTACATTCCTTATGCAATTCATACATTTACTTTTTTTTTTTTTACAATGAAAATATATTTATATATATATATAAATTCCAAAATAAAAAATATATACAGTTAAACCTGTCTATAGCGCCCCCTCTAAATAGCGCCTTCCTCTCTATAGCGCCCAATTTTAAATACGTAGTACGATGCGATTTAAATTAAAAGTGACCTGTCTATAGCACCCCCTCTCTATTGCACCCATTTTGGTAAGACCCAAGAGGGGGCGCTATAGACAGGTTTAACTGTATATCAAAAAGAATATTTCCACCAAAAGAAAAAAAAAAGGAGGAAGTTTAAAAAAAAAAAGGAGGAAGTTTAAAAAAAAAAAGCAAGGAGGAAGAAGAAGAAAAGAGCAAAGGAAGCGTTGGACAATTTTGAAATAAAACATTCCAATCACCCAGAGTCAAAAAAAGAAAATTTAAAAAAGAAGTTGAAGAATTAGTATCACTCTGAAACATGCGTTATTAGAGAGAAAACAAACCACCAAAGGTTGGCACGATGAAGGTTAGAGAAATATTTTAACACAACAAAAAATTAGTTTGTGTTGAAGAGAGAGGTAGGAAGAAAAATTCTACTTCTAGAAAGGAAACAAAAAAACAAACTAAGAAGGTAATGTAAAAGGTGCAAGTTTTATGCCATGCAAAATGGTGGGATGGTGCCCAATCAGAGAAGAAGAGAGCTTGGCTAAGTCACAACTTACATGAAAAGCTTTCCGGTTGGAGACTTACTGAGGATGAACTCCTACTGGATTTTTTCTTTTCAGTGCTATTTTTACCTAGAAAAAAAAAATGGGAGGGAGCCCAATCCACAAGTTAGGGAGAAGGTTCACAAAAAACTTACATAGGGGGGGAGGGAGTGGTGGGTTGAAAAAATTTAAATAAATTTTAAAAAATTAAGAGAGTGAACAAAATAAAAGAAAATAAAATTAAAAAATTGTTTTACAAGCACACACATATGTATATATATATTTAAATAAATGTATAAAAAGGAAGGGGAGAAGGGGTGGGATTTAATATAATTCTTCTAATTTCCTTTTGTTACTTCACTGACAGTCTTATATGCTCTCACCAAAACTTTGAAAAAACTCAATAAAAATATTACTTGGGGGGAGAGACATGCAACAGTCTAGATATGTAATCTCACCCACAAGATGAAACCAAGTGTGTGTACTGTCTGATAAAAATTATCTAAATAAATTATTACATATACAGTAGAACCTCTCTCTCTTCTTTCTTATCTCCACTTCTTCATATTAAGGTATTAATACTCCGCCTTTGCCGGTCCCAAGCCCGGATGAAAAAGGAGGAGGGGGAGCAGTAACAAGCTCACTAAAAAACCTGGGCTCAGCTGGCCCAGCTGATAGTACCCTGTAAGGGCTCCTAATCCAGGTATACAGGATGAGCAGCGTTTATACTCCATGTTAGGAGCAGCTGCACATGGCGTCTGTTCCTCATGTCAGAGGCGGCCATTTCTTTTGGAGCTAAGTCGGCCTGCCACTGAGTAGTGCTCCCAGTCTTAATGACAGAGGCAGATGCATTCTACTTCACCCAGTCATGATGGTTGTCAAACAGACACCATCAAGGGTCACAACTTGATACCCTAATATGATTGAGTGGAGATAAGAAAGAAGAAGAAGAAGGTATCAAGCTTGTAGAGCTTATTGATGATGTCTGCTGGGGATGAGTAGAGCTCATCAATGGATGAGTCAATACAGTCAATAATGAGGTTTGGGGTTACAGGTTAATAGTATCTCTCTCTAAAGGACAATTGTTGCTAATGTGCCTTTTAGAGAGAGGTGTCCTCTTATCAGAAAGCTGCTAATTGGTTTTAAAAAAAGGAATTTTTTGGAGATGAAAAGTGTCCTTTGTATAGAGGTATCCTCTACCAGGAGGGTCCGCTCAGGAAGATATATATTTATACTGTATAAGCTGTATATGCGCAATACATATATAAAACCTTGTGGCTTTTTTTTTTTGCTTATCCCTAGTACACGTGGTACAGGCTATGATAATCATGGTGGGTAGTTAAGAACTGCTTTTAATGTAAGTAGCACTACATGTCTAAACATGTGAAAAGCATTTCGACTTTGCACTTACAAATGTGCCAGAGCCCCCTTGTGATAAATTATTTAAATAATATTCATCACCCTATTTTATCCTTCAATTGTGCCAAGTGCTGGCACATTGGATATTTGAATTCTATCTGAATACAGCAAAAATATATATATATATATCTGTTTAGGTTCTGAGAGCTCTAGCAAGAGCAGCAAACATTAAGTACATTACCTCTCCTAACATCTCTACTTGTGCAAATAGGATGATTTGGATTTAGGCTTGTTATACTGCCTGAATTTTCTTCTAGAATACATTTTTACATATTGTATGTAGCAACAAGTTTAAGATATTTGCTGGGGGATATGTTTAAGCATGATGCACATACGCTAACTACAGCCACTGGTCAGATTATTGATGGTGCTGAAGTATCGTTTAATTGA
This sequence comes from Cordylochernes scorpioides, assembly GCA_030710605.1. NCBI lineage: Eukaryota > Metazoa > Arthropoda > Arachnida > Pseudoscorpiones > Chernetidae > Cordylochernes > Cordylochernes scorpioides. The sequence goes on along the minus strand of CP092865.1, from coordinate 27,188,215 downwards.
ATTAACGCTGGTTATTTGAATCACTGAGATTATACAAGTAGTTCTATTAAGACCATTTGTAACTAGAATATTACACATTGTCCTGAGTGCCACCCTCAAGTACTGTTCAGCTAACATCCATTTTATATTAATTATTTCATCAAAAAGTTTAAGAGAGTTGTCACTAAATTTTTGCCAAACTACTTTGTTAAGCAGCTCCAATGTATCCCCTATTTGATCTTAAGTATCCTTCTTGCACAACCATATGTCAAATGAATCTTTTCCTTCTAGTACTTTGTCCAAGCTTCAGACCCTTTCAGCAAACCTAGCCACTGATTTCTGGGAGGGCTGACAATTCACCAAGCAAGGTAGAGCTAATTTTTCAAAATTAAAGTGTTCAACACCCATCTCTTGAGAGAACTCCTTGTTTCTAAGTAGTTCTGTAAATACATGGAAGCTTTATGATAATGTGAAAAGTTAGAGAAAAAGGAGAAGAAAGTTAAGTGGTGATATGAAAAAGAAAGAAGGCATTTACCCTGACTACTCAAATGAGAATTTTTAGATGGCAGAGCGTCATATAGTGGAATAAAGTAAAGCATTGATTTAGGTTTATTCCATAATATTGGCCAACCTAGTTTCTTGTAAATTTAACATTTAGTTCATATGTATTCCATTAGATGGTGCTCTGTCATCTACAATGCTCATCTAAGTAGTCATGCCTATTTTTTTGTCATATATAAACATTTTGAAATGATATAATTATATATATACAATAGAACCTCCCTGTAAAGGACACCTAATTGCAGAGTCAAACTGTTCTCTTTAGGGAGAGGTATCCTCTTACCGGAGAGTTGTTGAATAGTAAAAATGGTAATTTTGCAAATGAAAACTGTCCTTTGTAGAGAGGTGTCCGCTAGCGGGGTGTCCGCTGTATATCATATATTCATATACACTAAAGCCTTGCTAAAACAAACCAGGAATAGAGCAAACCTTCCCTACATAAATTAATCCACAATATTGTGGTATATGAACTTCACTACCAATGAGAATTGTTTAAGCAAAGTTTTACTGTATAAATATACAAAAAATACCAAATTTTTTTAAAGCGAGTAAAATAGTATGCACATTGATTATAAAATGATATAAAAGAGTTATTATAGACGCTACTCTCTAGATTCTAATAAGCATATTGCTCAAATATAAGCATAAAAAAAAAAGCAATGTTCAAAGTAATAGTTTAACTATGCAAAGAAATATACTGGGAGTACCACCAAACTTTTTAAAATATTCATCTTATTCAGATTTGTAAATTCTTTGAACAGAGTGTGTGCAATGTGACATTTAAAATACTGTAATATGACATTACTGTGGCTAGCTTTGGGGGAATTTACCTTTTTAACAACAAATACTACTATGATAAAATTACTAGCATTGAATGAAGAACTTATCGTTTGAAATTTGGAGCATTGATTACAAAAATCCAGAGGCAACAAAGCAAAATCAATAAACTGCTAATGAACCATTACTTAACAGTTTATTATTGACTTGGATCTGGTCTTGTTACCTCATATTTCTAATCTATAATCCAAATTGTGATGGTCAAAACCATTCTTTTAAAAGATCGTATCAGAGCACTGCACTCGGTAAAAAGCTTTTTTTTTCATGGCTTGCACTCACTGATGATAATAAAGACAGTAATAAACATCAGTTTTAATCTATAAATTCTTCTGTTGCCTATTATATAGAATCATACATGAACAATATTATATTTTGAACAATAGAAACAAAAAATACTCTGCAAATACTTATCTAATAAATACAGAAAAATAATTCCATGTCATCGCTGTGTTGGTAAAGTTACAGAATAACTGTCATCTCATCATTCCTTTGGTTAGAGTTTGAAACTCAATGCAGAATTTTTATTACAAGCTCAAAAATATTGAAATAATAATGTCTAGCTAGCTCTTTGAGAATCAGTTTGTGAACAGATCTCGAGAAAAAAAATCTGTTTGGATCAGAAGAGCTACTTCTTTCTGGATCACCGATTGCTGATGAAGAAGCTAGCCCTCTTTGAATCAGCTCATGAGCGGATCACCCATCATTAAATAGGCTTAGGATTTGTGCTGAACAGAGAAAAATAAAGAGCTCTTCCAACGCATTATTCCACCAAGATTTACCCATCGCAAATTGAGACTCACATTTCAAAAGGTCTGCAAGATCCAGCCTCACTGAACTTATAGAAATGGTCCTATCTCTGCGTGTTTTATGATAAATAAAAAACTATCTAAATACCTAGATCTTTAATTTATAATTTCCATACCAACATCCGATTGGTACAATTAATGGAATGGGGGGAAAAAAGCTAAATATGTTATTTAAGAAAAAAAAAAATTCTGGCCATCATTTACAGGGCATTCTTTTGCTAATAAATTCTACATTACCAAGAAAAACTTGATAAATTTTGTATTAAAAATGATCTGAGAATTACTGTCAAATCTCACTATAACAAAGATACACAACATCACATGGGACCAAGATTCTATGTTGTCATAACCCCAATTGTTGCTCTAGCCATGACTAAAACAATTGGGACTTTATAAATATGGTGTTCTAACCAAGTTGCTGCTATGAAAGGGGCTGTTATAATGTATATATAGAGTGTCTTTAACTCAACATTGGAGTATTAATAAAAGAAATAAGACCTAATCCAAATAATTTATTATAATCTATAATCCAAATTGTGCTTTATCAATGGTGTATTAAAAGTCAGTCATATTAAACTTGATAATTTTGTTGGGATTGACACTGTTGAATTATGGCAAATATTGAATTATAGTTGGTGCTAAATTAAGAGAGGTTATATATAGGAAATTTAAACTAATTTTGATGCGAATGATTCTTTTTAAATTAAAATAATTTGACTGCAATGATAAATTGATGGGAGGACTGGCTCACCAGTGGTGAATCTTCCTAGCAGTTTTACCAGTTTACTATAGGGCTGTAATATTGCATTGGGCTACAGGATCTACGTGTCAAAATTTCTTATAACAGAGGTTATACCCTAAGAGTCATATTTAAATGTTAATAGTTGCATCATAGCACACATTTAGGTTGATGGTGTGAGTTATATGTGTTATAAGCAATGGAAGTATTAAAGCACAAATGTTTCTTTTTAAATATAAAAAAAAATACTTCTACTGTCCTTACTGCGATGAAAAATTATTGCCCAATACAGTAATTAGAGAAACTCCGCCTTTGCCGGTCCCAAGCCCGGATGAAAAAGGAGGAGGGGGAGCAGTAACAAGCTCGCTAGAAAACCTGGGCTCAGCTGGCCCGGCTGATAGTACCCTGTAAGGGCTCCTAATTCAGGGATACAGGATGAGCAGCGTTTGTACTCCATGTTAGGAGCGGCTGCACATGGCGTCTGTTCCTCATGTCAGAGAGGGCCATTTCTTTTGGAGCTAAGTCTGCTTGCCACTGAGTAGTGCTCCCAGTCTTAATGACAAACGCAGACACATTATACTTCACTGTCATGATGGTTGTCAAGTCTCAAGCTTTACAAGCTTGATACCCTGATATGATTGAGTGGAGATAAGAAAGAAGAAGAAGAACAGTATTAGAGTTCTAAAATTGGCTGATGAGCCAAACCCTCCCAATATTTTCACATCACAGTAACGACAGTAGAAGTTTGTTTTAGATTTAAAAAGAAACATTCGTGTTTTTTTTTTTTTGCTTATATTTAATGCTTCCAATTCTTGTATATAGATGGTACTTTATCACCTTATAAAATAGGCTTTATACAAACAGGTTGTGGGGGATAAAAAAAAAAGATAAACAAATTGAATGGTCAGGAATTAGAAGAAATAAAGAGTCACACAAGGTTTCAGGTTAAAAATCAAAAGAAAGTGAATTTTTTGTAACATTTGTGTTGTTACCCAGACACAAAATATTAGGGTAAATATTCTAATCAAAGTGCCAATTTTATTTTCTCTCAATCAGCAATACTGTGTGTTGTCAATTACAGAAACATCACCTATTTGGATCTTGTGTCCTTGTAATTTTTAGTTACATTAATCCACACTGCAGCTTTGCACTTAAATGGAAGAGAAAGATGGTGCAGTATTTTTAATGACATATTTGGAAAAAAAAAACTGAAATAAAAAGTGAAAGAGGAAAAAAAAAGGGGGGAGGAAGAAACTTCTGAAACCTCAGCACTTGAGCAAAACGAAGTGGTTGGAATGTGCTCATTTTTTTAAAGAAAGAGAAGGAAGGGGATGAAGAACTAGTAGGAGAAAAGCGTTGAGCACAACTTCCATATAAAGGTATTCTGAACCAGCATTTCTCAACTTTTTAGGAAGGTACTCAGACTAGTAAAAAGTGTAGAAAAAGTTTTGCAGAGAAACTGGTATTTTTTAAAACTTTACTAGCTAGAATTATAATCCTCTGTATCAATTAGATTAATCAAATATAAATCTCCAAGGATACACAAATATATTTAGTGTAATAAAGGAACTTATCCTCAGATATTTATATTTGATTAATCTAAAACTTTACTAGGTATTAATGATCTTCTATACATTAATTAAAAATTCTTATTTGTATCTTAATCCTAAAAATTAAGAGGCTTTAATGTAAAAAAATATATATCAAACAATATTTTATTAGTATCATATTTAATAAGAATATATTTGTAATGCAGACAGGTTGAAAAATCTCCAAAGTCCAGTTCTGCAGAAACCCCAAGTTGTCAGTTCACTGGACCAGCAGCAGATGTAAACAGCCTTCTTTCCCCTCTCCATACTGTAGTTCCTCTCCTTATTGAGGATTTGCTGGGATAGTGTAAGGTGTATTAAGGTGGGTATAATTTATTTTCTAAGTAAATTTGACAAGGTAAACAATCGAAAAATACAGTATAACTTCTTCAATTGAACCAACCATAATCCAAAACCCTCTTTTAATTAATCTGAAAATTATGAAACCTTGGGATGTGTTGAATTAAAGAAGTTGGAGACTCTATATAGTCTAGCCATGATAGTGTAACATCTTCAGACTAGAAATGAAAAAACTGCTGCAGTAGTCGGGACAGACAAACAATGCTGTTGCCAAAACACATCACATAGAAATTACTTATTTAATATATATGATACAATTTGGATTATAGATAAGTGCATGGTAACAAGACCCCATTTACAAATAAATACAGTTGATCCTCCTTTATAACATCAGTTGTTTTAACTGTGGTTCTAACAACAACATGGTTAGAACAACAATAGAAAATATCAGTCCCAAGTATTTATGAAACTGAACCTTGTTAATCAGCCATCCACCAGAAGAAGCTACCAACTTAAGGTGAATTTTTGACAATTTTAATTCTGTAAATCAACCAATATTCACTATATATTATTTAAGGGTATTTAGGGTGAAATGTGCAGGAATTTGCTTAAAAAGTGGAGAAGAAGAAAATTGGGGCAGCAACATAATGAAAGAGAGAAGCTTCACCTGATAAACTTTACTTATTGAACTACTGTTTTTGGCACATTGGATTACTATGGAGTCTTTTTCAGAACTTGATTAGGCCATCATAGTTGTGAAAATCTCAACTTTTAGGTTCCAACTGTTTCCCGTTTTGATGGGTACCACAGGTTTATACGGAAGTTACTGTAGTAGGAGAGTGGGGCAGCAGCTAGCAGTGAGGGTGATCCGAGAAAACTACTGTGGGTGCTGAGCCACACTTACGGTCGGAGGATTTTTTCTCTTGCGAAGGACATTTGCCAGAGAATGACAACACAACCAGCTGGGCTACACAGACAGGTCAGCTGTGTATACACCTCATTAGAACATACGTCGTACGCTAGGTGGTGAGGAAAACAACACACTCAAACCATCCTTAATTGGAGCTTACTGGGGGAGAGCTGAAAGTTTACCACACTAGTTCCAGTTAATAAATAATAAAATAGAATAGCATTAAAATCACAGCAATAGGTTCATAGTAACCTACAGTTGAACCTCACTATGACACATTACTTGGGACCCTGGTATTAAACTACAATTGGAACTTTAAACTCGGAACCTTAGAGTTATGAGAACATGGCTCTGCTATAATTCTAAGGTCCCAACTATTTTAAGCTTGTTTATAGCAACATAAAAATCTTGGTTTCAAGAGATGTTGTATTAATGAGTTTAAACTATCCTTTTTATCTTACAAATCTTCCTGTTTTAAAAAAAAGTCTATCACATAGGGCTAGTGATAATTGGAACTGTGTTCCAGAAAGTCCCAATTAACCAATGTAACAATCCCTATCAACATCCTCACCCTTCACTCAGGTACTGTGTCAGCCCAGGATTTCAGGGCTTGACTCCCATATCAAGCTTACCATGAGATCCAAGCATCATTATTAAGGTTCTGATGCATTTGACATTTTTGTTGATTGAAACTTTAATTTTCCTAGCCAGTCCCCTTTGATTAGAGTAAACACAATTGACACAATTCAAGCAAAAAAAAAAAGTAGAAAAAAATCTAAGGACACTCAGTTAAAAATAAAATATCAATTATATTTTTAATAGTACATCTCCTGATGGAGTGATGAACCCAATAGTCCACAAAACTCTTCTTTTAAAGAATGATAGCATTCATCCTTTTTATTTAAATTTCAAAGGATACCAAGATAAAACCCTTTTTATCGAAACATCACCTATATCATTGTGTATTGATTACTTCCTTAACTCTCGTGGCAAATTTATAATCTATCTTTTTAATTTTATCTGAGCATGCACTTAATGATACAATTTGGATTATAGATTAGAAACTTAAGATAACAAGACCACCACCTCCGAATAAATAAAAATTATATTGAAAATTATGAGACAAGCATAATTTATTCATTTGGATGTGTTCTTGTTATTTTTTTTGCAGAAGAGTAGGTTACAAACATTACACAATCAAATTTAATCATTATTTCCTTGAAATGAGAGTGTCACACAGAGAGCTCTGGAGATGAAGAGCTATCTCTTTATATTGAGAAATCTCTTTTTCAGAAATGTCTTATACTACTCTCCATTATACCATATCAATACATTCTATTTAGCTGATGTAGGCCCAAAATCTCCTGTAAAAATTCCTTTTAAATTAAACAAAAAAAAAGTTGTTGCATTGTCACGTAATTCTTTGACAAAGAGTGATCTGTTCAAAAAGGTAATAAGACCAAATAAATTAATAATGTGGGACACTTCAACAACAGCTTTGTTACTTAAACGTTACACACTATTTATTTATTTTGGATTTTGTCTTATTGCCTTTTGTTTCTAACCTATGATCTAAATTACATCTAATCATCAGTAATCTGTTCAATTTCATTCAAACAATAGTTCCAACCTACTTGTAAAGAAATTTCATTATTTTCTAAAAACACACATTCAGCTTTAAAAAATATTTAGGATAAAATAAGTTTTCCAGTTGCAGAAATAATTGTAAAAAGTAAGAGGGGAAGATGTATAAAACACTCTCAGTGTGGGAGCTACAGAATTAATCTAAAAAAAAATTCAATTACAGAATATTTAAAAACATCATTATCTCAACAACTCAAATAGGTTTTAGGTTAATGTTTGGTATGTCACAATTTTTATAAACGAAAAATCATAAAAGACAGAGATTAAAAGCTGGGCTAATTCAAAAGAAAGAAAAAGAACCTCAATGGCTTTAGAAACAAAATGCCTCAGAGAAATAGACCACATTTTACACGGATCACAAAATTAATTGGAGAAGACTAGAATGAGATGGATAACAAATATCAGTGGGGAAAAAATAGCTAGAATGGTTTGGTCACCTAACAGGAATGCACAAAGTCCCATACCAAACCTTACATAATAGAATAGACAAGATCAGAAAACCAGGAAGAACCAGCTGGTACAAACTGCTGCTAACTTCGGTTCTAACAGAGAACATCAAAGTCAGAGATCACTGGAATGTTGGTGGTGGACAGTCTTTGAAAGATGAGAATAAAAATGAATGTAGTTGAAGATAGAAATAAATGGCCATTCTTTCTCTTGGTCTAATGATGATGAACAATGTGGCTCTACCAACTGACTTGAAACCTATTGTAACATTTAACAATAATAAAATGAACATTTCTTCCCCATCATTTGCTCCTGGCAGGTTCCCCCAAGCTGCCACAATACTGGTGGTATTAGAACAAATTTACTGAACTAAATCTGCAAGTTCAACGAGGTCACAATTAATGTTTATCTTAGATACTAGACTTCTTATCATCAAAGAGGGATATAATAATCCATGTCCAGCGTAGTTTCTCACTATTGCCTCAAAAAATCACAGAGTAGAACCTCTCCCTAAAGGAGAGAGACACCTAGTTACAGAGTTCACCAGAGAATTGCTAAATAATAAAAATTATAATTTTGGTTATCAAAACTGTCTTTTGTAGAGAGGTGTCCTCTAGCGAGTGACCTCCCATGGAGGTTCTACCTTATCAATTATATAAATACTTAAGTGGCAATAATTATACAGTATATATAGATGGAAATTTTGTGTGGCCAAAGGAAATTGATCTAAAAAAGTAAAGGTCACCTCTCCCATCAAAACTAGACACCATCTATTGACTGTCACCATAAACTAGTGACCAGAGATTTCACCTAGCCACTCTGACAGCTCTGAGACCTCTTTGTCAGAATGTGAATATTTCACAATTTGACCCCTTGTGGATCTCATGAAATAAAGTTTGCCTTGGACTAACGAGGGACATTTAGCCTGGAACCATAGTCTCCTGGTGGACGCTTCTCAGTTTGCCAAAGCTGGTGTTGTGGCTTTGTCATCGACCTGAGGCTGCTAGTTTGCAGCAACGGTCAATAGGTGGTATCTAATTTTGACAGGAGAGGCAACCTTTGCCTTTATAAATTATATACAGTATAAATAAAGCCAAGTTCAGCTACCAATGTTTTAACTTAATCCAATCTTCAATGAACAACCGACTTCAGGAGAGACCTGAGAGAATCATACACCTTTTTCAACAGTTTCTCATATTAATGGGGAAAAAAGTATTCACTCTTTGAAGAGAAATTCAAAAATAGAAAATTTGAATTAAAATGTTTTTTATTTTTATTTAGAGACATTAAATCTTTAAAAATGTTATCTTTAGGTTGCAGGGTCTATAATTAGAGTAAAAAAATTCCTAATTTAAAGACCTAAGTTAAAGGGAGGCAAAAATGGGGTTTAATATGAGCAAAGAGTTGATACAAGGAAGCAATAAAAAAAGGAGAACAGGAAGAAATGAACTGCTCATATGGAGAGGGGGGTCAAATAAAAGGGAGGATCTCAAGACTACTTAAGAGGAACTGCAACCCTTGGTATAAAGTTTATCATAAAAAGACACCTCTCCCATCAAAATAGAATGTGAAAAGTAAGCGTCATCTTTATCATCTCTGCAAGCTAGAATACTCGGATTGGTGACAGAGACAAAACATTGGCAAATTTAGAACCTTCATTTAGAAAAGACCATTGTTTTGGACTAATGGTCTTAGACTAATGTCTAGGGCAGGCTTTGATTTCAGGTGATCCAAAAGAAATCTCCTAAAGTTTCCAGGTGTTTAGCTAGGCATTGAGTTATATAGTATAGATTTGATAAAATTAGCAATTCTATCCATAGCATTTACCCTAATAAAAATTGAAGCTGATACCATCTATAACATCTAAGTGTTGAGAACTACATTGTGCAGAAAACTATAGCTACAGCTGACTGGGACAAGCTAAACTAGATATTAGCTGAGCATGTGTGGTGTAAGAATTAGATCACCACTTCCATTATTAATGAAGCAATATGTTGAAGAGATTTGTTGGCCTCTTATTTACATCATACAGTGTCTATATGGAGGCTGCTTGCTATCATCACAATGTCATCCTCCGAAGAAAGACAATTTTCCATAATGTAACTTGGAATGATTCACCATTTTGTGTGTCATCCTTGTTCAGGAGCCATGCTAATCTTCTCTACATAATACCAACTTTAGTAAATGTACTGCCGAACAAACATGATGTAAACTTGGATACTGTATATGGAACAGGTTCATGATCAAAGTTGTCTCTTTTAGAAGAGTTGCGCTGAACAAGGCTATGACTGTCCTTGGTTTGACACTTCTCCTAGATGAACTCTGTCACTTAGGTGGCCAAGCTGGTCATAGGATCATTAGGTTTATATTAGGCAGCATTTCTAGGGGGAAAGTGAATTATTTATTTAGCACACCAAATTCTGCTGCTATATAATTATTAGCTCCCCACCCCCCACTCCCTAAAAAAAAATCCCAATTTCAGGCACAGCAGAACTTCCTCTATAACATTTTAAATACATTTTAAAGTATCACATTTTAAGTTTCAATTGTTCAACTGTAGTTATAACAACTAGTCCAAAGCGATCATTGTTATAAAGGATTTCAATCAATTATAGTTATAATTATTTCTGGACTTTCAATTCTATATCACACTATTTGGGAATTCTTTGTCTGCCGTTTCAGATTCTAGTGCTAATTCCACTAATTTATTTTCTTTAAAGGTCTATTCATAAACATTAGAATAATGCTAGTGAATTTTCAACAACAATTTTGATCAAAAATACTTTTGAAGGTGGTTGTGGTATATCTTACTATCTCTTCCTTTGAGGAGCTTGTTTGATAAACACAACCACTTCCCTGAGTGTGTGTGACCACTTTCGTAAAAACAACTTGTCATCTAGCCAACCTCCAGTGAGAGACTACCTCCAGGAGACACCAAGGATATCTGTTCTTGGGTTTCAGCTTCAGATGGTGGTGGATACTACTCTAGGTGTGAAAGAATCAATTAATGGTAACAAGATCTAATCCTAACAGAGGAACTCTTTGAAAGAGAATCCTCTCAAGTCACATCATCTTTGATATTCACTTTCTATGGCTCATGAAGAAGATCTTTGGAGGTCCAATTGGAGTAAAGTCAAACTTTGCTATAACAAGATCACTTGGGATCAAATGGTTAAAACAATTGGGACTTTGAACTGGAGGCTTTGTATTATGATGGTATAACCAAATTGCTACTAATTAATAATTTTTCCATTGCAGTAAGGACAGTAAAAATTGTTTTATTTTAAAAAGAATATTACACCTCTAAAATAGTTTTGTAATTTGATAACAGATGGCGCGCTAGTGCATCGTAATAAAATTGACTTTTATAAAGTGGCTCCACTTGATATATAGATCAAAATTATAAGGAGAACAATTTGGATTAAAGATAAGTATCCTTTGGAGGATTTGGTCTTGCACTGTCTAATTGCACTATCAATGGCAACCAGCAGTTTCTGATGATATGAAGAGAGGGTGACTAATCCCAAGGTTAAATCTACGGATGCCAATCTGTGCGACACCAGTGAGTACCATTGGCTTTCAAATAACACTGCCAAACAACTCTGCAGTTTTCTTCCTATTGTGGTAAAAAAAAAGTGGCATCGAGTTAGTGTATTTCTTCAAGAGAACCAAAGATTTGAAAAATAAAAAGTATAAGGATGAAAAGTGTGTGTGTAATTGATACGACACAATTTGGATTATAGATTAGAAACATAACAAGACCACATCCAAATGAATCAAGTATGTGTGCAGTTTCAGTAACAGCATTGTTACCATCTCGTGATAAAAGTTGGTGCAGAAGTACTTTTGTCTGAAGATGGTAACAATGCTGTTACCGAAAAATGACACATAATTTATTCATTTGTATGTAGATTTGTTAGTTTTTATATCATTTTAAACTATCATAAACAATATAAAATATGTGGAACCTTGTTATAACACCCTCTTTTATAACAACATAATTCTAAAGTTTTTGCCATGGTTAGAACAAGATAAAAGCTTAGTCCCAAGTGATATTGTTATAATAATGATAAAGCACAATTTGTATTATAGATTTAAAACACAAGGTAATAAGACCAAATCCAACTAAATAAAGATTGTGTGACATACCTTGTGTTGTTATAATGATGTTTTACTTTATAGGGATTATTTATATATGAGTTTCTCTTGTGCGGCATTTGAGTTGCTTTTTTTTATATAGCCAGTCAACATAAAGCAAGTTTCAAATATATGTTTTAAATATGTTTTAAATACAGTAGTACCTCCCTTTAACGGACACCCCGCTAGAGGACACCTCTCCACAAAGGACAGTTTTCATTTGCAAAATTACCATTTTTAAAATTAAGTGACTCTCGGATAAGAGGACACCTCTCCCAAAAGGACACTTTGGCTTTGCAAGTCCTTTACAGAGAGGTTCTACTGTATTCAAAATCTCTTCAGTGTTTATTTTTATGTAAATTCATCATCAAATAAATCCCTCTAAAAAAATGGTAATTACATAAATGGTAATTATTACATAAATGAGGATCTGAAAGCCTTGCTATCTTATCTAGGGACGGACACTAGATTAGGAAGTGTTGCATAGAGCAAACCAGCTGACAATAGAAAATGATAATGTTTGTGCTCTCCTATATACCCAGCCTGCCTGCCAAACCTCATTGTAACAACATCAAATATGGAATCAAGATTTTCATTACTGTGTTGGGTTACTTTAAGGTAACAAAATCTCAATTATTCAAATATTTTTTACCTTTCAGTATGCTCATTGTTACCATCATCAGACAAATGTACTCAATCAAAACACATTTACAAAAGTAGCTACGAGTAAATAAGACATAAGAAATAAATTAATAGTGTATTACGTTTCGGTAATAGTGTTATTACCATCTTCAGACAAAAGAATAAATGCATTTAAGTAATTTAATTTATTCTTTTGTATGATGATGGTAACAACGCTGTTACTGAAATGTCACACACTATTAAATTATTTGTATAAGGTCTTATTTTCTTGTAGCTATAATCTATAATCCAGATTGTACTTTACCATCATACAAAAGTACCTTATTCAATAAATTTGTCTAACGATGGCAATAATGCTGTTACCGAAACTTCATGAACATTCCAATCATTTGGATTTGGTATTTTTGTTTCTAATCTATAATCCAAATTGTGTAGCTTATTTCTCAATGGAGACTTTATTAAATGATAATCAAGCTGCTGTTGTAGACATATTCATAATGTGAAACAATAGTACAAAAGTGAAATTGTAATGAGATCAGGTGTGAATACAAATACAGTAGAACCTCCCTTCTGCGGACACCTCTCTACAAAGGACAGTTTTCATTTGCAAAATTACCATTTTTACTATTTATCAACTCTCCGTTAAGAGGACACCTCTCTCTAAAGGATACTTTGGCTCTGCAATTAGATGTCCTTTACAGGGAGGTAGTTCTACTGTATATTGTGATTACAATAGAACCTCCCTTGAGAGACCGTAAATATGGTTACACCTGGTCTCTCCTGGAGGTGGTCTCTTACACTGTGTTATCTCAGTCCAAGAGGAGTCTTTCCACTGAAACAGTCTTTCATGGGAAACCAACTCCAGGCTTTGGCCATGTTTTCATGCTACAGTCTCTTATGGGAGTGTCTACTGTATCTCTTAAATATTGCTGTGTTGGTAAATATGCAAAGTTTGTAGAGCTGCTAGCATTTAATCTTATTCATAGTGTTAATTAATGGATGCAACTATTTTTAGTGAGGCTTAATGTTGACACAACTGTCTAGGCTAAACTTGTATTTACAATTTTGTGTTACTGTATCAATAAGATAACAGTAATGTGATTTTATTGAAACAAATAAAGAGGCCTATATGTGGGTTATTCAAGTATAGGGGGGAGAACTTATTTAAAATCTCAGGCGCGCATATCAGAATTGAAAAAAAGAAAAGGAATATCCCCCCTTGATACAACACATGAATCAATTAGATTATCTCAAAAAATGTAGGCTAAGAGTTTTTCTAAGTAGTTAAATAGGGGAGTATAATGGTAGTCTCCTCCAGGGCCCCCTAATAGGAGGAGTACTTATGCCTGATAGAAGGTAGGGATGATCAGCTTATCGGAGCACCATACAAGTGAAATATTTTACATATTTAGAGTTGATTTTCAATTTACCAGGGTAAAAAAAAAAGTGCTAACTACAGCCTATTTGAATTCCCTGTTAAATGTGAAAATTACTCAAACAAAGGTGTGCAAATAAGACTTAGATGACCCTGTTAAATCTTTTTAAAAAAGAAGTGCTAACAACAGCCTATTTGAATTCTCTGTTAAATGTTAAAATTACTCAACAAAAGGTGTGCAAATAAGACTTAGATGACCCTGTTAAATCTGCAAGCCAGTAATTTGGGGAGGGCTGAATGTATCTGGAGGGCTAGGCAGAGCTAGCTAATCTTTTTTACTTTTATTTTTTTTTAAGGAGTAGAAAATCAAAAGGTAAATGGATGGGGGTGGCAAGTTTAGGCATCACCTGTGTCAGCAACTAGAAACCCAAGCTTGAGGCATTAAGGAGTTATTTTTGAACATGCACAAAGTAAAAGGCACCATTGATTCTTAAACAAATCCAACCCTCCAGGATTTAGTGTAAGAAACCAAAAAGGCGACTTTGGCAAGTGCCCCTGCCTATGTAGTGAGTGGTGTGGCATAATTATAAACAGTCCGACCCACCAGCGAGAAGGTGGGTAGAGGGTGGTTAAATCCAGCCATTGAGGAAGATTGAATTAGCATCAACCTTGGTGAATTGAATGAAGAATGTTGGGGGAAGTTAGTCCAACAAATATCTTGTGTGTCAAAATTATATTTTTGTCTCTCTTAGGGGGGGGGGGGGGGGAGGAATCTCTCTCTTTAGAGATTGAATTAGTTCAATCATTGTTTGTTTTACAACACTGTTACTGGTATTTATTTAGATTTGGCCTTAGGTTTCTAACTAGAGAGAGAGAGAGATAATCTTGTGGCTAGTTCCTCTGTATTACATAGAGGAAGAAATATGGCTATCTTTTCCAAGATTGTACAGTAGTGTTGTCATATAACAGCTACTGTTAAATACAATAATGTGTAAAAGCATGTCCCTCGAAATACAATAAAATTTTTGTTGTTGACAAGCATATATACCTTGGGGGTATATGAAGTATTACAAGAGGAGGATTCTAAGAAAGAATAAAAGCTAACAGCAACAAGATCCATTATTAAAGAGATACAAGCTCTCAGACAATAACATCCTTCAACAGGCTGTAATACAAGAAACTAAAGGAGAGAGAAATGATATATATAATAAGTATTTATTTAAGGTTAGAGAGGTATTGTCCAAGATGTTTGGTTTGCTGGTTACAACACCCGGTCAACTTCAGAAAGAATCCCAGAAAACTTGATATTATATCCAAACATTCTCTCATGATATCATGAGAATTAAGGTTGGGTGGTAGTTGACTGCTTTCCCTGTAAGTACAGAGGAAACACACCAGATCTACTGGAGTAAAGGAGAGTTGACAACCTTCTAGATCAAATTCCAAGGTAAATCTGCACAGAGCTCAAAAAAAAAATTTTTTTTTTTGAGTGGCTCCCCTTTTAGATGAATAGGCACCTGTTAAATCAGGGAGTGTACTAGGCAATAACACTATTGTTACTTTGAGTCAAAAGGCGATCCATTGAATATTTATATCTAAAAAAAATTTTTTTTCTTTCACAGATCAAGGTATGACCTTTTTTCAAATAAATATTGTTACTGTCATGGAGAGATTGTTTACAGTCTCTTTAATTCAACACCCCAAGGGATAAAAATTTCTGTTTGAGTCTGTGTGTAAAATTATAGTCGGCTAAATTAAATATGCTGATTGAGATTTGAAGAATGGTTCAGTTATAGTCAGTTGAATTAAAGATGGTAATTTGTGGGAGAAATATGATTGGATTAAAGTAGGTGATTAATTATGGTTGGTTTAATTAAAGAAGTTATTATACTTATATGCAACCAAGATGCAAATAGAGGACACAGGACTATCCACTTGCTGAATTGAAGCTTCCCTATACAAGAAGATGCTGTGGTTTATTTTCTCCAAAGTTGGGAATCTGACAAACTTTCAGTAAGCCATGTGAACAAGTTGGATGATTAAAGAATCACAAGGTAACAAGACCAAAATACACTCTTGTTAACAGCCTCTTTTTGAACAACAAATCCTTTTCATTTGGTAGAGTTCTTCTCTTTCGTTCCAGATGGTTCTCTGCTATTGTTCCCAGCACAATACAGCCATTGGAACACAACTTGTTTCCAAATGTTTCAAAGACCCTTGAGTTATCACCCACCTCTCCAAAGTCCTGAGCTAAATACCAAAATGGCAACAACATAATTCTCTGCTGGGGTCTATTTTAACCTTTCCAGTTGCAATTACAGATTTGAGGTCTTCAAACCTTGCTTAAAAATCATGACATTTTCTCTCTCTGAACATCAAACATTACAATGGTTATAAAGAAAATATGGAAATCTCTACGACACCACAAAAGATAAGCTTTTATCTATGACAAATACATATATGGAAATATTGCTGAATTGAAGCTTCCCAATACAAGAAGATGCTGTGGGTTATTTTCTCCAAAGTTGGGAGTCTGACAAACTTGCAGCCAACACAAGGTGAACAAGTTGGATGATTAAAGAATCACAAGGTAACAAGACCAAATATTACAGCCTCTTTTAAAAAGCAACTGGTTACAACATCAGAATTTAAAGGTCTCAAGTCCCAAATATTTAAACCATGGTTACAAAAATTACATGGTTATAACAATAACATAGAATCTTGGATCCCAACTGATATTGCTATAGCGTGGTTCAACATGGTTAAGTAATTTATGAAATGTTACAGCAGCCTTCTTACCCATTTTCAGACAAAAGTGCTGAAACAGACATTTAATTACTTTTGTCTGAAGATGTCAGTAACACAATACTGTTACTGAAACGTGACATATAATTTACATATTTGGTCTTGTGAGTTTCTGGGTCAAATTCCTTATTAAGGAATTTCAGAGAGAATAGATGGACCAGGTAAACACACAGCTGTGTAATAGCTGTGAATATTTAAGTACTGTTCATTTGTGTCATCCAAAATAAGTATTTTTACCAAACAATTCATTTAACTATACAGCATATAACCCCAAGTATTCAATACTTACTTTAATACAATTATTTTTTAAAATCCCAACCATTTCTCTTACAAATTTCCATCTAAAATTCTAGAATAATAAATAAAGTGGCTTCTAAGGAGGAGTTATTTACATTTCTACAGGAGTATATAATTATCCGAATCTAAAATTCTCAATGGCTCTAATTCAACCATTTCCAAAATCCCAGCCTGTTTATTTTCACCGGCTATAATTTATCATCTACTTCAACACCCTCCTTAATTGCTGATAACAACAAAATATCCTGGAAAATTGCCTGCTAGCAATGAATGTTGCAATGAATTATGTGATACTCATTTTAAACTATAAATATATTAAAACCCCTCTATAGCGAACCCCAATGGGACTGTACCTGTGGTTGACTATAGCCATGGTTCGTTATATCCATAGTTTTACTGTATTATAAGATATAAATTGGAAAATATTTAAAGTTTGTTATAAGGGAATGTTTGCTATATCCCAGGTTTGTTTTAGTGAGATTTTACTGTATTACAGAATACTAATAATAATATGCTTAATAATTGCTCTTTGACTGGCTTATCAACATAATTAAACACCAACTTTAAAGTTGGGTGGTCTCTAATTGAGACCAAATTCAAATAAATCAATTGTGTGTGACCTTTCAATAACAACGCTGTTACCGAAACATCACAGACAATTTGGATTTGGTGTTATTACCTTGTGTTTATAATATCTAATCCAAATTGTTCCAACACCAACTTTAATTCAACCAAACATTCTGATGAGTGTTGAATTAAAGAAGTTGGAGAGAACCAGATGCTATCTCAGGAAAGAACAACAAATTCATATAAAATGAATCTTCAAGGAAACAATTTTTACAAAAGTGATGTTTCCTTCAGTCATATTTCAAACGGAACATTTCCATCAGGAAGTTGTGTGTGGGATTAACAAGACTTAAAAGTTATTCCTGTAGAGTTCATGAAGAAAAAATGCTATTATATATTTAATTGACTCACACATATATATAGACATTATATATAGTCTGAATTCTTTCAAAGAAAAAAAAAAAGATAAAATAATGAATGCATTGATTCCTTGATGATTAAGAATGGCAGTGGAGCTCCAGAAAAATACAGAAGAGAGAGAGAGTATAGACACTTGGATGAAAATCAAAAGACCACAAACCCAAAGAGGTAAATATACCAAAATGGTATCAATTTCTATCATAGAAGAACATTTGACAAAGTGATATCTATCCAGAGAGAGCTCCCTCAGTAGTCTGGCTACAAGACCAAATTAACATATTACAGTAGAACATACTCCATGAGAGGACAATCCTGCTAGAGGACATCTCTCTACAAAAAAAAAAATAGTTTTCATTTGTAAAATTACCATTTTTACTATTTAGCAACTCTACGGTAAGAGGACACCTCTCCCTAAAGGACACTTTGGTTCTGCAATTAGGTGTCCTTTACAGGGAGGTTCTAATGTATATAAATTGATAAAATAAAATTTAGATTAGGTCTTATTTTCTTGTAGCTATAATCTAAAATTCAAATTGTGTTTTATCATTCTGGCTTTATGTTAAGGATCTCTCCCAGTTTGATTAACTCTTCATAAGAATCCAAATGGTGGTACCATATCATTTTTAGTCTACAGTATTGCTACCACCCCAGTGTATATGTACCATCCTATATACCACCAATCTCTCTTATTAGCTTAACTTACAACAGAGGAAATAAATTATAAAGTAATAAGGAACAATTTGGATTATAGATTATAAACACAAGGTAATAAGACCAAATTCAAATAATTAATGTGTGACATTTCAGTAACAGCGTTCTTACTGAAACGTCGCACACTAATTATTTATTTGAATTTGGTCTTATTACCTTGAAATTATAAAGTAATAAACCACTCCAATAAAATAAAAACTAAAAATAAATATATTCAAGGAAATGAACTGCAGAAGAACTAGAAAAAAGGATAAAAATAATAAAATAAATTGATAAGGAGCTCAAAATATAACTTCAAATCTCCCAAGAAGGAACAATAGAAGAACAGAAACAAACTTGGGTCCAACACACAACAGAAAAAAAAATCTTATCCAAAAAAATTTACAATAGTGATTTTAGAATAATAAGGAAGAAAAGCAGAAAAAAGAAGCAAAGGAATATGAAGCCCAAAATGATTCAAGAAACCTCCAAAGAACAAAGAGAGATAACAGGAAAGGGGGAAGTATAAAGTTATTCAATAAATCCTCCTCCCAAAGAGGGAATAACAGCAGAGAGACAATGGAAAGAATCTAGGGTTATTCAATCCAGACCTTGGTGACCAAAAGTTGCCTACCTCACCCACCAGTGCCATCACCCTCCTAATTTGGCCCAAGTGTTGCAAGTTGAGGAGTGGAAACCCATTTAGATAGACATCTACCTCTTGGACACCCACACTTTGTTTCTTGCTCTAACTTCCTGGGATATCATCAACACAAGACGTATTCAAAAATATCCATATAAATATAGAATGAAAATTTTATTTGTTTCCGTAAATGTTTCAACAATATTTGACCCGGTGAGATTTTGACACAGTATAGAGTTATGTCATAGTTTCAACCGTCAAATATGCAAATTGGTCCAATAAAAGGGCAATTTGCATATCCCCTTTGTTCCACATAACGTTGCCACAATATTAGATGCCTATTCAGATGAAATATTTAATGGTATAGAGTCAGTCACTCTCATAGTTTCATGTAAATTAGCTGGATAAAAAGTGGATTTGCATAGTCAGTTTGTTCCGCCCAACCAGGAATTTGTAACTCCGCCTTTGCTGGTCCCAAACCCGGATGCAAAAAGGAGGAGGGGGAGCAGTAACAAGCTCACTAAAAAACCTGGGCTCAGCTGGCCCGGCTGATAGTACCCTGTAAGGTCTCCTAATCCAAGGATACAGGATGAGCAGCGTTTGTACTCCATGTTAGGAGTGGCTGCACATGGCGTCTGTTCCTCATGTCAGAAGCGGCCATTTCTTTTGGAGATAAGTCAGCCTGCCACTGAGTAGTGCTCCCAGTCTTTAATGACAAAGGCAGACACATTTTACTTCACCCAATCATGATGGTTGTCACTTTACAAGCTTGATACCTTAATATGATTGAGTGGAGATAAGAAGAAGAAGGTATTTGTAGAATCAGACTACCAATCTGAGGGCAGTTTCAAGGGCTGCTAACCAAACCTAACTAACTTAATGGCCTTGTTGCCATCATTACTTACACAATATTCTACAATTTTTGTATATTTCTAGCATAATAGTTCCATATCTATATAAAATCTGAGGAATGAATTGCTTTACTTGGGATTAGGTTGAGTGAAAGTTTAATCAATATCGAAGTTATTTTACGTAAATTTTTCATTAAAATTAACATTATAAGCATCATTATTAATGGATGCTGACCTCATTTGTATTCCTTGTGATTTTCAATAAGGCAACTTTCAAACTAGAATATAAAATAGTTAACGGACAAAATGCACCAACAATGTATAAATATCATGTCCAGACTATTTGTCAGAGGAGTTATTGTGACAAACTTTCAGTTTTATGGTAGAGATAGGGAAATTGGGGAACAAACAATTGAGAGAAGAAGAAAAAGAAAGAATGATAAGACAAAGAGTGTCTGCAGAGAAATCTTATGACAAAAAACAAAAGAAGAAATGTGGATGACCCTTGAGAGGATTGAAAAAAAAAAGAACAAACAGCCTCAATATCCCAACACGATGTTCTCACTGACACATTCTCTATGCTAGTCACATCTTATAAAAAACAAAAAAAAACTTATTAGAGCCATTTAATTATCCCCATCAGCAAACACAAGGTAATAAGACCAAATCCAAATAAATAAATAGTTTGTGACGTTTCAGTAACAGCGTTGTTACCATCTTCAGACAAAAGTACTGAATGTATTTTTCAGTACTTCAGTTTTTTTCAGTATTTTTGTCATTCAGTACTTATGTCTGAAGATGGTAACGAAGCTGTTATTGAAACGTCACACACTATTTATTTATTTGGATTTGGTCTTATTTTCTTGTGTTTATAATCGATAATCCAAATTGTGCCTTATCATCACCATTAGCATTTTTTTCTGCATATATTCCTGTTGTGCTCTATTTCCATACTGTAGAATACCTCTACACACAGTGTGGGTAAACAAAGCTAAATCCAAATAAGTAAATAATCTGTGGTCTTTCTTGCACAGCAGCAATGTTATCATCATCATCACCATAGTTTTTTTGTGGTTCTCAAATAGTGGTGCTGCTATTAAAGTGACACCTATCATTTCCCTAGGTATAGAGTTTATCATATACAAGCACTTCAATATACACTGGTAGATGTATTGTAGATGTAGACTAAGTAAGGGATAGTTCGATAAATCTAACAGAATGGCCTGGATTTAGAAGTTGAAGAAAAAATTGTTTTCAGAACAGGGTGAAGTGGCCCTCCATTATGGCTGATTTCTGTATTGGAGACAACACTACATGATGCATTGATGATAATGTGGAGTAATTAAAGGGAGAGGTGGACAGAGGGTTTGTTTGATAATCTAATAGAATGATCTGAATTAGAGAATTGTTGTGGAAAGAGCAGAGTTATATTGTGCTCATGTATC
The DNA here is from genome assembly GCA_030710605.1 of Cordylochernes scorpioides. Classification (NCBI taxonomy): domain Eukaryota; kingdom Metazoa; phylum Arthropoda; class Arachnida; order Pseudoscorpiones; family Chernetidae; genus Cordylochernes; species Cordylochernes scorpioides. The sequence goes on along the minus strand of CP092865.1, from coordinate 27,166,531 downwards.
AGAGATGGCTAGAGCACAAGAGTAAGTGAGGAGGGGCCAACAACAGGGAAGGAAATATGATCTCTATTGGTGTTTTAAAAAAAAACATGGGAAATGTTAAAGGTTAAAATTGCTGCATGGGATCAAATTACAACAGTGGAATAATACAATAAGTCACGTCTCCCTCTTTGACTACCAGCCTTACAGATAATTGTATTTAACTGGGGCTCTCAAAAAGATGACAAGATCTGACTCAAAGCAGTAAAAATTATAAGTTGACCATTTAAGGGACTTTTTTCTTGGAGAATAAAAGAATAATAACTTCTATTGATAGAGAGAGAATTCTACATTTTTATATTCAATAACTAAAGTTGCTTCAACAACAACAACAAAGTAGCATCCTAAATTTAAAGATTTTTGGTCACAATTGATGGCCCTAAAAAGAGGAATTTTAATCAAAAGTGCAGTGGCTTAAAAAAATGAAATATAAATAGGTTCATTGCTTCCAATAATTGACTCAATCAGATGATCACGCCCAGTTTCTTTTATATTCTGCTAATAGCAGGACCTATGGGCAGTGCCTTCTGTTTGGCTATTGGCTGACCATTTGTGTTCATGACAATCATTTAGATTCTCCTTTCTTTCTGGGTGCCACACATCTGGTAGCAAACTGTTCCTTCTTGTAGAGTGACCAGCACTTTTTTCATATTTCATTAATAATCTTTGTGTTGTGTCTTTTCTTCCTACTCTCTTCTTTGAATTTATGAGAAATTTTGAACTGGTCATTTAACTTATTCTCCATTCTTCTCCAGATTGACAATTCCGTCGCCTCAAATCTGTTTCTTTAAATCCTATCCCCCAATTGTCTCTAATACGTACAATAGTCCACTCCAAACATATAACCTCTTTAATTCAATAAACTATGATTCAACACTCACTTTAATTCAGCTCAATTTTCCAATCAGCCTATATTTACTTTAATATAACCAACTAAAATTCAACACCAACTTTAATTCAACCATAAATACTGATCCCTAGGAGCTTTTAATTAAAGAAATTAGACTGTAGGATGGTTAGACAAGTCTCTTTCTGATATACCCTCTCTCATTTTGCAGCAAAATATTATTTTTGTTTGGGGAAGTTTTCAAGTTAACGATATTCTCTGAATGCTCAATCCTTGTCACTTTTGTTAATATTTGCTGCGACATTGTGCCTTCTCTCAAGACCCCAGGGGGAAGATCAAAACAGTTCTGTTGGGAGACTGTGATAAATCTAGTTTATCTATAGACTACTAAAAATATAAAGAGGGAGAAAGAGAGAGAAAAAAGAATGTACCAGTTCTGGTTGTAATATTAAGAAAACAATAAATATTCTCCCTGACTGTGCAAATATAAACAATGCTGAGGTTTAACACAACAGCAACATTCAGCTGCACGACCGGATTTCTTTTTTTTTATTAATGAGTTCAAAATGTTGCCAGAAAGGACCCTAACAATGATAAAAGAGAGAAAAATAAACAATGTTCCAGCACTATTGATCCTGGAGGTAGATAGGTAGGACTTTGGAGCTTAGAAAGGTCTTTGGATATCTGACTCCATATCAGGACATTTTTCCCCAAGATTTTACTCTAATGTAGACTCTTTCAGGTAGCGTATATTAAGACATCTAGTCTTATACACAGATTCTCCTGAGAGAGCTATTGCTCTCAGAGTAGTGCTCAGAGCCTTAACAAAGAAAGCAGACCTCATATTCTACTTTTCTTAATCCTATTGGTTATCAAAAAGGTTCAAGATTCATAGAAACCCGACATCTTATAGGATTGAGAGGAGATAAGACAGAATAGTACTTTCCATTGAAAAACAAAGTTTTTCTTAAAAGGACATAATTTAGATTACACATTAGCAAGCAACAAAACTTGGGAGTGATGTTGCAGCAGTGATGGGTCATCAACTGCTGCTCTCGCCCAAAATTTACTTATTTGAATTTGTTTTGTTTTAACTTTGAATTATTAACATGGAAGTAAACTACATTGCATTATACACCTAGCTATGTTCACCTTGTACCTCACAATCATAGATTGAAAGCACAAAAAAAAAATCCTAAGAAGTATGCACACATAAAGAAATAGAACATGTAAATTATTGTAGATGGCTGTTGGCTGCAACTGCCTTGTACTGTAAAGTGCATAGCAAGACTATGTGGGTAGAAAGCAGCTTTGAGAGTCAGAATTATCCAACAGATATTTCAATGCTGGAGTTTGACAAGAATCCTTATTACCCCAGTACATGGCTTGGTAGGTAGGGGCTTGCATCTACTCAAGTATACCAAATACAAGCAATTAGACTTTTGCACTTACAAAGTACTAGAGCCCCAAGTATAAGTACCCACACTCACTGCGCTGGACTTGTGCAAATATTGAGGGAAGGGACATATTAATTTATTGATTTATAAAAACTGCTACAATAGAGGAGGGCTCTGTTCAGGTTACCAACATTTTACACCATAAAAACCCCTTGCTGCAAAGATCAGGGAAGGATATTAGTAGCTGCTCTATTGGACTTAGGTATTGGCACATCATAAACTACAACCATATCGACTCTAATCCCATAACATATTAGAATATAAAATTTCTACACACACCTAAACAATATTGTCTTCCCAATATTTTGTCTCAGTGTTCTACTCCCTAACCTCTATAATCCAATCAACCAAAAAGTAATAACCATCACAGCCTTTATGTCATGGCATACACCAGACTCTCATTCTAGGACTGCAAGAAGTAGAAAGTGAGAAGTAGAAAATTCAGGTCCATAATATGTTTAGATTTCCCCCAGCTCATTGTTTACTGTGTGCGACATACAACTGTATTAACCTAACCCACACACCAAACATTTATAAAATATGAATAATTAGAATATAAAATTGGTTCGAAAAATCATATTTATCTACGCCATATTAGATGAACAGCTAATGTACCCAATCAATGACCTAAAGGCATTGTTCTTCCACAGATTGATACCAGATAATAGAGAAACTAGGAGCAACTTAAAACCTAGTCAATACGAGAGAGGTCCAAAATGACATATACAGAATGAGGATAAATGCTCTCAATGAATTATATATTCAAGATCATAATTGATATCAAAATTTACTTCTTTTGTTTTTCTATGTAAAATACTCAGCCAGATGTAACACTAGATTTTTAATATATCTATCTTAGTAAATATCAGTTAATCAGTAAATTGTTGAGTTATGTATTATATAGAGATAAGTCATGTTGATTATCAGAAAATAATTTAGTATTTTCTTTGACTATTGACTAGATTAATGTCCAATTCACTTGCTTAACAAAGTAAACTTCAAAATATATTTTTTGAAATCCAATTACAAAAAAGAATGCTAATAAAATTTTAAGAATTATGTTATAGATATCTATAGGCAAGAAAAATTCACTAATTTTTTTTCTGTGAATTATATTTATTATATTTTGACTAAATTCTTTTGAAAAAAAAATGCTTAGAAAGTAGCAATATTATCTTCTGGCAGGTAAAGCTGCAATGTTTATATTGCCCAAGATGAAATAAAATGCTTGATTGGCTGATGGTAGCATTTGTCAGAATGCTGTTGCAGCAACTATACTTCCTATTTCCCTTCTTAACCTCATTTTACACATATCTCTTTGTTCAAAATTATCTTATTTATAAACAATTTGTAAAAAAAAAAATATAGAATCTAAATTATTGTAAGAAGCAATTTTGAATGCTTAAATAAATTTTATCTTATATTTTCTTTGATATTAAATAAATTTAGTAACTCTTTTATAATAAGAGTTATAATCAAAGTTACAAGATTTTTATCGTCTGTTAATATATTATTGTCATTTTTTAAAAACTTGTTTTTGCTTAATAACTAGGTTGGCTATTGATTCTTATTGGACTTTTATATTTCAAAGTAATCAAACTTTGGTAATAAATATATATTTTGACTAAAGAGAAATTCGTTACCTTACTGCAATAGCGATCGTTTATTGATCTTTGGTCAGGATAGATATCTCTGGGTGATAACTATTCTTTAAATATATATTTATTAAAATGGAATGGGTAATGATTTATAGTCACTAAGTATATATAGAAATAATTATGTTATTTGGTATAGTATTTATATATAATTCACACATATATATTGAACTAAGAGCTTGTCTTCATGTTTATATTAATCTTCAATATAGAGAGAATCCAGAAATGCAATGTTTACAACTTAAATTGTTCCTCATATCTTTTGTTCAAGGCCTTTAGCCATTTAAACAATATGCACTTAGTAAAAATCTTTTGATATCTCTAAAATAGAGTTTTTAATAATTTTATATATTAATTGCTAACAGAAAGTTAATAGTACACACATACTATGAATTATTTTAATAAAGTGTTCAATATTTTGAAGATTGAAATATCTATTTATAGCATACTAAGCTTCTCTCTGGTTTATATAGTGAAAAAAAGAATTGTTTTAATAAAGGTATAGTGTAGAAATTTACCAAATACATTAAAGATAGTTTTTAATCAATCAAATGTCAGTATAGGATTACAAGTATAGGCTAATTAATAAAAATATGATATTTCAGAAATTATTATGGTAAACTTTATAATCCTATTTGATATTGATTAGAGAAAAACACATATCACATAACTACTTTATAAATGCCAAAAAGATATCTAAATCTAACAAGTTTTAGTAGGCCAAAAATGTTAATATTTTCTATAAACATATACAATATGAAATATGTTTTAAGTCATGTTTGTATGCGAATAAATATTATTAAATGGTATATTTCTTACCATTTTCGGTTGAATCACCCTTTTTTGTTGCTGCTGCGTTACCCATAATGTTTTTGTATATACATTGATTACAAAATTGTTTTCATTATAGGAAAAGTTCTTTAAAATTAAATTCTAATGATTGTTAATGGAAATTTTTAAAAAGGCAGTTTCTAATACGTTTACAAATAACTCAAAAATGTATTAAATGTTTGTTTACGTAATTTATTTAAATAACATGAGATATTTAGGCACTCCATAACATAAAATGTAGGTGGTGCCACAGGAATAAATTTTAGCGTTTGATTTGACAACCTTGAATAAAGGACATTTAATTAATTTGCGAATTTTATTTTATTTTTTAATGCGTAAATTCGCAATATCAGCACTATATATTTATATTAAATATCAAAATAGATATATTTTTGCGAAAATTCTTTGAATAATTTTAATTTCTAAAATATCATAGAATCCCAATACCCAATCTTCAAAATCAAATTGCTAGACTTTTTTAAAATAGTACTATTATAGAATATTTACCAGAAATCAGTATTCTATAAATATTTTAAGCACGAATTAAATGCTATTCTTAAAATCAAGCCTTCGTAAACATTATGCGACATCAAGAAGTTTATTATTTAGATAAACTCGGTAGAAAAATAACTATTTCAAAATATGAGAATTAAATATAATTTAGCCATTATAATTAGAATATTAATTTGTCAATATTATTTGATAATTATATATAGGGAAGTTCTAAATTACTAATTGCTGTTTTTTTGTTGTTTTTTGTAGCTTAAAATGATTTAGTACCCTTTAAATCAAATATTACAATTTTTATAATTTGATTGCATTTGGAATTCGTGATTTTTATGTTTTAAAAGTACAATTAAATGAGAATCTAGACCATTTTACTTGAAAATATACATTAACTATAATAATGTATTTACTTTTAACACACACACACAGCACACAAATTATTTCTTATATTTTTTCATATTTTACTATTTAATATCATTTTTATTTACATTATTTATTGATGCTTGAAGCTAGGCAAAAGCTGAAAACATTTTCTTTCTAAATTCACTTTTTTTATTCATCATAACAAAATAGAGAGAGATTATTCTATTTAAACAAGATGTGCTGATATTATTGGATAAAACGAACAATATTACACTTTACTACCTCAAATATATTCATAAAATTAACATTTTTGCCTCTTATTAAATTGGAAATTTATATTTTGACAAAATAATTTTTACAATATTTTTTTATCTTTCAATGGGAAATTCATATTTTATGGTAAACTGTGTGGACTCAGCTCAACCGAACTATATAGAGTTAACTGAAAAAAGAAAAGAAAGGGGAATAAATTATGGATAGGCACACAAAAAATAGAAAAGTATATAGAAAAAAGGCTACCCTTTTTTGTAGGGAAGGATGAATAGGATGATTAGTCCAATGCCTGCCATCCTTTGGCTGAAAATGAAAGTAAAATCGCGCTAGAAGAGAAACACAGCGCTTGGGGAAAGTGTCCAGTAGATCATTGCTACTTTAACTGCTTCACCGCTTTATTTCATACAGTGTAGCCACAGAATAGAAATGAATAACATAATATATGTTTTATCTATTCAGGTTCATCTACATTGTAGCAATTAATGTAAATTTATGACTGATATTTGAGATATTTTATGCATTCCAACTTAAATACCATTATTAATCATATAAATGAAAGATTGGTGTAAAATATGTAGCAAAGGATCTCACTTTGTATCAGAAAAAATTCTAGAGAAAGTCAAAAGTGGTTTTATAACCCACTCTTCTTAGGAAAATTAACTTGGATTTAACACACGATGTTGAAAAGAGACAGTCCTCCAGATACCATCAGGTACCAAACAAGAGCTATGTCGAACTTCATCAGCGGCATTGGTTTTATCCATTAAGCAACATCAACAACAAAAGCTTTATTAAGACCTTTTGGTTATACACAGATTCTTCGAGCAGAAATGCAGGGTACATGTAGGAATAACAGTAACAGTACTAGTAATCGGCAATATTATTTACAGTGTATCAAATAAGAGTAAAAAAAGGGAAGGGCTAAGTTTATCTATTAAGCATATTTTCCCGATTTCACAAATTATAGCCCACGAAGGGAGGGTGAAGCGCCTTTCTACATCTTTGCTTCCTTCTTCTCACAGACCCCCTCCCAGACTTTAACACTAAACTTTACTACCAGACACTGTATTTCTTTTTTTCCCATCTGCATGTGTTGAGCCCAATCACACACGCGCCCTCGCTTTTCGCTTAAATCAAAACAAGCTATCCTTAGCCTTTCAGTGAATTTTATCTTCCCTTCACAGACCTTCTATAACTATGGATTTAAAATTATTTTTGTCTACAACACAGCATGGAAATTCGCGGAAAGTTTACATTCCCTTTGAGCAGTTTCTCTCAATAGATTTCCAATCTACAAATAGTTGTTGAAATTGACAGAAAAATGAAGTGATAAAAATGTGTACCCAAGGATTATTAAAACACATAAAACAAGAAACAATTCATATAAGAACAAATTTTCGCGTTTTTCTGGCTATGATATATATATTTTTTTTATTATCCCTAGTACACGTGGTACAGGCCATGATAATCATGGTGGGGTTGAACTTTTCAAGAATCGGGGGCCATTGGAGCATTTTTTTTTTGAATCAGAAAAAAAGTGTCCAATGCGGGATCGAACCCGGGTCGTGGTGATCGATCGAAAACCAAACGGTTTAACCAGCCTTCCACCGACCCCCCCCCCCCCCCTTATGATATTCTAGAGGATTGAAATATCAAGATAACCTCTCTGCCAAAGTATCATTCTTTTAGTAAGTGCCCGAACTATATTTGTAAATATCATTTATCTTTAGTTACATTAGAAAAATGTCTGACTTCGCAGGGTTTCTTCTGAGGTGAATATTTGAAAAATCAGAATTGTGTTACCAAAGGTTTTTATTATTAATATTAGAGCAGTCATGCTACCAGTAATCATGATGGAAATTGGTCAAAAATATATATTATCTCTCTCTCGTGTATATATATTAAAAATAAAAAAGGTATATCCTGACCAGGAGCACATGTGAGTTTTAGATGGCAGAGCGCCATCTAGTGGAACAGAAATCAACTAAACATTGATTTAGCCAGTTCTCTGATATTTGGCCAACCCAATTTCTTGATAAATCAAGAAAAGCCATCCACGAATGCGTTTCGCGCTGTTGGCGCTCGTCAGCGTGGAGTGCTCCTGGTCAGGATATGTCTTTTTAATTTTTAATATCAACACCTGACCTTTTTATTTTTTCTATTATTTTTTTTTCATATATATATTAATATATTATTACTACAGAGAAAAAACTTGATATAGGTGACTCGGTTGAAAGTATATGTTGAACAATCATGAACAACAGTCAATTAATGGAACATTTTTTTTAAATTTATAAATAAAAGTTAGTGGTTTTCATAATGGTACTATATATAATAGTGTAAGATAAACTAGTGATAGTGATTGTGTTGATAGAAATTCAATATTTATAGCTATCATCATTTCCGGCTCCAAAATATGCAAATTATGTATTCATTGAAGTAAAAAGGATATTTTGAGGGTAAGACTATGACAGAGACTTTTCTCTGCGAATTCAATATATTGTCGAGGTTTCAACGGGATAGGTCAAATATTGTGGAAACAAGCGGAGAAAGCGCAGACATACGCAAATAAATTATTTTATTTATATAAATAGATATTCTCTTCGTGATATGAAAAACTTTACAAGTATCTCTATACAACGAATTTTATAGGCTCAACCTATTTGTTTTTGTTTTGTATAATTTTCGTGTAGCAAATCATTTTTCCGCCAACTTTTGAATCCGTGTACTTACATATTTCTCCGCTATTTTTTCTATTTTTAAAATTAAAGGGCAAACATTAATGATTTTACTCAATCCTATATATCTTCTACTTATGTATGGTGCCAGACTTTCGCTTACTATTTTTTTTTCTTCTGCTTTCCAGTGCCGTTAAGGTAACGCATGCGCAGTTCATCTATTTGCTCTCACCACTGCAAGCGGAGTTCTCACGAATTCGTTAAGTCAACGACCACTACTGCATCGTCTGCTGCGATTGGTTGGCAGGACGCGTGCGCTAGCGCATTGACCAGATGTTTTAAAGCAGAATTGGATCCATTAAAGGGCGTCATACAAAGTTGCTAATGTTTTAACGTTAAAACGCCGTTATTGAAGCTTAACGCATTACATTGAAGAATAAAGAAAGTTTAGCATTCTGGTTTAGATATAATCGATTTTTTCGCATGTGTGAAGAGTTAATGCTTGGGCTAAATTTATATATTACAATGAAAAAATATTTTTATATAACTTTATATATATATATTTGAAATATATTGTGAAGGTTCGCTTTTTATGTTTCCTCAAACAAAATGTTTAGTATAGATTGAGGTAAATATTATGTAGTAATATATGTCAATATACACAACATTTTCATATGTGCAATAATTATAAATAGCGTAACGACACCAAAATGTTGATAGACTTCAAAGCTTCATATTGGCCATGATGTAATCACAAATAAGACAATAAAGTTTTATTGAGAGTCAGCTACACCCTAGGCAAGGCGAGGTCCAGTTTCGTCAAGATTACGTCATTTCCTCCCGAGGAACTTCCATAATTCGTTAGCGAGTTTTACGACCAGCCGCTCTGGACACCGACAAACAGATCATTTCTCCCTTGCTTGCAAATCAGACACCCTTCTGGAACTTGCTGCGTCTTCGGTTGCTGGCCACTCTTAGGTGCCATCCAACCTGCCTTGTCTTTTGTATCACCCATAGACGCCTGAGACTACTTGGCCCCAAGATTGCTAGTATATATATATGTCATACAACAAAAATATGAACATAAAATTTAATGTACCAAAAGAGGCACATCTCCCGTTAAAATAATGTGTTTTAATGGTACACGAATACCATCCTTTTGAATCTTCAAATTGGAAAATTTAATATATTTCAAATATTTCACTCAATGTTTCTTAGCAACTCTTTTACAAACAATGGGATTTTTTATTTTTATAAACTTTGGACCCTTAATTATTTTTCTCTTCTCTCTCTTCTAATCATTAATTTAGTAAAATTGCTATAGTAGCCTTATTTTGTGAATAACCACTTCTTAAAGCAGTTAAAAACGCCTCAACCTACAAATATTTTTTGATTGCCATGATTTTATTATTCAATTGAATTTTATCGTTTTTTTTCTGAAGAAAAATTTACGAAATAATATTTATATAAGAGTATATAATTTAAACCATTAGTTGGAATGATTTTTTCTATTAAATTCAAAATTATTGAATCTGTATGAAGATATAACTTGAACACTTTTCCTACAAGATGAAGATATTTAGGGAAATTCTCGAAAAGATAAAAGGCTTAGAAAATTATATTCTACAAATATTTTAAAATGTTCTCATTATATCAAGCCTCTCTTCAAATTATCAAGATTTTAAAACGTTCTCTCTGAACATGACAAATTTCTCCATATATTTTCTGATAGCTGAGCTATAATGAATAATATATTCACAGCTATTCTACAGAATAATCAAAAGCAAGAACTACTTACTTTCCTTCTATACATTCCATAATTCCCAACCAGAGCAAATATAAATCAAGCAATAGTACCTATTTCAAAATGTGCACTAATTAAGAAAAATGATTTTGTGACAACTGAGATGTCGCCACCAATCTTTTTTACGACAGCTATTGTATGAAATAATCGTCTGGTCTCATTTTTTCACTCATTTGACGCGCTAAATAAGGATGTACACATATTAGCATATTGGAAATACACTGTAGTTAGAGGGAAGATACAAAAATAATATACAAAACGATAACTTCTTACTTAAAAATACATAAAACAATATATGAGATGAATCGTAGTCGAGGAAGGGAGTGACGAAGGACAACACAGGAACCTGCAAGGCTAGGAAAAAGAGAGAAAGTCCGAAATCTCTCTCCAGCAAAGCTCAGAGTGACCAAATGACAGCGTCGGAGAAATATGGTCCCTATCAATTGAATATCCAGGAGTCTTCTCAGAAAAAGGACCGCGAATTGACCTTGAGTCCAAGAATTAAGGGAACAATTTAACGACTTTACTGTAAGAAGGAGAGATATTGAGTCAGACAACGTGGTCTTGCGAAACTTTTTCATACATCCTCGCACATACAGGTAATTTCAAGGTGTAACTAAGTGTAATATGCATATATATATATGTGGTAACCGAGAGAGTCAACCTGTAGACTCTCGCTCACTCCTGTGGTAACCGAGAGGGACAGTCAGGGTGTTGAGAGTTTTCCAATACCTCTCTGCGCCTTGGAAGACATTTAACAGTTCTCACAGAATACAGGCAGTCGTGGTCGAAGCAGAATGGAAGACTTGGGATTGTCCACACAAAAAACGGAGGTACACAGTTGTACTAGGAAAGTTCCGTGAACAGAAAGTGTTGAGCTTGAAGCAAGAGATGGAGAGGGTTAAGAAGAGGTTTCTTACTGGTCTATGGCGGCATGATCGAACCTTGAAGACAACTGACGAGGGCTTCCGCGGACTTGAAGTGGCGATGCATTTCCGGCTAATCAGAGGTTTTTATAGCTTTCAATGCGGAAGTAATGGGCATTTATCTGACGTAATATTGAGTTAAATCAAGCAAGAGTTGTACTCTCTTAACGACTTTATGGAAACTTCCTACATTTTTTAAGCCTCGTTCTTAAACGTTTTTGGACTTCTATATCTCACACTCTGCTATTCAACTCAACACTCTTATTCTATTACACAGTTTTATTTTATTATCCTCAGTTTGTACAGAGTACATTACGTATTGTGATGCAATGGTTCATGTATAACATGCGTATAATTATAGTTACAGGGGTCTTTCTATTATACAAAACGTTTTATATCAAACAATCTTGTAATATTTACCAATATGGGGTTGTTGGTTCCAATTACCATATATATATTATAGTTATATATTATCGTATGTGTGGGAAAACTTGTTATCATATGTAATAGGCTAATGAATATTTCTCAATAATGTCGCCATGTTGTAATAACTAGTTTAAAAACGTCATTTTACATTTGTAATTCTTTAGTAAAAGCAACAAAAATTACTTCTTATAAAATACCCATATTACTCCGCAATTTTCTAAATAATTCAAGAAAATTATTAAATATTTGTCTTATTTTCAAATTGTAAGTTTTTGCGTTGAGTATTTTGGGATTTGGGTGGTGATATACTCATTTCTGCGGATCACTGTGGCAATACGCCGTGAGTATATTAATACGCCAGGTTAGGTCAGGTTAGGCTAGGTTCAAATAGGTGAAATTAAGTTAGGTTGTTTTAAAAATGGAACTATTTTTTGTTTACCACCAATAGGCCTAACGCGGAATAATACAATCGCCGACAGTCCGCAAAATGAGTATTACACCCTACTGTTTTTTTTTTTACTTATCCCTAGTACACGTGGTACAGGCCATGATAATCATGGTGGGTAGAAGTTGGCGACTGTTTTACTGCTACACATGTGAAAAGCAGTTCGACTTTGCACTTACAAATGTGCTAGAGTCCCGTTTGGTTGCTTGCACTCGCTAGTGGGGCTGGACTTTTACAAGAATCGGGGGCCATTGGAGCATTTTTTTAATTAGAAAAAAGTGCCCAATGTGAGATTTGATCCCGGGTCGTAGCGGTCGAAAACCAATGGTTTAAACCATCCTTCCACCGACCCCCCTACCCCCTACTGTAAATTGTATATATATAATATTATTCGAATTGTGGATTTGGACGTTTGGATTGGGACCCTTTTTTGTTTGTTGATTGCTATGTAAGCCCCTGTTGACTTACTGTAGGGTTGGTGACTTGTGGTGGTTGATGGCGCAGTCGTTTGATCGAGATGGTAGGGTTTTTCACAGGGGAAATAACGAGAAGGAACACAGGATGGGATTAAAATAGGACCATGCGATTAAGGGAGAGAAGGTTTTGAGAGACTAATGGCGCTTGACTTTCACATGCTCGGAGAAAAAGAAGATTTTTTTACCTTTGTGAGAAGGGCTTAAGCACGTCTTGCTCCTTGTGGTGGCGAGCCCCCTCCTGACTAACTTGAGTCCGAGATTTTCCTCGTTAACTCTCTATTGCTCTCATTGGTTGAAATCCTCTACGTGGCGACTTTTGGTTGGATGTTAGCTATTCATGCTGAACTCTGATTGGATATTGGTACCTCCAATGTCTTTTTCATGATTACCATCCTCCAGGAAGAAGAAGGTCTTTGAACTTAGTTTTATAGTTCCTGGGTAATAACCTTTACTTCCTGGATAATGAAATCCTGGTAATGGCTGTTCTCTCCAGTTCGCTAGGCCTAAATTTTATTAAAACTTTTTGGATCATACATTGCATATATTGTGGTGGGGTTACATCTTGGTATATACAAATTATGACATATATGTATTTTCATTTAAAGTATATTATATTAGTTTAAAGATGAGATTTTTTTTTGTTTTTCAAAAAGCGATAATTTTTTTATAACCAATATGATACGTTCTAAGTCTGTTGTTTAAACGACACAGGTATGCCAGTAGAATTACAGTTATGTTCCAAAACTCGTCGTTGTAATGTCGTATTATCGAATGTTTTATATTTAAAATTTCTATAGATCCATTATAGCTCTCAGTCACACATCGCACAAACAAACTAGGGTGATTCTATCATGCTAAATTATATATATTCTATGTTTTTTAATATTAATTTAAACATAATATACTCAAATATTGATATTTGTTAACATACCTGCGTATATCTCGCGACACATACCTTGAGAAGCATTGTTCTAGAAATTAAAATGGATAAATATAATGTATGTTCACATAAGCTACAAAAGAATTAATGCCTATTTTTTGTTGCTGTAGAATTAGTTCTAGCTGAGAGGAAAAAAATGAATACGTTTTGGAGGTAAAAACAAAGAATTGTTTCTAATATACATTCGTATATCTACTTCTATACACTTCTGAATATACTCAATCTTATGAAAACTTTGGCAAGTTTATAGCTATTTGTACACAAATTTATAAATCACTACTAATTCATCGTGTAAATATGTAAATAATTCTAATATAGCACAATAGTCTGTCTGATAGACTTTGTGCTTCTGTAATAATAAAATAAAAACTTATATACACAAAATGGTTGTTTCTAATTCATTATATGTAAATGTAATGCATCATATTAATATTGTGTTTTAAACAACTTTGACTTGAAATTTACGGAAGAGCAATGCTCGTAGCATATTATAGATTTATCATGTTATGTAGTTCTACTGTCCCCCCTCAAAGCTTATGTCCATAGTTTATTTAAAATACCTTTTCTCCAACAGTCTAGCTTCAGTATCAGTATAAAAGGAAGGCCGAAAAATGCGATATTACAGCGGTATGATAGATTAAACTGGTGAAACCGCTGGGAGGGTTCACCACTAAGGAGACAGGCCCTCCCATTATTTTATCATTGCAGTAAATGCAGTAGAAAATTGATTTAAATTTAAAAAGAATCATACGCATCAAAAATAGTTCAAATTTCTTATGACAGATGGCACGCCAGTGCATCATATTAATATGTGAATGTGTGCAAACACACTTAAGGATTCCATAGCGGCGAATGTTCTACAAGAAAGTTCGTGTTTACATCGTGCAGTGGGTTCGAGTTGGGCAGATGTACATATGATACTTAAAAAACTCTTCAAGGAACCCCAGTCTATGTAATAAGTGGAATTTACATAGCTCTCAAGATATTGAAATTGAGACGACAAAGATATCAGTAAATACCCACAAATGTTGAAGTATATACAAAGGGATAATTTAAGTTAGATTTTTATAAAAGTGAATTAGGGTAAAATTGTATATATATTTATTATAAGAAATGAAAATATCAAAACACAAATGTTTCTTTTACATCTAAAACAAACCTCTAAAGTCATTACTGCGATGACTCATCAGTGGTGAACCCTCCACCGGTTTCGCCAATGTAATCTACCAGACCGCTTCTTAGAGCTCTAATACTGTATTGGATCATTCTGAGTATATAGACTTAAACTGAAGGGTGGAATTTTAGAAATGGCATTCAATCAAACTATGGACATAAGCACTGAGCCAAGTCCTCCCAATATTTTTCATCGCAGTAAGGACAGTAGAAGTTTGTTTTATGTGTAAAAGAAACATGCGTGTTTTAATGTTTTCATTTCTTTTAATTAGATTCAGATTCAAAAATATTTTATTGATACTATCAATCAATTGATACAAAAATTAATGAAAATTACAAAAATTGATGAGAATTTACAATTTAGTGATTAAATATAAAAAAAAATCTGTTCTTAGGAAGGGAGGCTCCTCCATCTTGAGAGAGTCCTCCCTCCAGACATGGACAGAATCAATTTGAGCCGCTCTCAGTTCAAAGTTGAATATAAATAGAGATGGTGCGTTATTACTTCATAATTAATTAATTATTATTTAGTAAAGTTATATGCATTTGGATTATTGAACCTTTAGTGTAATAAAGAAGGGAGTGAAGAATTTGAAACAGTTTTATTTGGGATAATGTGAAGAGCAAAGAAAGACTTACCTATTACACATGCAAGTTACTGCAAAGCCTATGAAGTCCAGTACGAACAAAGAAATATGAAGACTTGATTGAAGAAATTTCCTCCAAGACATTCAATCATAGCTAAACCATTTATTTTCTATAAAAGGAAACAACATAAAAGAAAAAGTTATTTCAAATCACTTTGATAGATTAAGCGGTTGGCGTCAACCTTCAAATTTGGGAATTTTTTCTAAAAGATTTCTTGAGAAACGAATTTGTATGTGGCCTGAAGGGAATACAAAAATCTAGAAAAACTTCTATCAGAGGGAAATATTCTTCGGATGTGGAGCCTTAGAAATCACATTGTCAATGGAAGCAACAGCAAAAAAGGCAAAATTGTTTCATTAGGATGAATGTACCAAATCTTCAGAAGTTTGGGCAGAACTCCAACAGCCACAGTTAGTCAGGTGGATCCAGCAGGATCACCGTTGGATGTGGAGAGACCAAGAACTTCTTGTGTTCCTGGAACCTGGAGTGAGTGGGAGAGACCTCTGCCCAGAATGAATCCAATCCTAGGATTGGAGATCTCCAATCAGATATTTGAATATATTCCCCAGATAGGGTGTAGTAATTTTATATAATCATAATATATTACAGTCGACCTTGGATAATTCGAAGCCCAAGGGATAAAAAAAATCGAATTATCCAAAAATTCGAATTAAAAACGGAAATTCTATTTATAGGAAATTCTAGGGACCAAGATAAATATTCGAAGTAAAGATGTTCGAATTATCCAAGTTCTCTTCACTGTATATATACATATATGTAAAAACAATTTTAAAAAAAGGGGTCAGGTGTTGATATTAAAAATAAAGAAAGCATAGCCTGACCATGTGCTTTTAGATGGCAGAGCGTCATCTAGTGGAACAGAAATCAACTAAACAAAAAAAAAATTAGCATTACTTTTATATATAATCCAAATAAGATAGATTTTGGTGTGATGACGGGAATGTATACGATCGTGTGTCTACATCTGAGTAGTGGTGTTTCTAGTTGAGAATGTGTAGGTACGAGAGATGTGGACATAGCGTCACTACAGAAGTACGTACTGAGATCCTTGCTGTTGACTGGGGACGGGGTCTTGGTCGCCTCAGCTACCGCCGCCTTCACACTGGCCAGCCGTAGGAAGCTGGGTCGGCTAGCTGGAGCCCGCTCTACGGGCGAGGCCTGGGGCGACTCCACGGGGGGTGGCTCCCCGTCAGGTAGGGGCCTGAAGATGAGCCCAGTCACTGTGACGAACACATTGGACTGACTACCTCTATTTACATACAATCACATGAATTACATTAGTTTTTATAAGAACAGAAAATATTTAAGCACGAACGTTTCTTTTACACATAAAACAAACTTCTACTGTCCTTACTTCAATGAAGAAATATTAAGTGGGCTTGGCTCATCAGTGGTGAACCCTCACAGCGGTTTCACCAAATTAATCTATCACATCGCTTTTTTAGAGCTCTGATACTGTATTGGACGATTCTGCTTATATACGCCAAACCGATTAGCCAAGTCCTCCCAATATTTTTCATCGCAGTAAGGACAGTGGAAGTTTGTTTTATGTGTAAAAGAAACATCCGTCGTGCTTAAATATTTCCCTATATATAGATGGCGCTATAATTAGTTATCATTTCAACATACAACTTATTTATAATATGATGCACTAGCGCGCCATCTGTTATCAAATAGAAGAAAAAGTTCCAAAAATGAAATATAACAGCGGTATGGTAGATTAAACTGGCGAAACCGCTGGGAGGGTTCACCACTGATGAGCCAGGCCCTCCCTTTAATTTTTCCATTGCAGTAAGGGCAGTAGAAATTGTTTAATTTCAAAAAGAATCATACGCGTTTAAAATAGTTTCGTATTTTGATACAACTTGTTACTATGTAATCCGACACTCGGAGTGAATAAAGGTATTACTGGAGGGATGTATAAATACCGTGAAGGCCGAGAATGATATTCATGGACAATTTCGGTGTAAGATACCATGATACCACCAAAAGACTAGCCATAGAAAGGAAGATCTAAGAGGCCAGGCTAGCCACCAACCTATGGCTGATTGAGGAGAAATAAAGAGATAGAAAACATGACGACTTCTCACATGCGACGTAGATATGAGATAAGGAAGTGCCCCTAACCAGTTGGAGAGAAATTTAATTTAAAACTTTTCAAAATCAAATAACTCTATAAAAAAAAAAACATTTCAAGTTCAAGTTTGGAAGGAGCAAGGGACGTGAATTCATATGGCAATAAAATGAACGACACAGTATGTAGGTTATTAAGGCGACGTACATTTGTCACAGCAATGTGAAATATTACAGAGTCGGTGTATCAGATTTAACCCCACATTTAGGACAGAGGCCCTATCTTCAATTTTGTGCGTACACTACTCGAGAACGTATCAAACCAGATTTAAATATGCAAAATCCCTAATTAAACACACACAATTTTAATTATGATGAATTAGCGCGCCATCTGCTATCAAAATTGGAAACTATTATAGACGCGTATGATTCTTTTTCAAAATAAACAATTTATACTGTCCTTACTGCAATGCAAAAATTAATGGGAGGGCCCCTGGCTCAGCATTTTTAAGACCAAAATGTCTCCAAATAGCATATCTTGATAAAGAAATAAAAAAAGAAATTAGCGAGATTTCAAAGGAAGGCCTAAGGGAGCATTCAATGGGGAAGGGATTTAATTAAGGATTTAGAATGTAAGATATACAAATATATTTTTATAAAACTATTTAGTCCCAAATCGAACACTGTAGTAACATATTATTGGCTATGATTGAAGTGAGAATGCAATTAAAATACCATTTTAAAACAAAATCAAATTTAAAACCGTTATTTTGGGACCAATGGTAAGGTTTTAAATGGAGCGAATTAACTGTATGATAGAAAGATTTAAAATAAATTAAAACATATAAAAAGAATATCATAAAAAAACTTTCTAAACAAAGTTTGACCAATTATTGTATTCTGAAAAATCAAACCATTTTTCATAGAATAACACTTACTTAATTTGTATTCAGCAGGATGGCAAACATGGCAAGTAGTGACGTGTGACACGCGAGAAGGTAAAATTAGGTTTTTGACTGTCGTCTGGCACGTTAGTAAGATGTAGACCTCTCCCCCTCTGTAACTAAGAACTAAATATAGAGAATTGTCACTTTAACCTAAATTATTTTATATTAAACTCTACGTTTCGGTCATTCTCAGTAACCATTGTCAAGGGAAACTATCTATTTGGAATCCTGAATTCTTTTATGTATTGGGTTGTAAAGAAAGTTCGTTCGGTTTTGTATCCCTTTGTTTCAACAACTTCTTCGACACCAGACCGGGCGATTTTTGTATCCCTTTGTTTCAACAACTTCTTCAACACCAGACCGGGCGATTTTTGGTGGAACGACATCAACAAACTAGTCGAACGTTGGGAGGAGGTCGTAAATAATAACGGAGAATACATAATTGATTAATTAATTGTTATAATAAATGTTTTTTGTCTAAATATGATTGTCGAATAAAACCGAACGAATTTCTTTACAACCCAATATATATATACTCAAATTATTATAAAGCTATCACGTGCCGTCATTAAGACGTGAATGTTTCTTTTACTTATTCCCAATATGTTTTTTCATCGCAGTAAGGACAGTAGAGGTTTGATTGATTTGTATAAGAAACATTCGCATCTTAACGTTTCCATTTGCTGTATATACTCAAATATTCTAAGCAATAATGCACCAGGACGAATCCTATGTAGAACATAGGTCCCCAATAAAATATTTGTTGTTGTATATTTGATGCTGACGCATTTGTCAGGATTTATATTTGCATATTGTAATATTGAAGAAGGAGGAGTACACGCCATTGTGAGGGAAATTCATATTGAAGATAAAGCTAGTTATTATATTGTCACTTTATAGAGAAGGAGTATGCAAATACGACTAGATAAGTGTACAAAAGGCACCTAACATGTTAGAAAGAATTTATGAAAAATGATAATAATAAAAAACTAAACACACAACACCATTCGAACAAAACCAACAACCACATACTCGTATATACCATTGTTTCAGGCTATGGCCCTCATCAGTACAGGAGTGGCTTCGATTTTATAATATTTTACGAGAGGGGTTATCAAATCTATCAAATTTACAAAATTCAATTTTTTGTTACAATTTTTCCTAAATAACCATATATGAGAAAAAATTTCAAATATCAATAAAGAAAACCTTATTTGATTATATAGGTGTAAATTCGAAACTATTATAGACGCGTATGATTCTTTAGAAAATTAAACAATATCTACTGCCCTTACTGCAATGGAAAATTAATGGGAGGGCCTGGCTCATCAGTGGTGAACCCTCCCAGCGGTTTCGCCAGTTTAATCTACCATACTGCTGTTACATTATATTTTTCGGTTTTTCTTTTATAATGATATTGATGCTAGACAGAAGGCTCGCTAATGCATCATAATAGGTGTAAATAAGAAATATTTTTAAAAATAAGACCAGACACACCATATTGTGCGTGGACCAAGGCGATGTCCTACCACCAGACTATGACAATGGATTGATTACCTTAGAGGAGGCATTCAGTATTTGGATTAATTCATCTAAAATAAAATTAAACGCATACTTACCATTTTCTTTTTTCTGTTCTTTTCTTTTAATCAAATTCATTCCTTCACCTGCAAACAAATAAAATGTTTGTGTGTTATAATATTGAAATATAAATACAGACATGACATATATTGTTTTAAAGAATATCTATGTCTTCTTCTTCTTTCTTACTTATCCCTAGTACACGTGATACAGGCCATGATAATCATGGTGGGTAGAGGTAGGCGACTGCTTTTACTGTAAGTGCACCACATGTCTACACATGTGAAAAGCAGTTCGACTTTGCACTTACAAATGTGCCAGAACCCTGTTTTGTTACTTGCACTTGCTGGTTGGGTTGAACTTTTGCAAGAATCGGGGGCCATTGGAGCATTTTCTTTTTTTTTTTTTTTTTTTTTTTTGTAAATCAGAAAAAAGTGCACAACGCGGGAATCGAACCCGGGTCGTAGCGGTCGAAATCCAACGGACCATCCTTCCATCTACCCCCGTGAGTAACTTTGTAATGTGCATAGCTCTTATGTAAATATACACGACGAAATTTGAGCTTGTGTGGGTTGTCGTATGCAATGTTTGTTATTCAATACTTTATAATATTATTTTAAGATGTTATCTTGAGACACAATTCAGGATTAAAATAGAGAAAGAGCACTGAGAAAGATCTGTGCGTTGACTGAGAGTTTAATACATACACCCACAGAAAACACATCTCTAACAAATCAACTTACACACGTGCAACTTCATTAATAAGTACAAGTAACCAAACTGGACTTAGACATTTTGCAGCTATTTGTGGACACAGGGAAATCTTACAAAAATCGTAATGAAATCAAAACACGCTTTAAGTTATTAGATTTTAACATATACATTTACAGGCAAATATGTAGGTAATATAAATACAGAAATAATATGTAAATAAATATTCAAAACTTCAACAAAACCTGACGGATGGCATTTTTACCCATGTTGGAGAATAAGGCTCCTAACCAATATTTCTGGATACTTTTCTTACTACATTACAGAGATATAAGGGGAATAAAATAATTGACAAATATGAAAAATCCAATCATCAAAATTATAATTTATTTAAGCTCTCTATCAAATCCTGCATAAACTCCGAAAGCCAACAAAAGTAATAGATTTTATAAATATATTTGTAGGATGGTTGTTGCGTGAAGTGTTGGTGTGGCTTGTGGAAAGGCTGCTGATAAAATTATAATTAAAATTAATTTATTTAAAGCAAGAAATTATAAAGAGAAAAGAAGCAACGGTTGAAGTAACGGCCGTCGGCTCTAGCCTTGTTGTTTACCGCGTGAGTGCCAGATCAAGTGTCGGCAGCGCCAGCCGCTAGAAAGTTCCGGATGACGCCCGCGCATGCGTAGTGAAGTGCTCTCCAAACACGTGCTAGCCGAGGCATAGTGGGGCCGCCATTTTTCTGCCTGTATGTGTTTTGAAGCTTTGTCCCAGTTCGCTGAAGCAAAGTGCGGTCGCCACATATTTATAAAGAATTATATAAATGAATGTGAGAAAAAGGACATCTCCTAATCGTGCAACTAAAAGTTGCTGATGGCTTGCGTCATCTATCGGAATAAATATCAACTAATCGTTGATTTTTAATCATTCCAGATTTTAGTTGTACGATCAGGAAATGTCCTTTTTCTTAATTTATCCACCTGATCCAAGTAAAAATCACTTTTGTACTATTTTTAATAAAATAATGTGTAACCATATATAGTGTAGCTTGTAAAATTTATCCTTCTATTTAAAAATATAACAATCGCTCTATCATAACGCTTGTATATATAAACTTTGTATAAATTCAATATGATATTGTATCTCAATGTTTATCATTATATTCGCAGAATATGAATATTGGAATAAAGTAATGTAATTTAAAATGCGAGTCAAAGTCAGCAGTTATCCTGTAAACATAGACAATATAGATGGATACAACATAATAGAGATATATCCAAAGAAAGGATCAATAGTGTGGCCCACCACTGGTATGTAAGACCTGGAGACTCAATCACAGCTTTCTAGAAACGAAGCCACAAAAATTTCAAGATTAAATACAGGACATACTAGACCCATTATGTTCATTGACGGAGAAAAAAAAGTTTTTCCTGTCTGTTCAAAATGCTCCAACTCCACTGCAACTCCAGCACATATCCTGGACTGTATTAGAGCTAAGACCTATACAAGAATCCCAAAACTATAGCAGAAAAAATTATTGATTTTAACCTTATAATGACCTGGTGTAATCTTACCCATGAGATAAAAAAGTGAGTTATATTGAGATAAAATACAAGAAAGAGTACGATTTTTGAAAATAAAACAATTTTCTACTTCCCTCACGCGGCAATGATAAATAAATAATTTTATTTAAAAGACTCATACGTGTGTCATAAATAGTTCAAATTTACGATAACAGATGGCGCGGTATAGCATCATGTTTATAACAAGAGAGGGTATATCCTATATATAGTGTTCTTCATTGTTCCAGACTTAGGGAAGAAAGACAAAATGCCTCATTTATCCCTATCACTGAAACAGGTAGAAGACATACAAGCTTCTCTCTGAGTCGTTGACCAATGGGAACGCTAAGTATAAAGCAATAACGCGCCATCTGTATTTAGGAAATGAAAACAATAAAGCACGAATGCTAATTTTACACATAAAACAAACTTCTACTCTCCTTACTACGATGTAAAAATATTGGGAGGGCTTGACTCATCAGTGGTGAACCCTCCCAGCGGTTTCACCAATTTAATCTACCAGACCGCACTTCTTTGAGCTCTAATACTGTATTGGACGATTCTGCTTATATATGCTACAGTGAAGAGTGGAATTTTAGAAATGATGAGAAAAGTCCTTCCAATATTTTTTAATCGCAGTAAGGACAGTAGAAGTTTATTTTATATTTAAAAGAAACATTCATGCTTAAATGATTTAATTTCCAATTAGAACGTTGTTTACTTGTTCTATCAGTTCGGCAGAAACTGAGAATATTGTTAGAAAATAAAACTAAGATGATTGAAACAACACGCTGTCTGTTATACCCATCCACCAGTATTGTATATAGTTGACTAGCCGAATGACCCGGGCAACGCCCGGGTTTTACCCGATTAAATGTTTTCATTCAAATACTATTCGTTACAATTATAAATTGGCACCGTGGATGTCACTTTTGTGAAACGTCCCGCTCCAAACTTTGTGTTTTTAAAATATAAAAATAAAAATGTAAATTTTCACAAGGATATTTGAAAATCATATTATTTTTTTTTTAAATACTATTCGTTACAATTATAAATTGGATCCGTGGATGTCACTCTTGTGAAACGTCCCGCTCTAAACTTTGTGTCTGAGAAGCGATATTTTTATAGAAAGATGATCTGGCTTTTGTTTTCTGCTCGAATGAATGTTTTTCTGTTAGAATTTTGTTCCTGCGTACAAAAAAATGAACTTGTTTCACCCGTGGTCTCTGCTTTTTGGAATTTTTCCCGATATAATTTTGTATCTGATAATCAAACATAATACAGCAATATTGTCATCATCATTTTCTGACTAAAAAACAACTTTTAATGCCCAGAACCTGTCAATTTCAATTTTTATTGCCTAAAAATGCGAAAAATATCTCTTCCAGATTTTTCTCTATGTCCTGTTAAAACACGTTTTACATGTACATTAGGTCAGCTGATATTACCTAACTCCCATCTTCACCGCTAGAGGCGCTGCTTGCGAGCGAAAAGGCAAATTTGCAACGCAATTTGCAAATAACTCGAAGAATATTCTGGATAGAGACCTGAAATTTTCACTATAAGTTTTTCCAGATTCTACTCTATATACTGTTAAAATTTCAGTCAGATTAGTTACGTATTGTGGACGTGTATAGCCGACATAGATACCCACATACATACATACATACATACATACACTGACTTTTATATATATAGGGATTGCTCTTGTTTATACTTTTAATACTTTCTACCATTTTTGATTACTTTTCCCTCTTGGACTCCTATACCAGAAATAACGATTATTTCTAACCTTAGGGATGAAGTATGAAAGGATGAATTGTGATGAGTAATGATAAACGGAAAAATAAAGTGTCTAGGGATGGAAATCGAACCCACAGTGTTCCGCGTACCGGGCAGATGCCATGTCCACTAGACTACCCTGGACATATTTTTCGGTTCGTTATTTCTCCTTAAAATAAATTTCGATTTTTCGTTCAAAATAAACACATGCGGAATAATTTTCAAATTATAAAGGACTGCGGCGTGTGATTATAAACAATACTTAAAATTATACCGCATAAGTTTCTTTTCTATGAAAAATCAATATTTATTTTAAAGAGAAATATTTACTATTTCTAACTTTTTTTGAATAAAGTATGAGAGGGTGAAAATATGAAGAGTAATGGCGAACGGGAAAAATAAAAGTGTCCAGGGGCGGGAATCGAACCCACAACCTTCTGCTTACCGGGCAGGTGCCATGTCCACTAGGCTACCCTGGACGTTATTTCTCCTTTCGTAAATAATACTTAAAGTAACTTATAATACATTATAAAGGACTGCGGCGTGTGATTATAAACAATACTTAAAATTATACCGCATAAGTTTCTTTTCTATGAAAAATCAATATTTATTTTAAAGAGAAATATTTACTATTTCTAACTTTTTTTGAATGAAGCATGAGAGGGTGAAAATATGAAGAGTAATGGCGTTGTGGGTTCGATTCCCGCCCCTGGACACTTTTATTTTTCCCGTTCGCCATTACTCTTCATATTTTCACCCTCTCATACTTCATTCAAAAAAAGTTAGAAATAGTAAATAATTCTCTTTAAAATAAATATTGATTTTTCATAGAAAAGAAACTTATGCGGTATAATTTTAAGTATTGTTAATAATTTTCAAATGTCGTTTTATACTCCTATACCAGTGGATGTAATACGAAATGTCTTAATAAAAAACTTTGCTGTTGTTGAAATGGAATTCAAAATTTGTTCTTTACCATACCACCTACCCTTTAGGTCGTCCTCTATCCATATATTATAGCGTTGCAAAGAGGATTGGCTGGTTGTCACAATAAAGAAAAAAAGTTTTATTTACTAGCAGCTTGCACAAGAAAGCAAATTTTGACTATCTTTTGAGCCAGAGATGACAAAACAACAGAAAAAAAAAGTCTCTCATAACTTTTATGATAATATTTTCTATCATATTACCATTAAAGTACTATTACTTTTTTTCCTGTGTGTATCCTACAATTCTGCTTGGAGAATCTGTATAACACTAAAAGGTCTTAATAAAGCTTTTTGTTGCTGTTGATAATATTTTCTATGAATAATAGATCGATTTGCTTAAACAATTATTGAATATTTATTTTTAGAAACGAAATCATTTAGCACGACTAAAACAAAGCCTCTCTACTGTCTTTACTGCAATAAAATATTGGGAGGGCCTGGCTCATCAGTAGTGTGAACGCCTGCAGCGATTTGACCAATTTAATCCACCATTCAGTGTATATTGTATCGTCTGCTTATATATCTGGTATTCTAGAGGCCTCCACAGCGTCGGGTATATAAGCAAAATGGTTCAATAAAATACGTATTAGAGCTCTAAAATTTGAATACATAAATTTTTATTTAATTAAAAAGGCATATATTGGATCAAAATATCATTTATTTTACCTATATTTCAGTTGGCTGAACGCCAACCTTTATCAAGATATTATAACATATTAATATGTTATAATGCCTTGATAAAGGTTGGCGTTCAGTTAACTGAAATATTGGTAAAATGAATGATATTTTGATCCAATATATGCCTTTTTAATTAAAGATTTATTTATGGATTTCTCTATTTTCAAAAATAAATTTGTATATTTATGTATATTTATTCATTTTTCGAAAGCCTTTATAACAGATTTTATATATTTGTGTTTCGTATATTTACACAATTACCTTGTTTAAATATACATATAGTTAATAATATATATATGTACTTTATAATTATATTCACATTTATTGTGTTTAAGTATACACACACAGAGAATTTCCAATATATAAATGTATTTGACTATTTATCTTTCCCGCTTTTCTCTCAAATTCCCGCCATATCTACTAGGCCTAAGTGATAAGGAAGAGAATGTCACCATCGTCTGATTAGATTGTCCAGGGCACAATGTCGTTTGGTTGATATCTCAAACAGAAGACAACTGGGGCACAACCGCGTTTTCTCTCTTCTGCTTACAATATACGACAGCTTTCATAATAAAAATAACGTTTTTATGTTTTAAATATTAAAGTAATATTGTTACGGTAGAAAAGACAAATATTCCAAAGGTTTAAGATAAAAATAATTTATTAACAAAAAATCTATAGAATTCAAAACGTGATAATAATTTTACAAGTGATAATCTACAAGCATGATAAGGAGTAATGACGTAGCTAAATATTTATGGTGATAAACTGACAACAGAGTATTTACAATAATTATTCTGTGACACTATTCTATATATAGATAATGCATGCATATATATATATATTAAGAAAAAGGCATCTCCTTATCGTGCAATTGAAAGTTGCTGATGACTTGCGCCATCTATCGGAATAAATATCAACTATCCGTTGATTTTTAATTATTCCAGAATTGACCAAATACCCATTCTTGATTAATCAAGAAAAGCTAACCACGTACGCGTTTCGGGCTGTTGGCCCTCATCAGCGTGGTGCAAGCTGTACCTCAACGACCAAAAAAACGGGTCATTCAGGCATCCTGAAAAATCATGAAACGGGTAGTTATATTACGGGTATTATGTGTGTAATATAGCCAAAAATACTTTTAAAAAAGAATAGTTATTCTTTCATTATGATGCATTAGAGCGCCATCTGTTATCAAAATTAGAAACTATTATAGACACGTATGATTCTTAAGTATCGAGAAAGTCAGAGTGTATTCCATTTAATTAAAATTAATATATGGAAAGTCGGTGGAAGGATAGTCTAAACCGTTGGTTTTGGACCGCTACGACCCGTGTTCGATTCCAGCATTGGGCACTTTTTTTCTAATAAAAAAAAAAAATGCTCCAATGGCCACTGATTCTCTCAAAAGTCCAACCGCCCACCAACTAGTGCAAGTATCCAAACGGGGCTCTGGAACATTTGTAAGTGCAAAGTCGAATTGCTTTTCACTTTTGTAGACATGTGGTGTACTTACAGCAAAAGCAGTCGCCTACCTCTACCCACCATGATTATCATGACCTGTATCACGTGCACTAGGGATAAGCAAAAAATAATATATACCAGGATGCTTTCATTTAACGACTTCCGATTTTTACCGAAAGTTTTTCACATTAGTCCCAACTAAAATACATTAAAAGTGAACCCCTATTTAGCGTTTGGTTTGCTAAAATTCTACTGTTGATTCTAAATCCTCAATATCTTCTGAAAATCAATTATTTTACATATTAGATCATAGGTAAATCATAACTAATGTTTATAATAGGAATTTAATGAAATGAGAAACTATTTTGTAGAACAAAATTTTCGTTTATAAATATAACGCCTTTTTACTGCCTTCTTACACACACGCGCACACACACACACACACGAACGCACGTACGCACGCACACTGCGAAGAATAATATTAAGAGGGCCTGGCTCATCAGTAGCGAACCCTCCTAGCAGTTTTACCAGTTTATATAAGATTGCCACGTGTGGAAAATTAGAGAAGACAAACTTCAGCTTCACAGAAATTTATTTAAGGCAAGAACAATTTATATTTGATAATATACAAGAAATGAGGGAAGTTTACAGAGAAGCAAAATATAAACAACAATTTTGATACTCGGTTAATAAAATAATAAATACTTTGCTACAATATTCCAGACCGCCCCCCTCATGATAGTATAATAATTGAGCGAGGAGTAGCACTTTGTATTTCCATTTCTCCTCTTCTCAAATCTTATGTCCACAGAGTTCCTTAAATTCCTCTACCAAGAATCCCACAACAGTGTCGCTGGATATTTATCAGCCCAACACAATAGTAGAACGCCCAGGTAGATTAAATTGGCGAAAATATTTGGTCGTTGAGGTACAGCTTGCACCACGCTGACGAGGGCCAAAAGCCCGAAACGCGTACATGGTTAGCTTTTCTTGATTAATCAAGAAATGGTATTTGGCCAATTCTGGAATAATTAAAAATCAACGGTTAGGTGATATATATTCCGATAGATGGCGCAAGCCATCAGCAACTTTTATTTGCACGATCAGGAGATGCCTTTTTCTTAATTTATCCACCTGATTCAAGTACAAATTCAATTTTGAACTATTTTTCACATATCTATGTATTTTGTAACAATATTGAATTCAAAAACGAAATAATTTATTGTTTAATTTAATTTAATTATTCAATGAAATATTTGGAAACAGATTTATTATATTTTATATTTGAAAAATCATCATTTAGTTGCCTAGCTTGCTTGCTCTATATTCTCTAGCTGTAGATAGTTTGGTTGGTTTGTTAATAATTGTCGACTAGTCGCCGTGACGTCATCAATAAATACTTTCACACCTTCAGATATACAAAGACTTGATTTCTACGCTACAACTGGTGGAGAGACTGGGCCGATGCCCATTAAGAAATAAAAGGAAAATTGATTCTGTTGAACCAGAAGAAACTTCTATGAATGTAAAGACGGAGGCGGATACCCAGGTAAGCAACTATTTTGTTCAACATCTGCCAAGGAACCCTTCCATTTTCTCCGGGGAGGGCGGTGAAGATCTCCAAAAATGGTTAAAAGGGTATGAACGTGTGGCTAAATACAACCATTGAGACGAGTCTTACTAAAGTCTATTTTTATCTGTCTGGAACTGATCTCAAATGGTTTGAGAACAACGAAGAAAGCATACAGACTTGGAGGGAATTCACATCTCAATTAGAGAATTTGTTCGAATAAAAAGAAAATTCAAAATTGCAAGCGGAGAAGAAACTTAAAACACGGGCGCAATTAAAAGGTGAAAGTACCGATTTTTACATCCAGGATACCCTGTGCTTGTGCATGAAATGAGTGAGGAAGATAAAATCTCCCACCTCATGAAGGGGATAGCTAAGGAGCTTTATCAAGACCTCTTACCGAGGGATGTACAGAGCACCGAGCAATTCATTACAGAATGTCGCCGTGTCGAAGCGCTCCGTTGTAGACGAGTTACCCCAACCAGGTACGAGCGCCTTCCAAATGTGGCCTCTCTCTGTGACCAGGATGACGGAGAAGATCTGTCATCGCTAATCTGAAAAATTGTCCGCGAGGAGATACAGCAAACATTGGGCTCTCCTCAAGAGGAGCCTAAAATCGCTGCCATTGAGGATTTAGTAAGGGAAGAGATTGTAAAGACCTTGGCACCTAGATCAAAACCTACAAAAAGTCCCCCTCAAGCACCCAGATCTGTATTAAATCCTAGATTCGAGGCTCAACCTAGAACTCCCCATCCTACAACTCAGTATCAGAAACAAGGAAGAAGACGCGACACCAATGAATGGCGGACAACTGAGGGAAAGCCAATCTGTTTCTACTACAGATGCCCAGGTCACGTCGTCCGCTATTGCCGCGACAGGAAGAGACACAATGAGGAAAGGAGAAAGGAATATTTCCAAAGAAAGCAAGACGCAATGATATTCTACAACTCTCGAACTGAATCTCAGGAGCCCAACGACGAATCATCGAGGAAAATTTCAGTCGCTACCGAAGCACTACTCCATATCCCGATCGAAACAGACAACATTTCTCACATGCTAGAAGATCTAGCTTGACGCCCCGACATTAAAACTAGAGGATAGACCATATTGGAGGTAAGGTCGCAAAGTTATAAAATCCTCCCTTGCTGACCACAGTAGAAATAAGAAAAAACTACATTGACGTAAATATAGACCTGCCCTCATGAAGAAGATATCTCAACTGAAAGAAGACATCCACCGCAGTCACCTGAAAATATCCCTGGCCCTATTACTAGTTCTTGAGACTGACGACGTAAGTCTGCTGCTGAGCATCGGGTCGATGCTCTCTATAGGAGGAGGCTATGTGGCGAAGAAATAATTTATTATTTAATTTAATTTAATTATTCAATGAAAATATTTGGAAACAGATTTATTATTTTACATTTTCTAAATCATCATTTAGTTGCCTAGCTTGCTTGCTCGATATTCTCTAGCTGTAGATTGTTGGGTTAATAATTGTAGACTGGTCGCCGTGACGTTATCAATAAATACTTTCACACCTTCAGATATACTCGTACAAAGACTTGATTTCTACGCTACAATATGATACAAGATAATTTCTCAATTATGTAACTATATTAAGTCACCCAGGTACGCGTTTCGAGCTGTTGGTCCTCGTCAGCGTGGTGCAGCTCTGAACGACGTGGTGAGACTTCTTGCTAAATCCAATCGTCCAATAAACAGTAATGTTCTCAGACATTCTGGCTGTCAACTGGTTCAATTTTGTATCAAATTTCCCATTTGACCATTAATTTGTTGCCCGAGTAAATTATTTTTAAAAAAATACTTGTAATTCACACTATTAGATATATTAATATTTCAGACATCATATCGCCACGCTGTAATATTCAAAGGAAAAACAAGGTAACGTGGTAAGATTCTTTAATTGAACACGACGAGCTTTCAGGCAGCAACTGCCCTTCTTCAGGTCTCATACCTGAAGAAGGGCAGTTGCTGCCTGAAAGCTCGTCGTGTTCAATTAAAGAATCTTACCACGTTACCTTGTTTTTCCTTTGATTAATATTTCAGTTAAAATATTTTTAATCTATATACAACAACAACAAAAAGCTTTATTAAGACCTTTCAGTCTTATACAGATTCTCCGAGTAGAAGTGTAGAGTACATACAGGAATAACAGTAAAAATCAGTTAAAATAAATATCAGAATATAATATTATTATTGACACTCTTCAATATTTCTTATCATTTATTTCGACTACCCCCGCTGTAGCCTTTCTAAAGGAAAGCTAGTTTTATGTTGAAATAAATAATAAGAAAGATTAACTCCGCCTTTGCCGGTCCCAAGCCCGGATGAGAAAGGAGGAGGGAGAGCAGTAACAAGCTTGCTAAAAAACCTGGGTTCAGCTGGCCCGGCTGATAGTACCCTGTAAGGGCTCCTGATCCAGGGATACAGGATGAGTCTGTACTTCATGTTAAGAGCGGCTGCACATGGTGTCTGTTCCTTATGTCAGAGGCGGCCATTTCTTTTGGAGCTAAGTCGGCCTGCCACTGAGTAGTGCTCCCAGTCTTAATGACAAAGGCAGACGCATTCTACTTCACCCAGTCATGATCGTTATCAAACAGACACCATCAAGGGTCACAACTTGATATCCTAATATGATTGAGTGGAGATAAGAAAGAAGAAGATAAGAGAGGTTGAATTATGCCTCATCAAAATATACAAGAATTCGTCCGGTGGCTTCAACTGAACAACTGGGTGAATGAACTAATTGAGTATAACACTTTATATTCCGACTTTAAAGATATAATCCTCTACCCTTGATCCATCCATGTATAAAACTATAGATGTCTGATAATTATGTATCATACATTGTTGTGTATTCCCTTTTTCACTTGTACTAATCTAAAATTTTGTCAATATACTACTAACTATTGTTCTTAAAAAAAAAAAAGAGCTGCTTGTTCTCGATCGCTTGTACATAAGTTTATGGCAAACCCTTTCTTTCCCCTTATTTGACACTAGCCGAATGACCCGGGCAACGCCCGTGTTTTACCCGACTGTAGATGTTACAACGGTGATCCTTAGGTCGCTGGTTCAAATCCGGCTCGAGGGAGCCGGCGAGAACGTGACCTCCCTGTGCGCGCGCATCCGTGACAGAGGCGGCCGGCCGATGAGGAAAGACGGTCGTGACTATATATATTAATATTGCAAATAACCTTGCTGAGTATTGAGGAAAAGGACATTTCCTGATCGTGAAACTAAAAGTTGCTGATGGCTTGGGCCATCTATCGGAATAAATATCAACTAATAGTTGATTAAAAAAATATTCCAGAATTGGCCAAATACCCATTCTTGATTATTCAAGAAAAGCTAACCACGTACGCGTTTCGGGCTGTTGGCCCTCGTCAGCGTGGTGTAAGCTGTACCTCAACGACCAAAAAAGATGGTCTTTGGAGCATCTTGAAAAACCATGAAACAGGTGCTTAGGCCTAAGGACGTGATTATTGTTACTATTACTGTTATTCCCTTCTACTCGGAGAATCTGTATAAGACAAAAAGGTGTTTAAAAAGTTTTTTGTTGTTATACTTGAATTAAACCTACAAAAATGCTTTTTTTTCTATCCGAATTAAAATTTCATCATTGACTTGAAAAGTAATGTATTTTTTTTCTTTGGAGGATGACCCTTGGTTAAAGAGGAATTTTCATGATGTAAGACTATCTATAATGACGGCTGCAGCAAGTTTTATTAACTGAATTCGAGTGAAAAAAAAACTTTTCATATTTCGATAAATATTTGAATATCAGTTATCGGGAAAAAATTTACCTATTCAAGATATTAACTTTGAAACTCCTTCCTTTTAGGTCTAGACCTAACTCTATATGGTTTCAATGTTATGGTAACCATTGATTTTCATAAGTCAATAGAAATTGTTTAAATTGTTCAGTGTCTAATTGTTCAATATTTCATAATTTCACCGTAGAAGTGTCAAATATTAATATATTAAATCTGATGGATTGACGCGCCATCTATTATTAAAATTTGTAACTATTTATTGCGCGTAAGTTTTTAAATAAAGTAATAACCAAAAATATGATGAGATAGATTCTCCCTATATTTTATCATTGTAGTAACGTCAGAGTTTTACCCTTCAGTGTAGCATATAAAATCAGAATGATCCAATACAGTATTGGAGCTCTAAAGAAGCGGTCTGGTGGTTTAAATAGACAAAACCGCTGGGAGGGTTCACCACTGATGAGCCAAGCTCTCCCAATATTTTTTCATCGCAGTAAGGACAGTAGAAGTTTGATTTATTTGTGAAAATAAACATTCGCGTCTTAATGTTTTCATTCGTTATATATATAGATGGCGCGTTATATATTTGTATTAATTTATGTGTTAATAATGAGAAATAAATCTGCTTAAAACGAATTTTTCTTTTCCAAATAAAATATCTTGCCTTCTATCTTTACTGCGATGAAAGAAATGGACTTGGCTCATCAGACCCCAGAGGTTTCTCCTAATTAATCCACCAATCACCTTTGAGAGATCTTTAAAGAATCTTCCAATACAATATTGTAATCCTTAAAGCGGTCCTGTGGATCAAATTGGCAAAACCGCTAGAAAGATTCGCCACTGACTAACCAAGCCCTTTCACTATTTTTTCAACGCAGTAATGACAGTAAAAAGTTTGTTTTATTTGGAAAATTAAAAATATGATCTTAATAGTTTTTATTTTTATTTATAGATGCCGCATTATATTTGAAAGGAAATAAAAAGTTTCTAAAAACAAACCTGAATTTTATTTTAATAGAATGACAGATAGATGTTACCTGGCCGGCTTCCATTGTTCTTAATTAAGAGGCACTTCGGCTAGTAGATGGTTTTATTTTCACTTTACAAGGGGGTCGGTGGAAGGATGGTTTGAACCATTGGTTTTCGACCGCTACGACCTGGGATCGAATCCCGCATTGGGCACTTTTTTTCTATTAAAAAAAAGCTCCAATGGCCCCCGATTCTTGCAAAAGTTCAACCCCACCAGCGAGTGCAAGTAATCAAACGAGGCTCTAGCACATTGGTAAATGCAAAGTCGAACTGCTTTACACATGTGTAGACATGTGGTGCACTTACAGGAAAAGCAGTCGCTAACTACCCATCATGGTTATCATGAAACTGTACCACGTGTACTAGGGATAATAATAATAAAGAATTTCACTTTACTGGCCGAAGTATTAAACAACAACGAAGAATGACAGAAGTCGTGTCAGCCGATCTCTATATAACTAGCTGTTAACTAATCAAACAGTATGCCAACAGATGACTATACAATATTTCATGAAAGAATGCACACCTTCTCATCACAGGATTCCATATAATTACTGATACGAAGAGATCTATTTCTATTAAAATAGTTTAAGTATCAAATGATAAGATATGTTTTGCGATTATAAAATATAGTGGGGGAAAACCCGATTCATTAGTTTAGGAGTACTCCTAGACAGTTGACAACTAATACAATTTTATTGACATCTTGTCAATACATGCAAAAGTGCACAGTCTCTTCAATATTTTAAAAAGGTAATTATTTATTTACATAACACTATGTACAATGAATATTGTGTCTCTGCCATCGCTGCAGAGTTTGGTGGAGAATCACCAGCGGGTCTCCAGCGACACCACGTATTTCGCGATCTACGAAGAATACGTAGATCGCGTACTTTGCCGCTGAGGAGATGGTGATGGCATGGTCCTCGAGACCAACTGGAAATATCCAGGATTACAGGTCTCCTAGAGCGCGGTATAAAATTGTTTTAAATACTATTTACACTAATGATTTAAAAGAAGCGCGCAGAGCTAAAAGGTTTTCCTTTTGATCAATAGATGGCGTGCTAATATACAGTAAAACCTCCCATGAGAGAACCATCTGATGAGGAACCACCTCCTTGAGCGACCACTTGTCTAAAATATTAAAAAAATACTAGAACTGACATAATTCCACCTCCAGTGAGCGACCACCTCCAGGAGAAACCAGAAGTACCCATTTACTCATATAAGAGGTTCTTCTGTGTAGTATATAAATATAGAGGTGAATAGTACATACACAGGCGAAACTGTTGGAAGGGTTCACCACTGATGAGCCAGGTCCTACAATTATTTTTATTATGATGCATTAGCGCGCCATCTGTTATCAAAATACGAAACTATTATAGACGCGTATGATTCTTTTTAAAATAAAACAATTTCTACTTCCCTTACTGCAATGTAAAAAATAATTTTTCCATAGTTTCGAATTATCTTTATCATTACAGTAAGGGCAGTAGAAAAATTGTTTTATTTTAAAATAATCATACACATCATAATTAATTCAAAATTCTGATAACAGATGGCGCGCTAATGCATGTTACTTAATGAAAACAACAGAAACATATATATCCCATAAAACAGTTTAACAATTGCATTTGAAACCAAACAAACAAGTATGGTAAATAAATAAGACGGGGAGGTTCCATCCAGGAGATATTTCAGTTTCTCACCAAGAGAAGCATGCTGTTGATGTATCAGATTTCAAATAGAGGTAATAAAGAGCAATTTTTCTATTTAAAATAAGTGTCTTAACATCATCCAAATTCAGAATTGTAGAAATATATATTATATAAAAAAAGAGTATTTCCTAACCGCTTACATGAAAATTTCTGATGGTAAAGCGCCATCTAGTAGAACAAAAATAGACTAAACGTTTATTTTGGTTCATTCCATAATATTTTGCCAATCCAATTTCTTGATAAATCAAGAAAAGCCAACCGCGTACACGTTTAGGGCTGTTGGTTCTCTTCGGCGTGGTGAAGAATGTACCTTAACGTTTTTATTTTTTTTCTTATTTTTCAAATATATTGTCGCGCGATGACTCTCCGGTTCTTTGCGACGACGCCGCTTCCTCCTTCGTGGATCACCTACCCTTTGCTCCCGTTGCTCTACCTCTGCAGCTCTACCCTGCAGAGCACCCAGAGACCTCCGAGAACCATCACTCGAGTGGAACTCCTTTCCTCTGGCAGTATCTCTCGG
Source organism: Cordylochernes scorpioides (assembly GCA_030710605.1). Lineage (NCBI taxonomy): Eukaryota > Metazoa > Arthropoda > Arachnida > Pseudoscorpiones > Chernetidae > Cordylochernes > Cordylochernes scorpioides. The sequence goes on along the minus strand of CP092865.1, from coordinate 27,130,613 downwards.
CCTTACCACTGGTGGGGGAACACGAGAGACTTACCAGAAGAGTAGCAGCAGTGATGTCGGCGAGAGATTCATGACAGCAACCAGCCTTCTAACACTCCTCTTTTTTTTTTATTGTCATTTCTACTGCACATTACATAAAACTCGAATAACGTTCAAAGGGTATTTACAATTATTTACACTCCAGAGCCAATATGAACATCTATTTACAACTATTTTCTCCAGGAAACAGGACCACAGCAGTCGGCGATATCCACACTAGTTCCAGACGGGAAATAGGCGAAAGCGCCATCTATTGGCGGAGGTTGTAGGTGTTTTGAGGCCTTATACGCGACAATATATATTAAAAATAAAGAAAGCATATCCTGACCAGGAGCACATGAACTTTTTAGATGGCAGAGCGCCATCTAGTGGAACAGAAATCAACTAAACATTGATTTAACCTGTTCCCTGATATTTGGCCAACCCAATGATGGTGCTCTGCCATATAAAAAGCACATGTGCTCCTAGTCAGGATATACTTTCTTTATTTTTAATATCAACACCTGGCCCACTTATTTATTTTTTTTTTCTATTGTTTTTTTTCACATATACACCTATCCCCCGATTTACACGGTAGATACGTTCCTGAGAAAAACGTGTAAATCGGGGGATAGGTGTACACAGAAATAAAAATAAAATGCATTGACAGGTTAAAATATGTAGTCAGCACATAAGCTCGGGATTCCTCGTGAGATGTGTACACAACGCATGTGTTCAATCACAGTAGCATTTAGTATAGTGCGATAAAAACAACAACAAAAAAAAAACTTATTTGGAAAACCGTGTAAAAGCGAAAACGTGTAAAAAAAGTACAGTGTAAATCGGGAGATAGGTGTATATATATAAAGAAGCATTGCAACCTGTATAGTACTTTAGGTTTTGTTACAACAGGTTACTGTAGGATGGGTTGGTCACTTTTTATTATATTTTCACTCTTGTTAATCAGATTTCCCGAGTGAGTTTACACCATTAAATACATTCATGGACAAAACTTAAGGAAGTTTTATATTTTAGTGTGACTGGTTGTCTGTATTTTTGAAGAAGACAGAGACAATTTTTTTTCACACGTATTCTCATGTGTTTTCAATAAAGGTCACTGTAATATCTTTCAGAGTTATTGTCTGAATATCGATATACATGCTAAAAGGTACAACTTCATTAAGTTTTGTCCATGAATGTGCAAAGATAAAAAAAAAATTAGAATCTCCCATGAAAGACTACTACAAATATGGCTGAATCCGATCTATCCTGGAAGGGGTCTCTTATCAGAGGTTCTGTCAAGTTTCAGGCACACACAAGTAATGAGAATATCTGATAACTTCTTCAGGAGAGACTTAGTTTAGCCAAGTTTTAGGTGGTGCATCATGAGAACTCTATTGTAATAAACCAATTGTCCTATAAAACAATAAATATATTGTAACATAGTATTTCTTAATTTTATTATTTTTTATTTAACAGAATGGTCATTTTTATGTTTTATATCTTGCGACTCTGTAAATTTTCCTCGTGGCTTATCTTTTGTTTACCTTTGATTTTTGTTTCCTCCTGAATTTTTTGTCTTCCCTAATTTTCCACGTGGCAATATCTATTACTTTGAAGGTCTATGTAGAGGCCAAGAGGTTTTCTCTTCGTTGATTGTCCCCATAAACTTTATCCCCTCGCGCCCGCCTTCCAAGTGACGTGACGTAGTGAGAGGGTAGCCGAATATACATTCATGGACAAAACTTAAGAAACTGGAAAGTATTTGATAATTCTAGTCGTATGTTTTTTTTTTCAAGGAGACAGAAACAATTTTGTTCACACTTGGTTATCTTGTGTGTCTTCAATAACGGTCATTGTGTATCAAATATCTTTCAGAGTTATTGTCTGAATCTCGATATACATGCTAAAATGTACAACTTCCTTAAGTTTTGTCCATGAGAGGGTAAACAATAATAATATACTCTGTTTTGAAGATAATTTGTTGTTTGGAGAAATACATGGCTATGTCAACCAATTATTTATTTTAAATCCCCAACGTTTCAGTGATTCACTGTCTCTCTCCATCATTCCCCTGTGTTACACATACTCTGTATGGCTGAATATATCAATGGAAATTTTTTACAATGATCAAAATTAATCATTTAGAGATTTAGTAAAAACATGCGCATTAACATGATACAGCAGTATAGACAATTATTTATATTTTATAATACAATATAATACGGCTTATGATTGTAGAACGACATTTGAAAATTATCCCGCATGTGTTTCTTTTGAACGAAAAATCGAAATTTATTATGAGGAGAAATAACGACTATTTCTAACCTTAGGGATGAAGTATGGAAGGATGAATTGTGAAGAGTAATGATAAACGGAAAATAAAAGTGTCCAGGGATGGGAATCGAAACCACAGTGTTCCGCTTACCGGGCAGATGCCATGTCCACTAAGCTACCCTGGACATATTTTTACGTTCGTAAATATTATATAAATTAATTTATAATACAATATAATGCGGCTTATGATTGCAAAACGACATTTGAAAATTATCCCGCATGTGTTTCTTTTGAACGAAAAATCGAAATTTATTATGAGGAGAAATAACGATTGTTTCTAACCTTAGGGATGAAGTATGAAAGGATACTTCATTAAATCATACCTCATCCCTAAGGTTAGAAATAATCGTTTTTCTCTTCAAAATAAATTTCGATTTTTCGATCAAAAGAAACATGCGGGATAATTTTCAAATGTCGTTTTACAATTATTTATATATTAGAATTTCTTAGCTTAGTTCACCGGTAGGATAAAAGCAATGGAGTCCCACACAATAAATACCACCAAGATATGGCCTTACGATAAAGAAAGATGTCACTAAGTGACACATGACAAACCCCGCCGTGACAAGAATGTGTCCTCGCCAGTTATCAACGTGACCGAGCGGGAAGCATGACGTACAGCGTTGCCGAGCGGTGCCAGACGTTTAGCAATTACTCTGTGAATTATTTCAGCCTTAAACAACAATAAAATGTTATTTAATATCCCTCTTATATCTACCTATATTTAAAAAATAAAGATATTCACTAAAAAGTAGAAACTAAATATTTCAGCTTTACCATCATTGAGCATTAGATTTATATTGTCACGAAGATTCCAAAAATTATTTATTTATTATTTTTAGCAAAGTAATTAAAATAACTCTTCCACATTCAAGGAAAGCAAACAAACTAGCTAACAACAGAAGTAATTAACTATATTTTATATTTATACAATTAATATTTACATATATTTGAAAAACAAAACTGTCACAATATAAGCATTTGATGAGCTATCACTCTCTCTTTAAAACTAGAAATAATTTGTATATATTTAAAAACTATGTACATAAAATAGATTAAACATTTACAGGCAAATATCCACATAGGATATAGCGCGTGTATTTGGTAATAAATAAATAAATAAAATAAGATGAGCATTAGATTTATAGTAGTAAAAAGAACTCGACGGGGAACAATCAACATGGATTTCGAACTTTTTATAAATCAATATGAATGATTAATTAATTACAAATATATTAGAATCTCTTTTTATTAAATTAATGTTTCTGTCGCTTTTATTTTGACTCGTAGAAATATAGTGGTTCAATGACGGCAGCTAAGATATTTATTTCCTCCTTTTTATTGAATTTTTTTATAAAATAGAGAGATTTTTCTTTGAAATATAAATATATGTTATTTACATTGAATAATATGTAAATAACATTAGCTAGGTTGTTCTTTTTGAGCGGTGCCTAATTAATTTATTTCGGAACTGGAATTATTTATTAATTTATTTAAATTTTATTCATATATAAATTTTCTAAATTTACAAATTTACCATAATCAAACAATTTCTAAATTTACAAAACATCAGAATAAAAAAGTTTTAAAATATATTCAAAATATTTAAATATACGTATAAATATATGGTATGTCTTCAATAAAGATCACTGTAATATCTTTCAGAGTTCTTGTCTGAATCCCGATATACCGATGGTACATGCTAAAAGGGAAACCTGCCTTAAATTTTGTCCATGAATGTATAATAATGAAAACACTTCTATTTTTCTCTCGTTGAATGACGATTATAGGACAGAAAAGGTATTTATTTTAATCAAAATTCCGACAAATATTAGTCAATGTTTTTAATAGATCTAATTAAAGTAAATCATGCATTTATTAAATATATTATAAAATATAACGTAGATGATATTTTAAAAAGGAGATAAGAGAATGTAGTTTATAATTGAAAGATTTATAAACACAGTGCCGTTCTCAACACTTCATTAATATAAATGAAGATTTAATTCAAGAAAGTGGCGCAGGTTGAGAAGTGTAACTCATCTACAAGTTGTATATTATAGTAGAAGAAACACATTGTATAATCATTGGGTATAAAAATGTATAAAAATTGGGTTGGCCAAATATCAGGGAACAGGCTAAATAAATGTTTAGTTGATTTCTGTTCCACCAGATGGCGCTCTGCCTTCTGTAAAGCACATGTGTTCCTGGTCATGATATGCTTTCTTTATTTTTTAAAATTGTATAATAAATTTCTTATAATGATTCTTCTATAACTTGCGATTATGCTGAATACAATGCATTTCCTATATCATATCTACGCAGAATGCACAAACTCGGATAAGTGCATATGCCACAATACCAGTTTTGTCAAATACAGACAAAATCCAACCTGTATACCATGGCTTTGGACTATGGTCTACTTCAGTATAGAGGCGGCTCATGCTATCCTACAGTAGGAGTTATGAATCAGCCTTAGAGTATTCCATAGAAGGTGTGAGTTAATACCAGACAATATAGGTAGAGAGAGACGATTCATTTGAAAACAACATTTAGTGCCATCTATCTGTCAAAATGAGAAATTATCATGGTATCAATAACATGTAAATCCATGGCAGAATTCACCATTGATGGGCCAAGCCCATCCAATATTATAAATCTTTCAATTACAATATATATAATTAGAGAAATGCACTAATGCTGCTGGTGAAGAAAATAACATTTTAATAGAGAGAAAGGTCAATAAAAAGAGAGTTTACATATTACCGCCAAAACAGACGCAAAAACTGTGCGCCACCTCACGACCGTCTCAGAAACCTTTAATATTTGGTTTAGTAACAAAGCCAGCTCTGATAATTTATGAAAGACCATCTGGAGACCACGGTTTCGGGCTAATGACCATCGTCAGTCCAGTGGTGAGCCTTGATTCCACAAGGGATTCACAAAATCCTCTCAATTTTCTTAAAGGCCAAACACCTATCGAGATAAAAAGTTACATGGAAATGATGGAAACCTATATTTATGACCAAATGGAGCCCCATATCTTGAATGTAACAGAACCGGGACAGTAAGAATAGAAAGTTTATCAACTTCCATCTGTCAGGACTGCTAGCAGCTCTAATGAAGGACGCAGGTGTTCCATTTATTGTTTCCACCTGTGGGGAATCAAGGAACTGTCATCCTTCCCTTTCCAATATCGCCTTACATAATAATTTAAACAGGTTAAAAAAAGAAAAAGTTACTTCTCACTTAAAATCGACGCTAAAACTATAAATTGATTGTATCTGCAATTTATATTTTGGCCACATAGAATTGCATAGCAATTCTACTTCTCTTTGGCCCATTTTTGAGAGTTTTTAAAAACCTTGTGGATATTATGGAATCAAAATGTTCTAACGACGGCCATAGTCCGACACCATGGTTTCCAAGTGGACGTTTCAAGCTGGTGTGGTAGATTGCCAAAACAGTCATTAGATGACGTTTAGTTTTGCATCTAAAATAGGCAGGAGAGATAACCTTTTATTTTTAAGATCAATATACTCCTGGAAATTTTTAAAATCTATATCTATACATGGCTAAAACACTAATGGAAACCGTATTTTAAGAACTATTTGTCATAGTGACGTGCCTGAATCTCACCTAAGTGGAGTCTTGTCACTTTCTAAATGTAAAGTCAAATTAATTTCTTAATGCTGCGAAATATTATAGTACATGCAGTAGCAACTACAGACCTTCCTGTGTAACGTGCATCATCTTAGAATATGCAATACACATGCTAGTTGACAGACTGAGTATTGAATATGTCCTTAAAATGATCAAGTGTGGAATATATATAGCCATATGGAGAAGCACCAGAGTGTTTGGACATCTTGGAATGGTTAACGGTATAACTGGAGAGAAGACCGAGACACACGAGGAAGGACTAGAATGGAGTTAAATGAACGAATTCTGGAGAAGACCCTATAATATCAGTAAAACATAGCCATAGAAAGGAGGCTCTGAGAGGACAAGAATACTGCCAGCCACCTACCTATAGGCTAAGAAGAATAGAAGTTTTTCCGGGAGGAAATCTATCTTGAAAAAGAAGAGACATAAAATAGACTATGGCCATCTATATGGGCATTCCGTATTTGCTAGATATTTCCTTGTATCAATGACCCGAATCTACAAAATCACAGAGAGACTCAAGAGAGGGTGCATACTTTTTTATGTCTATTTATGCATAATATAAGACCTATTTTTAAAAAATACATCTCATCATCAAAACAATGGGTTTATTTCATAGCCTTAACGCTGAACTATCAAATTGAGGTCACTGGATAAGTCACAATTTCAGTTTTATCAAATTTAAATGAAACGTTAACTAAATAACATGATTTATAGCAATGATTCTCATCAATACAAGGACGGCTTTGTAACATCCTACGGGAGGAGTTATGAAATGGGCTGAGAACCTGCCAAAAGAGTTACTGAAGGGCCGGCTGATCTTATGCCAGAATGCATTGCAGAATTGAGGGAGGTTGGCATCCATCTACACATTTTTACAATGTATTTTGGCATAGGGTCGTTCCATCTTCGCTACCGCTCCACCGGCTGAGACATTTCTTTCTGCCAGATTCGACCAATCTCACAACTCCTCCCTTAGGATGTCATGAAGAGAGAGAATATGGTTTTATGGGCTACTAACCAAGTGTATGATTTCTGAGTCCAAAAATGAATGTAGCAAGCAGACAAACCGCAATGTACTGTGGCAAAGAACCAAGGTGCTGCACGCCACCAAGGTTGTTCAAAGAAGGTTAGATTCATGACATGGAAGCAATCCTTGAAGTATATATATGAAGACCTACAATCCGAAACTGAGGTTCGTGGGTTGGCCCATGTTGAATTTTACTAAAGCTGGTGTTGGGGCTTATTCAATGATCTGAATTTGCGCAATCTGAGAAAATAAGGTAAAACAACTATGTTTTAATACATTTAATATAATTATTAAAGAGAAGAAGTGTTTTATAATGCACATGAAAATACCAGACATTCCCACTTTACAATTACAATATTTATAAACACAAAGTAATAAAACACTAAATGCAAATACATAAATATCTTATTATATTGTGTTTATAATCTAAAATCTAAATTGTACCCTATCAATTTGGATATTTTTAAAAACAGAAGATAATAAGACCAAATCCAAATACATAAATATCATATTACCTTGTAATTAAAAAGGCATATATTGGATCAAAAAAAATATTTTTTTGATCCAATATATGCCTTATTAATTAAAGATTTATCTATGGATTGCTCTATTTTCAAAATATTACCTTGTGTTTCTAATATATAACATAAATTGTACCATATCGATTTCAATATTTTAAACATATATATTTTTACACTTTTATTATTTACTCAAAAAACCCTATTATTGCATGTTTAAAATATTGTCAGTGAATAATTAATCAAATAATAAATTATCACTGATTAAAGAAATTAAGCTTCCCGTGAATTGAATTTTATTCTCCCTCCTGTTTAATGTACCTTGTTGAAAAAAAAAATAATTATTATTATTATTGTTGTAAATGATTTTTATATGATATCTGTATATAACTTGTGTTATCTTATTCATAAATAAATATTTTCAAATCTTTATTAAACCACGTCATGACTACCGTGACAACTGGTGGAGAAGCTGGAATATTCCCTCGCCCCCCAGCCGTTAGAAGCTGAAGAATCCAAGGAATAGAACCTCAAGAACATTCTACTATGGTAAAACAAGAGACACCAACCTTAATGGGTGAGTATCACTTTCAAACATTCAGAAGCCCTTCTTTTATTACGGTAGAACTCAATGGGAACCCGGAAAAATGGCTAAAAATATTTCAATCTCATTGCTCGCTACAACTGCTGGGACAACTCAATATGCCTGTCAAATGTTTATTTTTTCCTTCGGGAAAAACATAAGTTTGGTTTGAAGACGTAGAGGAACAAATAACTTTCTGTAAATTTTTGTAAAGTTTTCTCAGACATTTGGACATAACATCGTCCAAAAGGAGCAGGCTTTGGAATAACTCAAAACTTGCGCCCAAGGAAAGAAAGAGTCGAGCGATGCTTACATCCAAGATGTTCTCAATTTATGCAAAGAACTGGAAACAAATATGAGCGAAAACAAAATGATCGCACATTTGTTAAAAGGAATATCAGAGGACATTTATTGATAAATCATTACGTTGGACATTGCTACCATCGACGCATTTATAAAATGTTGCCGAAAAATTGAAATTTCACAAAAACAACGTGTAAGTAAGCGCATAGTCTTTGAGATACCACTATAATAAAGGAAAACTTTGGATCGCTAATTATAGCCCCACAGCCCAAATAGTCCCAAAAGAAATGTACCTGGAAAAAAATAAAGAGGTTGAAGAAAATCACTTGACGGCTATCTCAGAATATTCTGAATTTAAGAGATATGAAGAATGCGAATCAAGCCAGTCATGCTGATCAAAGTGACATTTCATTCTAACATAATTTAATTAGTAATGATTTATCAGAATATAAGCAATCTCATATCTTATCAATTTTAAAACGATACGATAAAATATTTGATAAAAATAATGAGCCATTAAAGCAAACTTCAGTAACCAAACAAAAAATTGAAACTGGAAACCATCAGCCCATTAAGCATAGACAATACCAAGTCTCCCCTACAGAACGCCAAGTAATCCAATAAGAGGTGGACAAAATTCTAGACTCCGGGATTATACGTCATTCAGAAAGTCCGTGGTCGGTTATTCTAGCAAAGAAGAAGGATGGTAACTGGCGTTTCTGTGTCGGTTACAGACGATTGAACAAAGTTACTAAAAAGAAATTCACCCAACCCCGAATCGATAAACTTGAAATCGGTATCGGAATCGGTAAACTTGAATCCCTGAAAGGAGCCAGTAAAACCCTGATGTAACTAGTATAAGGGCCTCTATAACCAGGTTTGTGATGGAAGTTTGTAGATGAGGGACTGATCAAAGCTATGAAGAGTTCCATTTATATACTCTTAGTTTGACGTAAAAGTTTTTATTTTTCTAGCTTTTTTGGATTTTAAAACAATTTTATTGATATCTGTCAATGATAAAGCGTACACACTTGTGCTAAAGGATATATAATTAAAGGAAAACTATACATATATTTATCAATCATAAGGTGGAATCCTCTGGTGTATAATAAGCAGCAAACATAAATAAATTCCGAGGATAAGTTTCTTTTATTTCAAAAATAATAGTACTTCGAGCTTTCGGGCGTAAATAGCCCTTCTTCAAGAATATAGGAAGTAATTTCAAATTAAATTTTGAATTTCAAATAGAAAAGTTTGTAAACAATTAGATGGTATTTTTCTTTGGTCCTGCATAGCGTGAGTGAATCTCGTATCCACGTGATTTAGTTCTAATCTAAAAACTTTTATAAAGAGAGGTTCAATATATTCAATGTAATCGGCCAATATTTCTGAGGGCAAAACACCTCTCTTTATAAAAGTTTTTAGATTAGAACTAAATCACGTGGATACGAGATTCACTCACGCTATGCAGGACCAAAGAAAAATACCATCTAATTGTTTACAAACTTTTCTATTTGAAATTCAAAATTTAATTTGAAATTACTTCCTATATTCTTGAAGAAGGGCTATTTACGCCCGAAAGCTCGAAGTACTATTATTTTTGAAATAAAAGAAACTTATCCTCGGAATTTATTTATGTTTGCTGCTTATATATATTTATAGAATTATTCATATCCCAGAAGACTTCCCTAACTCCGAATAGTCCTCCAGATAATCAGAAGGTCTTCGTTACCTCCCTTCGCCTCAAGTTCAGAAAAACTTGTAGATGAACCTTTTTGTTTGACGCGAGAATGGAGTTGATGTCATCATCCATCCATTGTCCGAAGAGCCAGCGCTGCAGGTCGAGTGGCCGCTGGATGGAGCTGAAGCCCTCCCGGTTGATAGGTCTGACACAGCGGCATGACCCGTGGGACAGACCACTGGAGCTACAGGCTACGCAGGATTCCCGGAAAGAGAACGGCTATGCAGGTGTGGAAGGGCCAAGCAGACCGCCAAGTCTGCATCGGGCCCCGAGAAGCAACAACGCCTTAGTGTTTCCCATTTGATACCAGTAGCGGATACATTTATGATTGTATCCCATCTGTCCAGGAGTTGGACAATGGGCAGGGCAGCAAGGCGCGGCAGGTCCAGCGGGCTGTGCGGATGGTGAGACGTAGGAAGGGTGAGCATGTTCCACGCATCACTCTGGCCTCTATTCGGATAGAAACCCGATCATTTTCTCGAAAATTATTTACTACCAGGCGCCGACAAAAGGTTCCCAGGGTAGCGGTAGGGGTACCGTGGGTAGGCTGGGGAGGTCTAACCCAGCCAGATGAGGGGTCTCAGCTATTTCGCGGGAGCTCACGGGGAAGCGGCAATCACTTCCTGTCAGTTCTGACTAAGGACCTCCATTTATTTTGCACAGATTATTGATATAAACAATAACTCTCCCTACTGGAAAACTATTCAAAACAACAACAACAACAAAAAGCCTTTATTTTGGGTCTCTCGCCCTATACAGGATTCGCCAGTTCACAATGGATGGAGAGATCACTGTGTGGCCTTTTTCCGGGATATAGTCTTGTGGAATCCAAATATCGCCATCGCTATATACCTATTTTTTGATATTTCATTAATTAGTGCCGGAAATGAAGGACAAAGTTGCCCCGTTTTATCATTTAGTTTTCGTCTTTCCTCAGACAGAGCAGCACAGTCAAATAAGTAGTGCAACATCTCCGTTGTTATTCCTGATCCACAGAAAGTGCATTTCAGGTCTTCACGCCTCAATAAAATCAGATGGTGTTCTCTGAAAAAAATTGAAAGGGTTCTAAATTGTGCGATTAATCTGATGACAGGAAAAGGGAGTTCACTTAAGAAGTATTCTTCGGTGGTAAACGTTGTATATATATCTATATAGTGGGAATATAACTTTGATTGGGTTATTCTTGTTAAGTCATTTTGTATTGTTTGCTCTATCGCAGTTCTTAATATTCCTGGGATAGCATTCCTTAGTGAATCAGGATCATTACAATAAGTAAGCCAAGAGGATCCGTTATTATTGAGTAAATTGCTTAATTGTTTTATAAACCCGATGGGCGCACCTGTAGCACAGGATATTTGCCTCATTCTATTTAAACATATTCGAGGCAATCTATTTGTATCCATACTCAGCACCCTCAGCCAATATTTCAAGGTCAATTTCAGAGCTGTTATTATTAATGAGACGCGGCCTGTTTCTGGTCTTATTATGTATCCTGGTGTATATCTAGGCAAATTCAAGAACCTACGAATAAATGTATCTTGTATATGGTCTAATAAATCTTTATACTCTGTTGCCCAAACTATTCAAAACATTATCTTTGTGATTAAGGCTTTGTTTATCAGTAGAACGGTACGATAGTACATGAAATGATAATAGGGTTTTGTAATACTGTAATATGTGCATCATTCACCCGATTTTTAAAAACGGTGACACTGAAAATCCCTCCAATTATCGTGGAATTTATCTACTGAGTAACTTTACAAAATTATTTACATCAATACTTAAGACACGCCTGATTAAATGGAACGAAACAGAAATATTATTCCCGAGAATCAGCAGGTTTTAGGTCTGCCCACTCCTGTCCAGATCCTATTTTCACGCTGATATCTCTCTGATTCAACTTACTCTAAGAATTAAAAAAAAGAGGAAAACTTTATTCATTCTTCGTAGATATAAGAAAATCTTTTGGTACACAGTTCCTCACTCACTACTATGGACGAAACTAAATAATTTAGGATTGATTTACCGCTTTGTCAACCTAATTAAAAGTTACTATGAAAACATGTCAGCGGCAGTTCGTTGGAATAATTCTTTCACCGAACATATTGAAATTTGTTCTGGTCAAACCATTATCTTCATGTTTATTCTTGCTCTTGATAAATGATCTGATTGAAATCTTTGATAATTCGAATTTGCCAAAAATATATTTACCCAAATTTGGAAGCATTCACCTTCTCCTATACGTGGATATGTTTTACTCGGTGAATATAAAATTAAACTACAAATGAAAATTAATATTTTGAAAAATTATTTAGAATCTAACCTATTAACTCTCTGAATGAAAGCGAGTCCAAAATAATGTTTTTCGAAATGGTTGAAAGACGGCGCGTTCTGATAAATGGTATGGGGGTCAGTGTGTTTTGCATGTCGCATCAAAATATACATATTGAGGATACCTGCTTACCCCTTCAATTTCTTCGACTCAAATTGCATTGAGATATAAGGGTAAGGCCATTGCTGCGATGGGTGCAGTAGGTGATATCCTTTTAACGTCCAAATACTTTTTTTTTTATCGCAAGTTTCAAATTGATGGGTTCCATGATTCTAACAGTTTTACTCTATGCGGCTCCAATCTGGGAACATGAGATAAGGCCTTAATACTGAATAGAATTCATGATGCCTTTCTTAGGCGATATTTAAACCTTCCAATCTATACTCCGGGTTATATTCTGAGGGCAGAAACTGGAATAAATTCTCTTGATGTTATAGTGTAGAAATGGACCATAAAATTCTGGTTTAGAATACTAATAATTTATGTGTGTGTGTGTACCACAACAGGCAACCTTCAATTTGTCTGGCGCACTTATGGGATATATTAAGCCCCGTAAAACAAAATATCTGTTTGGTAAAATGCTTGACGGAGATATTAAATAACACCGTTTCTCGTGGCTTGTGTTGGATGTACGGATTCCAATACTTTACAAAGAAAAATTCCTCTAGTTATTAGAACTGCAATAGACCAGTCTATACAGTTGGATTAAAGAATAAGAAACTCTGTATTTGATTCTCACTATAAGTATTTTTATACATTAACTACTATGGAGTCTTACATCAATGATGTAAGTAAAGCGTTGCGTTGCCCGAGTAGGAATTTATTTTTCACTATAAAACATAATCACGTTTGATTATTGAAATATAAGAAGTTAAAGTACACTCTGTGTAATAATGCATTCAGTCACGACTTTCCACACTACACGTTTTATTGTCCGAAGCTGGAGCAGGAGAGAGAAATTCCCCGTCAAAAGATTAGTTATGAAAACAATTCTCTATTCTATATACAGTTACAGGCGTCATCAATTCTTTTTCATCTCTGTCACCGTTTGCTTTTTTTTTTTTGGAATGGCGCTCTCCTATTGGTTGGCTACGATCACGCCACCTTTGCCCCCCCCCCCCCCCATCATGCCCCCCCCCCCCCCCCCCACTCGCTTTGTTGTTTTTGTAACTATTGTGTTGGAGCGGGTCGCTCCTTAAATAAATGCATATATTAGTAAATAACAAAATGGAATCCTCTCTTTCTTTTACCCAGTAAGAGACGCCTCTGGAAGCCAACAGTACATAGACAGATAAAGCACATAGGCTATAGTTATTAACTAAAATATGCATTTATTTAAGGCGCCAATTTATAATTGTAGCAAATAGTATTTGAATAAAAACATTCAATCGGGTAAAACACGGGCGTTGCCCGGGTCATTCGGCTAGTATGTTCTAATGGCAAGAGTAGTCAAAAGCGAACCCAATGCATTAGTTTTTCACTAATTCTGGATAACAGCACAGACAATAGGCGCAACACAGATGATAGATCTAACTTGAAAAAAAGGTCGATCTTAATCTCCACTTTCTGTCGATAAATGTTATGTTTATTTCTATTTACATATCTGAGAGAATCCTGTATGGGACGAGTGTCCTTAATAAAGGCTTTTTGTCCACCAGCGAGTGCAAGTAACCAATATGGGGCTCTGGCACATTTGTAAGTGCAAAAGTCGACTGCTTTTCAATGTGTAGACATGTGGTGCACTTACAATAAAAGCAGCCGCCAAATTCTTACCCACCGTGATTTTCATGGCCTGTATCACGTGTACTAGGGATAATAAAAAAAGGCTTTTTGTTGTCGGGGTTGATACTATAAGTACACCACGTATCTTCCCATGTCGAACCTGTTAGACTTACAAGGTTGTGGTGACTGACAATAGCCAGTCGGATTAGACTTGTTCAAGAACAGGATGGATGGTATAAGAGCAATATTTTCAAAATGTACTTTCATACGGACCTAGCATCTGATTAGTGGAAGAAGAGATGAATTCAACCATTCCATTATGGTCAGTTAGCTTAAAGTGCCGGGTTTGACAATATGGACCACCCTTCGAAACCGACTTGTATCACATTAAAGCAAAATGGCTTAAAATGGTAAACTGATGATATCTTCATGAAATAGCATATCCTGACGATGCAGATGAATGTTGAATTTTTTTTTTATTCCAGATATTAATTATCACATTTTCTTTAAATAACAACAGCAATAACTAAAAAGTCAAACACTTAGGCGTCTCTCTACCTATTGGCTCTATTACGACTTTGTTCTTTTGATAGTAAATTATTTAAATGACTACCCGATTCTTGCTCAAATTCAACACCACCAACAAGTTGAAATAACCAAACAGCCCCTGGCACCTTGTAAATGTAAAGTTGAAATGCTTTCAACATGTTCATACATGAGGGGAACTTAGAGTGCTCAGACTTAGAATCAGTTAATTTTATAATTATATAATCTTTAGGTTTTTTATATTTATTAATTTAGTATATTAGTTTATTGTAAAACGACACTTGAAGTTACACCGCATGAGTTTCTTTTAAACGAAAAATCAAAAAAAGAAACTCATGCGGTGTAACTTCAAGTGTCGTTTTACAATCACAGGCCGCAGTGCATTATATTAGTTTATTATTATTATTTTTTATATTTCATACATCTAATTGTTTTCAACCAGTTTGAGAATGTTTACACTTGGATAAATAAAGCTGGACATTGTTTTGTCATAGAAATTACGTTTATTCAATAAGTACGCTACAATTTTATATATCTTTAAAGTTAATTAATTGTTTAACCTTATGTAAATTATAATTTATAAATACATTGCCTTTTAATTTTTTGTTGTCAAAATAAAATTTAGTTTAAAAAAGTTTTTGATATTTCTTTGTGTAGCAACAAATGGACTTAACAACAGAATGAGAAGTTGAAAACTCCATTCCTATGTTACCATGTACTGTTCAATGTATACTTGGGATGACTAGAAACTTGGAATCGACCTTCAAATTTCCATCCAAACCTCCGATGAAGACAGAACCAGTATTTAGTGAAAGGATACAAACAGGATACCCAACCAGACAATGGATGATGAAATGTCAGATTTGACCAGCACCCCTTTGTCCTTATAGGTTGAGAGACCTCTCCTTTTTTATTCGATTTTTTCTATGATCAACCAAATTGTACACAAACTACGCACCTATTGAACAAAATAAAATCGACAGAATAAAGTTCAGATCACACTAAATCTTGGCTGGTTAAAAGAAAATCAGCCAAAAACTTCAATGAATACCAATTTGAAATATTTCATAAGTCGTAATTTTCTCTAATATATTAGTAATAAACATGATGAGAGATGTGAAATAAATAAATTCTTTATAGCGCCATCTTTCCAACTGAAGAATTTATTAATGACGTTTTTTAATATTTCTCTTTCTCTCAAGAGAGGTAATATTGTAACAAAGTATTTATTATTTTATTAGCAGAGTATTATTTTTTATGTTTATATTTTGTTATACTCTGTACACTTCCTTCTTTTGCTATTTTTTTGTTTATCACTCATAGTTTGTTCTTGCCTGAAATAAATTGCTGGGTCATCCCGAAGTTGGTCTTCCCTAATTTTCTACATGACATTTTGGTGGAGATGCTGGGTAAATTAGGGAAGACAAACTGAAGATCGCCGAAAAGACCTAGAGACCATGGGTGTTGTGATCTAATTTTTCGGAGACTGGCTCCAGGATTCCACCGACGTGTCAAAGCCAAGACTTCCCTTCAAGATGACGATGCCCCTATAGACGATACGACGATAAAGCCGCTCTTCACGCCGCAAGAAAAAGGACGCAAAGTACTAGGGTCAAAGTTCCAAGATTTCGACGGAATCCTTGGCAGAAGCACGTCAGATCCATGTCAGCAACTACAATAATTGCAAGCTGTGGGTCACAGCTCCCATAGGGAAGGAGCTATGTGACAAAGTATTTATTATTTTATTAGCAGAGTATCATTTTTTATGTTTATATTTTGCTATACTCTGTACACTTCCCTCTTTTGCTTATCTTTTGTTTATCACTCATAGTTTGTTCTTGCCTTAAATAAATTGCTGTCTCATCCCGAAGTTGGCGCCTTCCCTAATTTTCCAATGGCAATATCCATCATAATGAAATAGATTTAATGAGAATTTTAAATAAAACTCTGTAATTTTCTTTCTTTTTCTACACAATTTATACTATATTCTTTAATTTATGAACATAAATAACTCGCAAGATGGTAAATTAATATTAAATATATTATTTATTGTACAACATCAACTATGAAAACTCTATTTAAGGACCTATATAAGTCAGAAATCAAACTTTAGCTTCGAGAATCTAACTCTCACTATGATGTAATTCAGGCCCAGAAATTATATAAAAATCTTTGTTAATTCAGCCTTTGATTAGAACATTACAATCAAATCTTTTGGCTAGATAGGATTCTACTAAAAAAACTCGATACGAACGCATCAATTCAATCTACGGTGGAAAAAAATGCCAAAAATATTTTAAATACACTTATGGACAAAACTTATGGAAGTGGAAAGTCTTTTATGTAGCCCGTCGTCTGTTTTTTCGAAGGAGACAGAAGCAATTTTGTTCACACTTGTTTATCTCATGTGTATCTCATGTATTCAATAAAGGTCACTGTAATATCTTTTAGAGTTATTGTCTGAATCCCGATATACATGTCAAAAGTTACAACTTCCTTAAGTTTTGTATATGAGTGTAGACAATGACAATTAACATTATTTTATTGACATTTTGTCAATATATGCAAAATTGCACAATATGCACTATTGTTTTAAATTGATAATTATATACAACAGTGTACAATGAATATGTACATCACGTCTCTACAGGGTTTGGTAGAGGGATTATTGTAGATACGTAGGTGATTCCTATAGACATGAGACTTATAGCCAAGTTCAACAAGGTATCCTTTACTCTCCTATCTAAAATGAAAATCAATGATCCTCCTGCTATATACATTTGTATTTTCGGTGATTCCTATAGACATGAGACTTATAGCCAAGTTCAACAAGGTATCCTTTACTCTCCTATCTAAAATAAAAATCAACGATCCTCCTGCTATATACATTTGTATTTTCGGTGATTCCTATAGACATGAGACTTATAGCCAAGTTCAACAAGGTATCCTTTACTCTCCTATCTAAAATGAAAATCAATGATCCTCCTGCTATATACATTTGTATATAAAATAAAAGGATTTAAAAGCGCGAATGTTTCTTTTATACATAAAACGAACTTCTACTGTCCTTACTGCGATGAAAAAATATATTGGGAGGGCTTGGCTCATCAGTGGTGAACCCTCCCAGCGGTTTCGCCAATTTAATCCACCAGACCGCTTCTCAGAGCTCTAATACTGCATTGGATCATTCTGCTTTTATATGTCACACTGAAGGATGGAATCCTAGAAATGGTTTTCAGTAAACTATGGACATAAGCTTATAGGACAGTAGAATTACATTCAAATATTTGCTTCGAGCAATGCTCTTCAGCAAACTATAAAGACAAGGCCAACTAGGAATAAATTAACACAAAGCAATAACGCGCCATCCATACATATAAAATAAAAGGATTTAAAAGCGCGAATGTTTCTTTTATACATAAAACGAACTTCTACTGTCCTTACTGCGATGAAAAAATATATTGGGAGGGCTTGGCTCATCAGTGGTGAACCCTCCCAGCGGTTTCGCCAATTTAATCCACCAGACCGCTTCTCAGAGCTCTAATACTGCATTGGATCATTCTGCTTTTATATGTCACACAGAAGGATGGAATCCTAGAAATGGTTTCTCATCACCACTGATGAGCCAAGCCCTCCCAATATATTTTTTCATCGCAGTAAGGACAGTAGAAGTTCGTTTTATGTATAAAAGAAACATTCGCGCTTTTAAATCCTTTTATTTTATATGTATGGATGGCGCGTTATTGCTTTGTGTTAATACATTTGTATTTTCGGTGATTCCTATAAACATGAGACTTATAGCCAAGTTCAACAAGCTATCCTTTACTCTCCTATCTAAAATGAAAATCAATGATCCTCCTGCTATATACATTTGTATTTTCGGTGATTCCTATAGACGTGAGACTTATAGCCAAGTTCAACAAGGTATCCTTTACTCTCCTATCTAAAATGATAATCTATGATAGTTTACTGTTATATACATTTGTATTTTCGGTGATTCCTATAGACGTGAGACTTATAGCCAAGTTCAACAAGGTATCCTTTACTCTCCTATCTAAAATGATAATCTATGATAGTTTACTGTTATATACATTTGTATTTTCGGTGATTCCTATAGACGTGAGACTTATAGCCAAGTTCAACAAGGTATCCTTTACTCTCCTATCTAAAATGATAATCTATGATAGTTTACTGTTATATACATTTGTATTTTCGGTGATTCCTATAGACGTGAGACTTATAGCCAAGTTCAACAAGGTATCCTTTACTCTCCTATCTAAAATTATAATCTATGATAGTTTACTGTTATATACATTTGTATTTTCGGTGATTCCTATAGACGTGAGACTTATAGCCAAGTTCAACAAGGTATCCATTTACTCTCCTATCTAAAATGATAATCTATGATAGTTTACTGTTATATACATTTGTATTTTCGGTGATTCCTATAGACGTGAGACTTATAGCCAAGTTCAACAAGGTATCCATTTACTCTCCTATCTAAAATGATAATCTATGATAGTTTACTGTTATATACATTTGTAGTTTCGGTCTAAATCTCCCTCACATCTACCTAGGTGCTACCTTTGAAGTAAATAAAGATCAGTTTTTTTTTTGTTATTATCAGTAAATTCCCTCTGATATTCACCCAAAAATATAGCTATACAAACTACAGCAGAACATTATTAACACAGAATAATAAAGCTAACCATTTTTTTTATGTAGGGAATAGAATCATTCTACGCCATTGATTTTTTGAAATATTGAACGCGACAATTATATATTATGCCGGAAATTTCTAAATATAGAGAAGCAATTCGTTACAAACCATCACAAAGAATAATCCTTCACGTTCAGATATACTATATAAGTTGAATCAACATACAATAAAGTTGTAGCTTAGATCTGGTGGATTGAATTGGTGAAATCACTGTGGGTAGGTGGAAAAATGCCAAAAATATTTTAAATACATTTATGGACAAAATTTAAGGAAGTGGAAAGTCTTTTATGTAGCCCGTCGTCTGTTTTTTTCGAAGGAGACAGAAGCAATTTTGTTCACACTTGTTTATCTCGTGTGTATTCAATAAAGGTCACTGTATATCAATGGTGAGCCAAGCCTTCCCACAATTCTCTTTTCAACTCTCGCCTGAAAACAGGAATATTCCCGCCAAATTCCTCAACCCTATCACCGAGCATGTTGGGGACTCGAGCTTCTGGAGTGGTGAGCGCCTGTCTAAATTTAAGGCGGCTTTGGGCTCCTGAAAGGATCCAGACGTCCCTTCGTCTACACATGTGAAAAGCAGTTCGACTTTGCACTTACAAATGTGCCAGAGCCCCCATTTAGTTACTTGCACTCGCTGGTGGGGTTGGACTTTTGTAAGAATCGGAGGCCATTGGAGCATTTTTTTTTTAAATATAAAAAAGCGCCCAATGCGGGAATCGAACCCGGGTCGTAGTGGTCGAAAAACAACGGTTTAGACCATCCTTCCACCGACCCCCTTGAGAGATCATTGAAGAGTATCTGGAGGTTAAGAACCGACAAAAGACAAAAAGGTCGCTACTGTCACTTATCTGTAAAAAAAAAAACCTCCAGCCAAACTGATAAAAAGTTGACATGTGGCAATGTGGGAACCCCGTTGGTAAATTGTGGATGAACCAATGTCAGTGAACCAACTATACAATTTGGAGGTTCCAATGTTTTATTTTGGATTTATTTTTACACCTCGAGTATATCATAGATTTTAAGTTGTTGATATTGATTTATGTTTGAGCTATTTTACTCTTTTGACAAATTGGTTAATATTCCATGAGATGGGTTTAACACAAGCTTTGCGCATGGTGTTTTGCATTAAAATAGCATGAAACCAATGCAATTTGTCAATAAACTAAATATTATTACACCATCAATATTGGTATTTTAATGTTTTTCATTTTACATTTGTCGGGTTTTCTACTCATTGTTTGCCTCAAATCCCAGACACTATAAAAGATAAGCTTTTAACTTTGACAAAATCAACCCTCTCTCTCACATCAGCACATGTCAACACCGTATATCTATCCTTTTATATTTACATATATTTCCTTTTCTCACGTGCAGTCTATACATATTTACTGTACTTTTTTATATATTCTCAAAAGAAAAAGATAACAAATTATCATATGGAATTACAACAACATTATTTTTATTTATTATAGTAGTTAAACTCCCTATTTCTATGTATACTTAGTTCGATATTTTATCATAAAGTGGCTTTCCCAATATATCCCATGTTCAGACAATGTGCGAAGGATGCTCTCTCTGACATTCTGGACTACTGTGTGGTCATCATTTTCTCCCCATTCTACTACCGGTTTGTTGGGATCATTGATTCTTCCTTAGAGAACTTTAGGTTCCTGTAGTAAATGTGCTGTTATTACATGTGAGAGCACACATTTATTTATCACATGTGAAATCAAACACTGTACTTCTCAGGTTAAGTTACGGTAAAACCTATATCATATGGAATTACCTAAAAGAGGGATACTCTTTGGATTATGTCGGGTCAAGGGTCATTTTTGTGAATTTTAAAAGGTAATCTCATTCAGGCCAGTGATCGTTCATCACACGGTGCTCATGGAAGTCATATTGCAACATTAGTAGGTTGTTTGCTTTCATATAAAATCGATCTGGGGGGGTGGTGTGCTGACTAAAAATTTTAAAGACCTTTTATCTTTTAAGGAAGTAACATTAAAAAAAGGGAAAAAAGGTACCAAGAAAATTGGAGAATATTAAGCCAAGGAGAATTTTTGACATCACCAAGGAATATCAATCTCAGAACCTGTCACCTCTCTCCTGCTTGAAGATATCGCGGTATGATTCAGACTTGAGGTTGAATTTTGTCTTTATTCTTCATCTAGTGGGATTGAGACTCATGGAATTCAACCACGATACACTGGGCATTGAAAGAATAAAATAGTTAATGTAACAAGAAGGAAGATTACATCGATAGATCAGGACAAGTTTTTTTTTATCCCAAGGACACGTGGTACAGGCCACGATAATCATCGTTGGTAGTTAACGACTGATTTTTTTATAAATACAAGTCGGTGGACGAGTGGGTAACCCCCTCGATTCCCGACAGTCATGAACCGGGATTGAATCCCGCGTTAAAATTTTGCTTAATATGTGAATAACCTTCACATATTATTCACTGTTTCAATTATCATGAACTAGGTTGCTCTTGTTGAGCGGTACCTATTAATGTGATTTTGAACCGGACTGATTTTACTGTAAGTGCACCACACGTAGAAAGCAATTCGACTTTTAAACTTACAAGTGTGCAATATACCTATTTAAACTTACTGGTGGACATTTGCACTCAGGGGCCATTAAAGAAATTTTATTTCTTCAGAAAAAAAAAAAGCCCATTGCGGGATTCGATCCGGTGTCGTGGCTGTCGAAAACCGACGGTTTATACCAGACTCCTCCACCAACCCTGTTTTTAAACCATAATGTTGCATAAATATTTCCATAATCTTATTATAGCTAACACCGTTATTGGTCTCAGTTAGCTAGCAAAAGAACTCCTGGCGATAATAATAAGCACTTGTTTAATTTCAACAGAAGTGTTTTAACGTATTTCTCCAGTACGTCGCCTTATAACAACATTAAATACTTCGCTATCGCTTTGTAAGTTATTTTTTACGTTATCCAAAATCCATGGTAAAGAGGCAGAGGTTCGCAAATATTTGTACTGTAAGCCCACAACGTATATCTATTCTTTGGCTCCTGAGAATTCTTAGACATCTCCAGACCTATTACAATTTTCTACAACCTATTTTTTACATTATAGTAAAGGTAGAGGAAAATTGTTTTAATCGAAACATACGGCATTATAATTAGCTTGCTTTTATCTTCAGTATCGATTTACAAACAAAACAGCCCAATACAATATTAGTGCAGTA
The DNA here is from genome assembly GCA_030710605.1 of Cordylochernes scorpioides. NCBI lineage: Eukaryota > Metazoa > Arthropoda > Arachnida > Pseudoscorpiones > Chernetidae > Cordylochernes > Cordylochernes scorpioides. The sequence goes on along the minus strand of CP092865.1, from coordinate 27,107,873 downwards.
TGATAGATTAAACTAGCGAAACTTTTGTGAAGGTTCACTACTGATGAGCCAGGCCCTCCTTTTATTTGTATCATTGCAGTAAGGCAGTAACAGTCTGCTAACACATAAATCAGCACAAGCGGTGGTGGCAGTTAGACCACGCCAACGTAGCCCAACCACACAGGGTAGCCCAACCAGCCAGGCCACACAGGGTAGCCCAGTTAGACCACGCCAACGTAGCCCAACCACACAGGGTGGCCCAACCAGCCAGGCCACACAGGGTAGCCCAGTTAGACAACGCCAGCGTAGCCCAACCACACAGGGTAGCCCAACCAGCCAGGCCACATAGAGTAGCCCAGTTAGACCACGCCAGCGTAGCCCAACCATACAGGGTAGCCCAGTTAGACGACGCCAGCGTAGCCCAGCCACACAGGGTAGCCCAGTTAGACCACGCCAGCGTAGCCCAACCACACAGGGTAGCCCAGTTAGACAACGCCAGCGTAGCCCAACCACACAGGGCAGCCCAGTTAGACCACGCCAGCGTAGCCCAACCATACAGGGTAGCCCAGTTAGACCACGCCAGCGTAGCCCAGCCACACAGGGTAGCCCAGTTAGACGACGCCAGCGTAGCCCAACCACACTGGGTAGCCCAGTTAGACCACGCCAGCGTAGCCCAACCACACAGGGTAGCCCAGTTAGACCACGCCAGCGTAGCCCAACCACACAGGGTAGCCCAGTTAGACCACGTCAGCGTAGCCCAACCACACAGGGTAGCCCAGTTAGACCACGCCAGCGTAGCCCAGCCAGCCAGATCACAGCTGGTAGTCAGCAACTTTCTTTCTTTACTTCATGAATCATCGACAAAAAATTGCGGATCTAGAATTTCGTCAGAACTCCAGACCAAATTTATTCTTGTTTCCTGCAATACCAGCAACGGTCTTTTTTTCAGCCTATTTGTATCTGTCTCTAATTAGACATTGAATTTCTTTCTTTAGTTCTTTCATACGAGGATTTCCAAAATTTATCTTTGACTATTTTAAACAATTCTTATTTCGCGTAGGTCTTCACTGGTCAAAGAGTTTTTTTTATTAATTAGTTTCTCAAATCACACCAGCCATTTTTTCTTAGCTTATGTTTCCAGAATTCGAGATTATTTTCTTCTCCTTTTATTTTTTGAATTACTAGAAATCTTTTCTTTCGAAAATTGTAAGACATCCAAAATTTCTTCCAAAATTCGCTCAAATAAGTATACTTTCATTAATTCATGGTAAATAAAGGTTTAATAATTGATATTTTAAATATATTTTTGAGCATATCATAATTCAACCAATCCATATCTTCATCAATTTCTTTTTAATTAAATAAAAAATCGCCTTTTGAAAATCGTAGTCAAAGATTTGAAAAAAGTTTACTAAGGTTGCCTCTTCAACAATGGAAGAGTAGTGTCCTCATTTGAAATAGTCTAACTTTGAAAATGAAGAAATAATTTCCAAAAATGCTAAATATTTAAAGAAATACAAAAGTATAATAATTTTTCATTTAAAACTAGACGAATGGCCCGGGCAACGCCCGGGTTTTACCCGAGTGCGTATATATTTTAAAAACGTTTTAATTCAAATACTATTCGTTACAATTATAAATTGGCGCCATGGATGTCACTCTTGTGAAACGTCCCGCCCCAAACTGTGTGTGTCTTGAAAATATAAAAATAAAAATGTGAATTTTCATAAAGATTTCATCATGTCGATTTTTTTTTTTTTTTTGCATTTCACCTACTAAATCGATAGAGATAATTACATTTGCAACATGAACTTAGGTATATTGACTAAATAGAAAACTGCATAGTAATAAAGATCATTTTTAAAGGCACCATATCGTTTTTTTTTTCAATAAAATCGAAACAAAAATTAACGATAAATAACGATAATTGCCTTAAAAAGAAATTGCCTTAAAAAAAAAGAAACATTCGCAGTGATTTTGTCTTGCATTTGTTTATACAATTATTATATACGAATGACCCGGGCAACGCCCGGGTTTTACCCGATTAAATGCTTTTATTCAAATACTATTCGTTACAATTATAAATTGGCGCCGTGGATGTCATTCTTGTATAATATATAAATGAGTTTTAAAAATTGTAAAAAAAAAAAAATGCATCGACCGGGAATCGAACCCGGGCCGCCCGCGTGGCAGGCGAGCATTCTACCACTGAACCACCGATGGTTATGAAAATTCCCATCCGTGAGCTTCAAACAAACAAACAGACAGAATAAGGCAAATATATAAGTAGATACGAATGACCCGGGCAACGCCCGGGTTTTACCCGATTAAATGCTTTTATTCAAATACTATTCGTTACAATTATAAATTGGCGCCGTGGATGTCATTCTTGTATAATATATAAATGAGTTTTAAAAATTGTAAAAAAAAAAAAAATGCATCGGCCGGGAATCGAACCCGGGCCGCCCGCGTGGCAGGCGAGCATTCTACCACTGAACCACCGATGGTTATGAAAAATCCCATCCGTGAGCTTCAGACAGACAAACAGACAGAATAAGGCAAATATATAAGTAGATTTCTCAAAATAATCACCGTCACTATCTATACACTTGTTCCATATTTTTTTCCAGATATCAAAACACCTCTGAAAATCCTCATCTTTCAGGCATTTCAAAATATTCTTCGTATTCTCCTTTATTTAAGATATTGAGTCGAATCGACGTCCTTTTAAGACTTTTTTAATTGTAGGGTAAAGGAAAAAGTCTTTGGGAGCAAGGTCAGGAGAATAGGGTGGCTGAAGTAGTAAAGCAATTCCGTGTTTAGCCGAATAGTTGTACAGTGACGGCCGTTTGTGGCCGTGCGTTGTCATGATGCAAGAACCAATTTTTCTGATGCCATTTTTCGGGTCGTTTCTGACGCACAGCCTCCTTTAAACGTCGCAATACATCAAGATAGTAATGTTGATTAATGGTCTGACCCTCGGGAACGAATTCATAGTGTACCAATCCCTTTACATCAAAGAAAGCTATAAGAAAACACTTAAGCTTCGATTTGATCATCCTTGCTTTCCTGAATCTTGGTTCTCCAGGCTCTAGCCACTGGCTTGATTGCCTTTTAGTCTCGGGATCATATCCGTACACTCATGTTTCATCTCCCGTGATAACATTTTTGAGCCAATGGGGATCATAATTAAACATTTCGACCATTTTTTTGCACGTTTCTTTGCGATGCTCTTCTGCTCATTCGTTAAGAGATGTGGAACAAATTTAGTCGAGGATCGTTTAAGATGCAGATCATTCTTTATGATGCTTTGGCATGTTCCAAAAGAGATATACAAGTCTTCTGATAGCTCTCTGATAATTATTCTTGGGTTTTCTTTGATCGATGACTTGATTTTGAGTGCATTTTCGGGGTTTCTTATCGATAAAGGTCTGCCAATGTGTACATCATCCTTGACGCTTGTTCGACCAGCTTTAAATCGTGCAAACCATTCAAATGTCCTCGATTACGATAGGGCAACTTCTTTAAAAGCCTGCTTCAACATTTGAAATGATTCGGTAGCTGTTTTCCTTAATTTAAAGCAAAACTCTATGCAAACTCGCTGTTTTTCAATTCAGTCCATACTGAAGTTAGAAAATGTTACGATATACTCGAGCTTATAAATTCGAAAAAAAAAAAAACGTGAGTGCGTGCGTCTGTGTGATAATTTTTTTTCTACGTGTTGATAAGGTCCTTATATATTTATTTCATTATTTTGAATATTTTACGTGATCCAGTCTCATTCCTGGAAATTATTGATCACACCTTGTATATTGAGAAGTACATTTGACGAACACATTCATCTTAGAAAATACACTCATGGACAAAACTTACGGAAGTGGAAAGTCTTTATTTGGTCGGTTGTCTGTTTTTTTTTATGGCGACTAGGCAATTTTGTTCACACTTGGTTACCTCGTGTGTCTTCAATAAAAGTCACTATAATCTAATACTGTATTGGACAATTCTGCTAATAAATGCTACATTGAAAGTGGAATCTAAGTTATGGTATTTAATCAGACTATGGACATAATCTTTTAGGACGGTATTGCATATACATACAAGTATTTGCATATGCAGATATAGATATGTACTAAAATAATCATATATCCCTTTAATTATGCATCAAAACGATGCACTTGTTCGTCACCCTAGTAAATACTTTACTACTGATTATGAAGAATGAGCCACAACACCAGTTTTGGAAAATTCAGATAAAAGCCAACAACCTGTATATCATGGTTTCGGGCTTTGGCCCTCGTCAGTACAAGGAAGGCTTCGATTTCATAACATCTTACGAGAAGATGCTCCTTCGTAAAACTTTTGATTCGTTATACAATTATCTTACGAGAAGGTTATGAAATCGGTTGAATTTACAAAACAGATTTTCAATCTGGGGAAATTCCAAGGGCAGATTTCCAGGCAAGAATAGAACATGAAGTCATCCTCCACCAAGTTTATGTTATATATTGATATATGTCGAATTATTGTCTAATATATATAATTTTGATATATCATAGACTCAACATTGAACAAGGATATATTGGGAAGTTTTAAATTATTATTTTGGTAGAAGTTATTTGCGGCCTTCTTGCGGTGAATCATTGATCGAGGGCTAGGGCCGACAGTGAAACCTCTAAACTTTACGTTTTAAAATATAGAAAGTTAAACCTGTCTATAGTGCCCCCTCTAAATAGCGCCTCCCTCTCTATAGCACCCTATTTTAAATACGTAGTACGATGAGATTTGCATTAAAAGTGACTTGTCTATAGCACCCCCTCTCTATAGCACCCTATTTTGGTGAGTCCCAAGAGGGGGAGCTATAGACAGGTTTAACTGTAGTTTTTTTTAATTATTTTAACCAGCGGTCATATCGAGTCGAATGGTTTCTGTGTCCCTATATAACTTTTACAAAGCAAAAAGTAGGAAAAATAACCTAGAATCATCGTTTTCTTCTCCACTGTATGATGGTGATTGATCATCATGGGGTTAACATTGCAAGTCAGCAATGAGATATATAGTATAAGACTGGTGACTTAATAAAGGCTTTGTGAGTGAGTGAATATAGTTTTTTAACAAGACGATTTGCAGTAGAGTTTAGTTTTGCTTTATAAAAATCAGAATGTTTAACTATTTAAAAAAGAGAGGTAAAAATAAACTTCACACATTTTAATCACCCATGTTATTCCTTATCACATCAGCTGAGGATAAGGAGTGAACAATGGCGATGATATTTTTCTTATCTTCCTCACACCTCTGGAGTACGAGAGGAATGAAGTTGCATAGGTGTAACCATGTTTCCTTTATCTATCAATATATAGTTGCGCAATGATTACATTGTTGCTTCAAACAAATGTCAAGGTTTGATGTTCGAAACAACCATGCTATGTAAAACTGTTAGACACAAAATGCCGCACACGCTGTATTGAGAGTATGGAGTTAATATGCAAATAAACAGGTAGTACCTCTCTCTTTAAAAATGCAATCTGATAGTCTTCTCTGTACAGAACGAAGAGGACATCAGAAACTATATTACAACATGTAGGATATTTTGACTTGGTCAACTGGTATTATGGTATAACCATTGATCTGGGTGGGCGCGTCTTGCAAAGAGGAAATAAGCAAAATACATCGTTCTATTGCATTTTATGAAATTGGTAGATGTCTTTTTGTAGCAAGATAGAACATTTCATGAGAGACCAGAAACAATCGATTTTCTTATTTCGAAACTGTCGTTCATTAGAGGCTGGAATTGATTTACAAAATTGGTCGTATAAGAGGTTGAGTCTCGTATTGGTCGCTTATGGGGAGGCTTTGCTGTATATATTATAGATTTTGACAGCGGTAGGAAATACATTTCTATCAACGTTGATCAGTTCTGATTCAAGACTGTTGACCCTCGATATCCGAATTCAGGTTTCACCAAGGTGGGTAATATTGTGACCAATAGTTCTCCAATTCGAAATCATTTAAAAACGTAGACAGTAGACATACTTCAATATTCAGTTACTTTGTCAATTTTTTGTTATCATCAAGATAAAGAGCGTGGTTGTAGAAAGGTGTATGGATCGAAGAGATTGAGAATAAGCACATCAAAACCAGATAATGTAATTTATGGGGTTAAGTGCACAGAATGCCTCAAATTTATGTAGGAGAAACCGACCGTAATTTAGAGACCAGAATTAAGGAACACCAACAGGGTTTATTGGGGAGAAGGGCGTTATAAGCGAAATACAAGTACTTGTAGAGGAACATGCATTATATATGGGTCATAGGCCATAATGGATTGATATCGAGATATTTTTTGACAGACATATACAATTTAGGTCTATAGAAAGAGTTTTCCATTTTTAAAAATAGGCCTAAATAATGTCGGTTACTATAAAAATACAAGCTATAAAATGGTAATAATATTTTTTTTCAGGCAATATGTTTCTTGTGATAAATATTTAACAAGCCTTACTGCAATGGTTAAAGTTATTAAACAAGAGCTCATCAGTGGTGAACCCTCTCAGTGGTTTCGCCAAATTAATGTATACACCTCTACAGGACTATAAGCTTATGTCCATAGGTTTCCTGAATACGCCTAAACTACTTTCCGTTGTAAATGCAGGGTATATAGAGAAACAATCCATTCAAAATTCGAAACTATTTTAAAGGCGTAAGATTCTTTTTGATATTAAACAATTTCTACTGCCCTTACTGCAATGGAAAAATTGATGAGAGGGCCTGGCTCATCAATTGTGAACCCTCTCAGCGGTTTCGCCAGTTTAATCTACCATACCGCTGTTATATTGCATTTTTGGAACAATTAATCCGCCTTCTACATGCTTTCAGAAAGAAGCATTTTAAGGCAAAACATATTGGTCGAGGAGAGGGTGGAAAGGCGCAGACAGGGCGCGAAGCGCCCCGAGGAGGAGGAGGGGATCCTAGGATCTGGCAGTGGAGGCGTCACCGCAGGGGGGGAGGAAGCTGGAGAGGTCAGGAAAAGCGCCATGAGGTGTGAGAAGCCCGGAGGGAGGTCAGGTGAGGAGGCAGGAATTCCTGGAAGCCTAGAACTTGAGGGCTCTAAGCTTCAAGGTGGGGCAGCTTGAGGCTCTCGCCTCGTGCTTGTCTGAGAGGCCCTTGGCACAGCAGTTGGCGCACCTGGAAGTGCGCCGGTCGGCAGCGGAGGGACAGGAACAGCCATCATGGCCGCCTTCACCGCAGTGGAAGCATTTGGGGTCTCTGGTGCATTGGGCGGAGTTGTGGCCGAAGCCACAACAGCGGAAGCAGATTCGTACGCGGATGGACTCCTCGAAGTTGAGGATCACTCCATCCACCACGATCCTTCCGCGAGATCCCAGAGCTCTAAAGGTGTTGAGGTCCACCTCGATGAAGGCGGTGCAGGTCCCGTTTCTGGGTGCAGAACGGTGCGCCACGCGCACCACCTTGTCCCCAGGAAGTTGGCTGACAGCAGGAGTCCCCAGCAGCGTCTCTTCAATGGTGGAGTTGGACGTTTCCTCGTCCACTTTGAAGAGGCAGATGCGAGGCAGGATAACCTTCTCTAAACGGTAAAAATCTTCCCAATTACATGCGTGGTAAGGACAAAATACTCAGGAGATAAGTTTCTTCATTAATTTATTAGGACATCAAGCTTTCGGGCACAGCGTGGCCCTTCTACAGGATCAATTGTATAAGAAAAATGATACACTATATATACGAAGAATAAATCTGCATATGTATTATTAGAAATTAGTTGTAAAATTTTGAAATAATCGGTAATACTTAGGATTTTTGTTTAAAAAGAACATCGAGACATAAGCAAATTAATAAAATTTGTTAAGAAGAATAATATACGAATATTACAAGGTATTAAGATAAAAGCGTAATAAGACTGAAAGGACGTTCCTACGGTTCGACGGAAACTGTGATAAAACTATGAGTATTTATAAGGTAAAACAGTTTAAAAGGATATTAAAATAAATGAACAAAACAGGGAATTCATGGGGTACATCAATGGCTATTAATGTAATAAGCTTATATACGGCTCAGGTACATCAATATGTCTGTTTATACTATTATACCTCAGAGATAGCAAGGCCTCGACAACCAATCTTTTGTGTTTATGTGGTATATTAGAATAATGTAATCTTGGATCAGTTGTGTTGAAACTATGTCCTGTCTGTGAAATGTGCTGGACAATAAGTGATTTCGGATCGTTATGTCTGATGTTTCTGTCGTGTTCCTGTATTCTGTCTTTAATGTAACGGCTAGTTTCACCTACATAAACACCGTCGCAATCGTTGCATTTTATGGAATAAACAGCATTGTTTCTTTGAACAGTGTTCCGAGGCGTGTTGTTTTTAGTGATAGGGTTCCTTAAGATAGTGCCTATACTAGGGGTGTTGGAAAAGTAAGTGCGGATGCCGAAGTTCTTTAGTTCTCTAGCTATTTTTATGCTTTGCAAGGAATACGGTATTGTGCAGATGGATTTATAGTTGTCATATATCTTGGTGCGGGATGGGTTATGGAAATGCCTTAAAATAAAGTTTTTAGGATAACCAGAGGACATTAAATTTGAAATTATGTTATTTGTTTCCTTCTGCTTTGACTCCTCAGTGTAACAGTGGGTATATATTCTCTTGGACAAGGTTCTTACAGTATTGATTTTATGGCTTAATGGGCAGAAAGATGAGAAATTTATATACATTGGGTGAAAGGTGGGTTTATAATAGACTTCAGTATTATATCTATTGCGTGTTTTTGTTATGCGTATGTCCAAAAATGCCAAAGAGTCACATGTTTCAGTCTCGGAAGTAAAGTCTATGTCTTGATAGAAATTATTCAATGTGTTGAGTATATCATTAAAGGCGTTAATATTGATTATAGCAAAGACGTCATCTATGTATCTAGACCAGATTAAAATGTCGTTAGGGAAGATATTAACTATACGTTTATCTATCTTGCGCATCACTATTTCTGAAAGGGGAGAGGATAATGCGCTACTCATAGGGGTGCCTTTGGTCTGTTTGAAGTAAGATTGGTTGAATTTGAAAATACTATGGCAAAGACTGATTTTGATAAGTGCAATGAGTTTGGAAATGGTGTCTGTGGGGCAACCTTGTTCAATTAGAAATTCTGTGGTGCAGTCTAAAATAAGCTGGTGGGGGAGACTGGGATATAAATTAACAACATCAAATGAGACCATGATGGTACCAGGTGTAACTGCTGTTTGTTGTAACTTACCTATGAAGACAGGAATGGAGGAAATGGTCGTCGGGGAGTCACTATCTCTGAGCATCGGGGCCAGTATTTTGGCTAGATAAGTTGCTAACGGAGCTGCAGGGGAGAGGTGGTACGCGATGATGGGTCTTAGTGGGATACCTTCTTTGTGTAATTTAGGTAGGCCGTAAATATAAGCTTTTGACATTATATTGGACAAAATATTTTTGCATTCTTCGGAGCTAATGATTTTCTTCCTCAGCAGATTGTTGATTTCTTTTTTAAAAGAAGAGGTTGCGGTATTCTGATCATCTATGGATATGGGGGTAAACGTGAGCGGATCAACAAGGATTGTGTCCATCTTGGAAATGTATTCGGCTGTGTTCATGATGACTGTAAGCGATCCTTTATCAGATTTGGTGATGGTTATATCTTTGTTCGTTGTTAGTGAGCGCAATACATTTTTGTTGATTTGGTAGGTATGTTGGGTTTGGTTGTGGTCGCTAAGGACTGCTGCGGTGTGCTGTCTGATTCTAAACTTCTCTTGATGATTTAAGCGGAAAATGGACGATTCTACCCCTGCTATGATTGTTATGGCATCAGCTTTGGCTTGAAGTCTATATTTAAGTCCTTTAGATAATATGTTTATATGCTCTGTGGTAGGCTGGAAACTAGAGAGATTCACTATTGTTTGTAGGGCATTGTTCGGTGCGAGTTTGAAGTTATATTTTTTGGACCAATGTGTTAGTTTCTTATTATGTCTAGCTGTAATGGTAATATCTTGCTTTTTGATGTTTTCTGTGATTCTTCTAAGAAAATCAGCCATGTCTTGATCTGTTAAATGCATGGACAGGTGAAATAGGAGGCTTTTAACTGATTTTGTGAGGATGCATCTTGAAGAAGCATCTTGCCTTTAACAAAATATGCGTAAATCAAGGATTCATTCCTCCATCTTTGCGTATGAAAGATCCGATCGGCAATCACTACTCTGCCAAAATCATCACAGAAACTCATTTTAAGCTACTACGAGCCCGCACTAAAGGTTGCTTTTCACACATTCGCATCCTTACAAAATCAGTTAAAGGCCTCCTATCCCCATGGAGGACCACTTGGGCGGCCGCAGGCTTGGGGACGCGGGTGGGCGCAGGTTTTGCGGGACCTTTGAAGTTGGTCCTTTTTGCGGGCGGGTAGGGAGCCTCTGGCTGCTTCCTTTTGGTTGGAGCCGGAGTGGCGGGCTTGGTGGGGTCGGTCACGGAGCTGGTTTCCTTGCAGGAAGGAGCTGGGCTTGTTTGAGTGGATTGGCAGGCAGTCTGTGGCTTGATTTCGTCCAGTTCCTTAAAGGACGCGAGGGTGCCAGAGAGGTTCTCTACCTCGGCAATGAGGGCCTTGATCTGCTCGGTCCGCAGATTGATGAGACCCGCAATGATTTGGGACAGGTGATGTTGGGCGGTAGGGTGAGGTTGCATTAATGCCTTCGCGGAGTCGTCCATCACCTCCTCATTCTCCAACTCAAGTTGGGCGAGGGTCACGAGGGGCTTCTCGGCATTCTTCTTTTTCTTCCTAGAGGGAGCCATGGCAGGGGCGAGCGCAAGAGGGCAAAGATGTGCACAGGTAGAGAGCTAACTGCGAACTCCTCCTCATATTGCATTTTTGGGGGACTATTATTCCGCCTTCTACAAGCTTTCAGGTAAGCTTTTTAAGGCACATAATTAGACAGGACAACATCTAGACGACACGTGCAAACAGCCCGCCGAATCTGGTACAGCGCGCCGCCTGCGAAGGAACCAAGGACGCACCAAGCACACCTAGAGCCCGAAGCCCCAAGGCGGCAAAAATAGTGACCACGAGGATCAAAACTTCATCTAGGAGTGATATTGCATTTTTGGAACTTCCTTTTATAGTGATACTGTTGATAGACTCTTTGAATGGGTATTTTAGAAGAACTATGGACATAAGCTTTGATGACAGTAGAATTACATACATTTATAAATATATAATATGCTTCGAGCAATCGCTCTTCCGCAAATATCAAATTGTTTCTTTTATTAGAACATTTATAATATGATGCACTAGCGCGCCATCTGTTATCAAAATTCGAAACTATTTTAAAGGCGTAAGATTCGTTTTGATATTAAACAATTTATACTGCCCTTACTGCAATGGAAAAATTGATGAGAGGGCCTGGCTCATCAGTGGTGAACCCTCTCAGCGGTTTCGCCAGTTTAATCTACCATACAATAGTGTATAGGGGTATGGAGATTAATTTGGTGAAACAGCTTAGAGTGTTCACCACTGATGAGTAAAGCTCTCTCTCATTTAATAACTTAAATCATTGTGGTGAGATCTGTGGAGATATTATTTAATGATATTCATCATATATATATAAGAAACATATTGGCAGAAAAATAATTATTAATTTTAATCGATAGATGACAATTGAATTTAAAACGATATAACAATCGAAATAATTGCAAAAAGGTTCTTTATTCAATAAAAACGGCAAGCTTTCAAGCGTTAGCTCATAATCAGGCCAATTATTTCACAAATTTCTACAATATATATATATAGAGGTGTAGGATAGAGGTGTAAAAATACTTCCTACACCTCTATATATATTGTAGGAATTTGTGAAACAATTGGGCTGATGATGAGCTAACGCTTGAAAGCTTGCAATTTTTATTGAATAAAGAAACTTTATGCAAATATTTCGATTGATATATCGTTTTAAATCCTTTGCATATATTTCACAATCTAATTGATAAAACACAGATAATTTGTGCATCTGTTGCAATGACTCTTCTGAAAGGACAAATAGTCTGGACGTCATATTTACATAGGTCATTGTGGGTGTGACAGTGGCGGGGGTCGGTAGAAGGATGTTCTAAACCGTTGGTTTTCGACCGCTACGGCCCGGGTTCAATTCCGGCATTTGGCATTTTTTTCTGATAAAAAAAATTGCTCCAATGGCCCCCGATTCTTGCAAAAGTCCAACCCCACCAGCGAAGGCAAGTAACCAAACAGGGCTCTGGAACATTTCTAAGTGCAAAAGTCGAACTGCTTTTCACATGTGCAGACATGTGGTGTACTTACAGTAAAAGCAGTCGCAACTTCTACCCACCATATTTATCATGTTCTGTACCACGTGTACTAGGGATAAGCAAAATAAAATAGCATTGGCCTATAGAAACAAAAGAAGAAATGTTTAGAGTAAAAGCGTATAAGATAGACCCATGTGTACACAACACGAGAGGACAACAGAAGACAATGTAGAAGAGAGAGAGAGACCTTACAGGACATATGCAGGACATGCGGTCTCTTCATGTTGTCACGGCGAAGACACTCTGCAAACTGACCCGGAATTAGATTGCCATGGAGTAGCTCATGTCAACTCTTCCACGACATAGAGATAAAACACCACAGTAATTCCTACAAATATACACTAGAATTTATTTATTTATTTCAACACACAAAACGCGATATCCCGGCTAAGGATAATTGCGTCGATTTACATTTTTTTTTAAACAGAAACAGTTATAAACATATTATACAAGAAAAAGTAATTAAAAATAAAAAGAGAAACAATAATATATATAAGGAACCTGAACCTTTCAGGTTTGAAAGATAAAATCATAAATATATTTACAAAAATAGTTAAATCTATGATAATTCTCTCTACTATTTACAAATTGATATAGATCTACAACATTATTTATTATCTGTTGTCTAGCGGTGAAGAAGAGTGGGCATTCCAGTACTACACTAGAATGATACATATTTCATTAAACATGCAAAATATATGGAAAATAGTGCAAAAGTGAAATTGTTCTGGGATCAGGTTGATAAATTACGATAAAGTCATCTCTTAATTGTGCAACTAAAAGTTGATGATTGACTTATGCCATCTATCGGAATAAATATCAACTATTCTCTGATTTTCAATTATTTCAGAATTGACCAAATACCCTTTCTTGATTAATCAGGAAGGTATCTTTTCTTGATTAATTTGGAAAGGTTTTTTGGCCATTTCTGGAATAATTAAAAATAATTATAGACGGGTATGATTCTTTTTAAAAATAAACAATTTCTACTGTCCTTACTGCAATGGAAAAATTAATAAAATTGCTGTAAGGACAGTAGAAATTGTTTAATTTTAAAAAGAATCATACGCGTCTATAATAGTTTCGAATTTTGATAACAGATGGCGCGCTAATGCATCATAATATAATTAAAAATAAACGATTAGTTGATATTTATTCCGACAGATGGCGCAGACCATCAGAAACATTTAGTTGCACGATCAAGAATGCATTTATCGTAATGGAAAAATATATTGTAGCAAGAAAGGAGAGTGATTCTTCGATAAAAAGAGTTCAAAAAGAAAAAGTGATTTTTATATCAAAATGTATCTATAAGTCTTCAACAAAAACTCCTCTAAAATTTTCAGCTATCCAAGAGAGAGAGAGAGAGATAAGCAGCCAAATACAATATTTGACCGGGCTGATAGATTCAACCGACAAAACCGCTGGGAGTGTTTACCACTAATGAGACAAGGCCCTATATAAATTCTTTATACATCTTTAAAAATTGTGATGATAACACTTTCAACTTATAAAAATGTATACACAGCCCGTCGTACAGGCTACGAAGAAATTCTAGGATATTCAAACCGCAATTATATTTTCCAAGGTCTCTAGGTTTTTTAAATAAAAAAAAAATTAAAAAGCCGAGCTGAAGTTTTTATGACATCTCTACCTTGTGTCCATGCAATGTCGAATAAATGTAAAATGGCATTATGTATGTGATTGCCTTTCCATTATATACACTCATGGACAAAATTTATGGAAGTTGTACCATTTAGCATGTATATCGGGATTCAGATAATAACTCTGAAGGATATTTCAGTGACCTTTATTGAAAACACACGAGATAACCAAGTGTGACTTTGGCCGTAACATATTTAGGCACATAACAGCTACACTGTTGTTTACTAAATTTAAAATAAAAAAAAGTTATATTCGTAAAAGTCCTTTAATAAAATGCCATAACATTTGGTATGATTATATACAATATGGTAAATTTCAAAAATGCATTAAGATAAACCTTTAGACAAGTATTGTATTTAGAGCATTGTATATGTTTTGGAATTAAAATTTTTATTTTTAAATATAGGGGAAATATTAGCACTTTTAAAAATTTTTACATTGAATTATTTTTTCATGTTTGCTCGCACTTTCGTCAATTTTTATAAACGAGTATATTCTCGGAATTTGCATGTAAGAAGAAGACGATTTGATTCAAATGCTTAATGACACACATCTATAAAACTGATAAAAGATCTAAATTGAAGTAAAAATGAATGTGAAAAGAAAGAGAATATTGTATCAAAAAATACAAAAGAATCTAGTAGAAGTAAGAAAGAATACAAAAAGTGAGGAAGAATATAAAATTATAAGAAGAAAGGAAGAATGTAAAAAGAGATAAATATAAAAAGAATAATGTAATACGAAGGAATATTCAAAGAGAGAAATGCAAATGAATAGAATAATGTAAAACGAAAAAGAATGTAAGAAGAATAGAATGATGTAAAACGAAAGAAGAAAGGAATAAATGCAATTAGGATTGGAAAAAGAAGGACAAATGGAATGTAAATGTAAAAAGAAAGACGAAGAGGATTAATTTCCCACCTGAGTCCATTCTTGGACGGGACCTCTTGGTCCGAGAGCCCGTGGAACACCAGCACAGCATGCTGAGCACTGACTTATCTCCTAGATAGCATTGTCAGTGGACTTGACCCTGATGCACTTGACCTCTCAGCTCGGACATACCATGACCGAAGAATCGCATAGTTCACACATGACTCAGCATGGGATTCTGCTATACTTATATTCCTAGAAGACCTTGTCGTATCCTGTCAAGATTATAGGGTCAGGTAGAGAGTTACGATTGATAATGTTCCCCAAACACAACAGTATCATTGCTACGCTTTATTAAAAGATAATTAAAACGAATATTTACGATAACACCTTGGTAGGGCCTGGCTTATTAGTGGGGAATACATTCAGTGATTTGAGAAGTTTGAAGTTTACTCTAGAGTCCATACAAAACTGATGAATTAGTGTTACCATTTTAGCGTGATACCTTCTCAAATAAAACATCTCACTACTGCCTTACTGTAATGAAAGATATATTGGAAAGGCTTTGTTCATCAGTAGTGAACCTTCTTAGCAGTTCTAGCCAACTTAATCCCCCAAATATTGCATGCATGAATCTAATATGATATTGGGCTATTCTGATTTTATACCTGGTCCAAGAAAGAATTCTTGGTGAATATATTTAATATGTCTAAGGCTATAATATTAGTGAAAGGCAGTAGATATATAAATATGTTACGATGTACTAGAGCGCCATCTGTTATCAAATTATAAAACTATTTAAGAGGCGTAATATTCTTTTTAAATAAAACAATTTCTACTGTCCTTACTGTAATGAAAGATATATTGGAAAGGCTTTGTTCATCAGTAGTGAACCTTCTTAGCAGTTCTAGCCAACTTAATCCCAATAATTAAAGGGAGGGCCTGGCTCATCAGTGGTGAACCCTCCCAGCGGTTTGCAATATAACAGCGGTATGGTAGATTAAACTGGCGAAACCGCTGGGAGGGTTCACCACTGATGAGCCAGGCCCTCCCTTTAATTTTTCCATCGCAGTAAGGACAGTAGAAATTGTTTTATTTAAAAAGAATATTACGCCTCCTAAATAGTTTTATAATATAAATATGTGAAAAAATAATTAAAAAAATATTTTTAAAATATATATTTAAAAAAGTTTGTACCAGGCTGACGAAGGTCAACAGTCCGAAACGCGTGAGTGGTTGACTTTTCTTGATTTATCAAGAAATTGAGTTGGCCAAATATTACGGAACAAGTTAAATAAACGTTTAGTTTATTTTTGTTCCACTAGATGGCGCTCTGCCATCGGGTATTGCTCAGAAACCTTATTCATAAAAAAAAGGCCATTTAAGCCTAATTTCAACCTAAGGTATCAGCACGCCCTCTACCTGTATTGTATATGTATGTCACATTTTTATATCGAATATGTACATGAATATCTCTACCTTTCAAAATGGCCATTCTATTAAAAAAAAAATCGTGTAAATAGATCAGATTGAGATAGGAAAATTTGAAACATTGGCATTTGGCGAATATGTAAATAAATTATTCTATATACCATGTTTCTATCGTTATGGCCCCCTCATCAGTAAAGAAGCGATTATTTCCTACGGGAGAATCAATGAAATCGGTCAAATTTGCCAAAAATATTCACGCCTTAGGATGTTATGAAACCGTAGCCGCTCCTGTACTGATGAGGGCCATACTTGGCCACTGTGGTATACAGCTTGGTTTTCCTGATTTAGCAAAAGATGACATTGTGGCAAGTTTACCTATCTGAATCTGATATAGCGGATAAGATTAAAAGACATGTATTGTTTTTTTTTAGCATTTTTCTAAAAGTAGAGGTGATATCTTTAGCACAAATCACCTGTAAAGTCTTCGATTGTGAATAATCTGTTTTTTTTTTTAGTTATAGTTTTCTGGATGTGCAAAAAAAGCCGTTCTCGACGTAAATAGCAGCTGACGATACATTACTACCCAGGTCGTTAATTTATTTCAGCGGTCGAGATGTGCTTCATTTTAGACAGCATTAAGATAAGATTATAAACTACGAATTTGAATGTCAATTATTCAATGGAAAAATCACACAAAACACTAATTTTGCAACAGTGTGTATAGACTTATGTACATATTTTCAAGTCTTATTTATAATTATTTCATTTTAGATATGGACATATGCAGAATTTGATAGTTATATGCCTATATTTGTATTGTTGGCCGGAGGCGAAATTAGAAAGACAGCTCGCTGGCAGGCGCATACGCAGGCAGAGCGTGCTTTTTGTTTGAAACTTTTATAAATAAATTTATTATCTAAAAATAATTATAATTTCTTTTATAAATGACTATATTGAACCCCATAGACAACCTGAATGTCCCAAAGGTTTTAAGCCCCAACTCTTGTCTTTTTAGAAGTCATCAATGCGCGTCCACTGGTACCTTCATCTTTAGGAAACATATGTTGTAGGAAGAGATGTAACCCGGGTGGTGAATATCGTCAACTACCCGCTCTCTCTGAACTGCATTCTGTAAACAGGTTCTTAATCAAGGGACTTGCTGACCAGGTAGTTCCAATTTCCAGAGTCTTGGAGGAGGGCCAGCAATAGATGTTCTACAATGCAAAAACGGCCGGGTAATCGGCGCCTCAGCAGTTCTCTCTTCTTCTAAGAAACCTTGTACAATCGGCTAAACTGTTTCTCAAAATTGACAACACACTTTAAAAATCAGATTAATTGAATAAACTACTATCACTATATCTGAGGCTCTTCATTAGACGCGACAACAACAACTATCACTATATAAAAAGTAGAAATTATACATTTACAAAGAACACTTGACTCCCATCAATGACTAAAAATGCAACGAAGATTTAACAGTTGTTATCTGACAATGTGTTGAAGCACTGACTGATAGGTTCACAGGTTCAATTTCTTATCTCTTATCTAAACCTGAGGTCAGTACGCCACTTGGTATTTCCCCTCCTACTTACTGCTCCTGTTGAAGGGCATGTGGAATCTAGAGAAATACAATTGGACAAGAAACTTAGCTCTGGATGCTTTATTGATTCTATTAAATTATAAGTCACAGGGGAAGGAAGTTTATTAAAATATGTACTTCATGTTCTTCTAAGAAAATTAAATCTGATTTTTCCCAACAGATAGATTGTATTTGAGAAGTCAGTGGGCAGTTATAAATTACTAGATACATTTGTTTTATTAAATTAAGCTATCACAGTGTCTACATATATTATGTAGTCTTGTGAAATATTTTAGTCTTTAGGGAGATATAATTTATTGTAGGTTAATATATGTAGATATATGTGTATATGGCAGATATATGTGTGCAAGAATACACATCTATGTATTCTGTATAAAACATATATATATAGCTCTCAAAAGAAGTTTGAGGGCAAGAGTTTCTTCTATTGATTTTTACATTTCTCAATGGGTATTGGTAATCTGATTTGTGATTACATATTAACTTTTCGAACACACAGTGTTTTAAATGCATCCTGTCGTCATTAGAAATTCTAAGTTTGCACGGAAGGCAAGAGGCCACATGTCAGAATCTAGCAAACTGGTTACTGGATCTATTAAACAAGGGACAAAGAGAAGAATGATGTCATTGGTGACACCTGATGTGGACGATTGGTATTCCGAAAGCTGCAGATCTTCATCGGGGCAATGAACTTAGATTATTTTTAAAGATAAAGGTCACCTGATGACGTCAACTGGTGTTGTGGTTTTGTCACCGACCCGAAACCTCTAGTTTGCGGCGAGTGTCAATAGATGGCGTCTAGCTTTGACGTCTATTTTGGAGAGAAGGGTGATCTTTATAGATCAATTTCCTCCTGGCAAAATTTCCATCTACATCTTGGATTCTCTACTTATCTTAAACAATCCTGAAGTATTCTTACTTTGTATTTTACAATCCCCCTCTATATCGACAGGGCAACGAAGCTCAAATTTATAGTTGTTTTGTTTTGAAATGTTATTTATTCCCGTGCTGCTACTCTCACAAGCTATTGAAGGTAAATATTCCTTTGAAATGTCAACAATTTACAATATTTTAAAAGATAAAAATTATTTCGCAATAAGTTTATTTATTGACAAAGCCACGAGATATTCAACTGTTGTTAGAGGAGAATAAAAATTCCAGAACAATTCAATCATAGCCTATATCTTGTATGATTAACCATAATCTCGCTCTCCATCCCGTGTTCACTTTTAGATTCTGTCCGTTGAAAATCGAGTACTCGAAAGGTCGCGGCTTTGTGTTAATAATATCACCTATTATGATAAATTAGCGCGCCATCTGTTATGAAAATTCGAAACTATTATAGACACATATGATTCTTGTAAAAATTAAATCATTTCTACTGCCCTTACTGCAATGAAAAAATTAATGGGAGGGCCTGGCTCATCAGTGGTGAACCCTCCCAGCGGTTTCGCCAGTTTAATCTACCATACCGCTGTTATATTGCATTTTCGATCTTCCTTTTATAGTGATACTAATGCTAGACTCTTGGAATGGGTATTTTAGATGAACTATGGACATAATCTCTTTATACTAGTATATCGTAATTGTGTATTATATTAAAGTACTGACTGAATACCCCGGTTATATATGAGAAAGATAGCCTCAAGTCGTCCCTGATACTCAGTAACAGCATTCACTCAACACCTCGCTATAATAAAGAAGGATATAGGGCAAATTGGAGAGTCACGGTGGTATAAAATGTTAGTAACCACAAGTTATAAATCCTCATTCAAGCAACATTTTTCAGACAGAATTTCTTCAATGTGTCCGATTCTTGCATCCTCATCACCAGGGAGTGTAGGTATTTAATGAGGCTCTGTCACAGTATAGGTGATTAAATCAAACTGCTTCTTCATGTGTGGATCTGATGAAAATGGGTAAAAGTATTGAAGATCAGGTAGAAACATGGGGGAAATACCAACTCCTTATCGTGAAACTGAGCGTTGCTGATGGTAGAGCGCCATTTATCGGTTGTTGGTTTTAGTTATTGTACAGCCTGCATCACGCTGAAGAATGCCAACAGATACAAACCTGTTGACTTTATTGTTAATTCAAGAAAGGATATTGGTCAAAATCGGGAGCTAGAAAAAATCAATGGTGTATTGATATTTTTATGATAGATGGTGCTCTGCCATCAGCAAATTTTAGTTTCGCGCGATCAGGAGATTCTCATGCATTATTTGCAGATATGTAACTAACTACGCCTTTGCTGGTCCCAAGCCCGGATGAAAAAAGAGGAGGGAGAGCAGTAACAAGCTCACTAAAAAACCTGGGCTCAGTAGCCTAGCTGATAGTACCTTTTAAGGGCTTCTGATCCAGGGATACAGGATGGACAGCGTTAGTACTCTATGTTAGGAGCGGCTGCACATGGGGTCTGTTCCTCATGTCAGAGGCAGCCATTTCTTTTGGAGCTAAGTCAGCCTGATTCTGAGTAGTGCTCCCAGTCTTAATGACAGATGCACCCAGTCATGATGATTGTCAAACAAAATCAAAAGTCTTAATCTCTACAAGCTTGATACCCTAATATGATTGAGTGACGATAAGAAAGAAGAAGATATATGCAACTTATGCAGTATAAGGTGCTGTAAAACTCTCCCCACAATGGCAGGGATGTCATAGAACATCCTGTAGTTGGAGAAGTGACAAAATAAAACAGGTTATTCCTGGGATCAGTGAAAGTGATGGTTACAGGAAGGGCCCACGCGGACCACTTGACTCAACGCTCGAATATCCGGGTCGTCTTGCTAATTGCATCGTCCTGGATCCGACTTCGCAATTTCTTGTTAGGGCTGCAGGCTCTACCATACTTGGAATGGCATCCTTGGCGCTCCCTGCTGTAGCATGTGTTGTAGATTTCGACATCACAGTGGCATCAACTATGTCTCTATATCTGGTTACATTATTAGGACTCTACCATAATGAGAATGAGAGACATCGTTGGCGTTATCTATATATTGCTGTAGAGAGTGTGTTGTAGATTTCGACACCACAGTGGCATCAACTATGTCGCTATATCTGGATTTCTTATTAGGACTCTACCATAATGAGAATGAGAGACATCGTTGGCGTTATCTATATATTGCTGTAGCACATGTGTTGTAGATTTCGACACCACAGTGGCATCAACTATGTCTCTATATCTGGATTTCTTATTAGGACTCTACCATAATGAGAATGAGAGACATCGTTGGCGTTATCTATATATTGCTGTAAAGAGTGTGTTGTAGATTTCAACATCACAGTGGCATCAACTATGTCTCTATATCTGGATTTATTATTAGGACTCTACCATAATGAGAATGAGAGACATCGTTGGCATTCTCTGTAGAATTCTGGAGCTTGTGTTGTAGATTTCAACATTACAGTGGCATCAACTATGTCTCTATATCTGGATTTCTTATTAGGACTCTACCATAATGAGAATGAGAGACATCGTTGGCATTCTCTGTAGAATTCTGGAGCTTGTGTTGTAGATTTCAACATTACAGTGACATCAACTATGTCTCTATATCTGGATTTCTTATTAGGACTCTACCATAATGAGAATGAGAGACATCGTTGGCATTCTCTGTAGAATTCTGGAGCTTGTGTTGTAGATTTCAACATTACAGTGGCATCAACTATGTCTCTATATCTGGATTTCTTATTAGGACTCTACCATAATGAGAATGAGAGACATCGTTGGCATTCTCTGTAGAATTCTGGAGCTTGTGTTGTAGATTTCAACATTACAGTGGCATCAACTATGTCTCTATATCTGGATTTCTTATTAGGACTCTACCATAATGAGAATGAGAGACATTGTTGGCATTCTCTGTAGAATTCTGGAGCTTGTGTTGTAGATTTCAACATTACAGTGAGGCATCGACTATGTCTCTATATCTGGATATATTATTAGGACTCTACCATAGCGAGAATGATATCGTTGGCATTCTCTGTAGATTTCTGGAGCTTGTTCTGTTGATATCTACATGATGGCGTTATCAATTATGTCTACCTCTGGATTATTTCTTGATAGGAATGGTCCTCAATACCAAGAATGACATCAGAATCTCATGTGGGCGATCTCTCTATTTGTTTCTACAGCATTCATGGCGTCTTTCATTTTCACACTTCTTTTACATAATTTCTTGTTAGAGTCGCAGCCCTGTGCCATACTGGGAACACGGCATCTTGTTAGCTCCTGCTGGCGTTTTCTGTAGCTTGTGATGTAGATATTTATATAACAGTCTCATTGAATATGTTTACGTCCCCCTGGATCATTTGTTAGAATTCTGCCTATAACCTGGAATATATGACATATGATTCTTCCCCGTTCATCTCAACATTTTTAGATCGCATGATTCCGTCTAGAAATAAATTTCACCCCCAATGTAAGAACTGTTGTACCTTTTGATCATTTTTGTTGAGGATCTCTAAGTTTCTCTTCTTTGATATTGTCTCAACGTTTCCTCTCCTATTTTACAGAAAAGGTTATACAAGTCGTTATAAGTTTTTTGGGTTAAAATATTGAATATATTCATATAAAGAAGACGTACTTGGGTCTGTACGCATTTCATAGAAAGTTTATTTTCATTAATAAATTCAAGCTCTTTCAAGTGAAAAACTCTCTTTTACAGGGTTCTAATATAAAAATAGTCGATTTTAGAGTAAGCCTGTAGAAGAGCGTTTTTTGTCCGAAACTTGAGTTTTTAAATATAGAAAACACCTACAATGATTTGGAATTTTATTGACTCTCACATCCAAGAGAAAGAAATGGAAGTTGATGCATCCAAGTGGAATTCTTTCACCGGGTAATTGTGGAGTATTTCTTCTTGGAAACGCTACAAAGTAATTTTACTGTTTAAAATTTCCTATTGATATTAGGTAAATATCGGATTTCTATGTAATGGTCAGGGATGATAAATATGTACATAAAACATTGTAAATTTTCGGAAAGATGATATCCATGTCTAAAAAAAATCTTTTCCCTTAAAGAATGCTTAAAAACAATGCAGTTATTCCATCATCTATTCTTAGAAGGTGTAAATTCGGAGATCGAAGAGAATCTCACAAAACAAGCTTTGAAATTAGGAATTAGAAATATAGAGCGCTATTATTTCACGTAAAGAAAACTTCTTACATTCTCTACTTTATTGAGAGGCCTGGCTCATCAGTGGTGCACCCTTCCAGTGGTTTCCCCAGCTCTACGAGTACTATTGAATTGGGCTGTTGGGCCTATATAGCCGACGATTTAGTGAAATTATTGTTAAAGGTGTTTAAAATCAATTTCAGATATATATTGTTTTAGATGTTAGAACTCAGTGTTCTTCTTTAAATAATTCCCAAATAAGCCTGTTAGATTAAACTGCCAAACCACTGGCTATATGAACTACATGAAACTGTACGGATTGAATAAAACTCGTTATATTTTGAATTATTTCTTACACACAGAGTACTTATATATACATTAGACTATATAAACCATCTAGAGAAATGTTCAGGGCTTCAGACTGGCTCTTCGGACAAGGGATGGATGACGATGCCTACTCGATTCTTGTGTCAACAATGGCGTCCATATACAAGTTCTTTCTGGATCTTGATAATTCCCTGATTATCTGGAGGAAGAATCTTCCTCTTTGGGGAAACATCCTCGACTATATATACTTGTACAGGCGTACAGACTTCGGTATAAGTAGCCCACTATCCATTGGTGCATATACTTGTACAGGCGTACAGACCTCGGTATAAGTAGCCCACTATCCATTGGTGTATATACTTGTACAGGCGTACAGACCTCGGTATAAGTAGCCCACTATCCATCGGTGTATATACTTGTACAGGCGTACAGACCTCGGTATAAGTAGCCTACTATCCATTGGTGTATATACTTGTACAGGCGTACAGACTTCGGTATAGGTAGCCCACTATCCATTGGTGTATATACTTGTACAGGCGTACAGACCTTGGTATAAGTAGCCCACTATCCATCGGTGTATATACTTGTACAGGCGTACAGACTTCGGTATAAGTAGCCCACTATCCATCGGTGTATATACTTGTACAGGGTACAGACTTCGGTATAAGTAGCCTATTATCCATTGCTGTATATACTTGTACAAAATCTCTTGTTTGCAGTTCTTCCCTCTCTCACTATATATCTCTTAAACTTAGGATGCATAGTTCACCATTGACGGATTTCAATGAAGTTGTAATATAAGCTAGAGAAAGTTACATAGACAAGGATGGTTCAACGCTCTTACCACTACGGTAACCGGAAACACATGTCATCATCCGAGTTAGAGGTGGCGAAGTAAACATTGCCACATTCGGCACCAAAATAAACACGACAGGAATATCAGTATGTGAGTTCAGCGATGTGGTTACCGGATTGAATGTAAAGGTTTTGGTGAAGAGAGAGAAACTGATTGAAACTGATTTATTTTAGAGTTCGTGCACCGTGTATTGGTTGTACTGCGCCATCTAGACTTCTTTTAACGTCTTGAATATATTTTGTATTCATAAAATTAGAATTATTTTTTAAAACAAAACAATTTCCTTTCGCGTATCGATTCCATATTTTTCTAACAGTTCTGGGATATTTACAGACGCGAACATTAATACTACGGTACGATAAACCACAATCCCAGTAGGCTACAATTCTACCTCTATCAAACACAGAAACGTGTTGCTAAGCATGTCTTCTTCTTACATGAGACATCACGACAACCTTTCACATCGAAGTAACGTTTCAAATGGAATTTCTGAATGATAAATCTGCTGTGCAATTTCTTCTTTTAAACTCATTATAGGTATTGCTACCGGCGCCTATTTTGCATAGATGCGTTGAAAATTTAATCATTTACATATCACATAGCGTAAAGATAGAGGTTGCCTGGCCGGCATTCATATTTATATGAAAAATAGACACTTCGGCCAGTTAGAGGTTTTTTTTATTATATTATAAAACTCTAACTGGCCGAAGTGTCTATTTTTCATAGAAATATCACATATCGTGTAGATTTCACGTCCGTAGTGTGTCGCCTTCTTGCTGTATCAATTTGAATTGCTAATGTAGTATATATACATATGATAAACACCTCTGAATAACTATTTTTTTGTACATTTATAAACTAGGTTGCACTTGGGTAGCAACAAGGTTTATTTGAATTGGAACCTGATGTGATCTTTGCAGGTATGATTAAGGAACGTATTTTCATGACATAACCTTTTTTAGCCGGTTGGTTCTCACCTGAACATGCACCATGGTAAAAAAAGAGCCGTGTTTCCTGTAAAAATAATTGTAACAACACTATGCGTCATCTGAAGCTTGTCTCTCCGACCACCCAGATTTGGATAAGTGACAATGCTGACATAACAATAATTTTGGAAAGCTTATCTAAAGACTGAGGTTTCGAGGTATAGTCTTTGTCAGATCATCTTCGATTTTGAATAAATGGTGACTCGGTATACAAACATTCGCAACACTCATCCGCTATAATTATCAAGTCCGTATTTAATATACTTTCTTGAAACATATTTCAAAAGTGAGATACAATATTGTGTGTGAGGTTAACGGACTATAATGACACTTTAGTGACACTTTATCTCAAGTACAGTCCATCAGAATCATGTTCTATCGCGTTGGAAATTGCAGAAAATAATATAAAATAATTAACCAACATATTCCACAAAAGGTTTATTCACCAATTCATCAGTATATATTCGCAATGTTTCGAATTTTAAAATCTTCCAGAAGAAACGCCTATGGAAGTTTTTAACTCGAAATATTGCGAATGCTAGTAAATTGATGAAATCTTTTGCGGAGTTCTTGATTAATTATTTTAAATAATCATTTTGGGTAAGATTTTGAGTCTTCCTCTACTCCAAGTAAACTATATTGTTAGGTATATAGAAAACATTTTGATTTTTAGACCTACACCTCATTAACAAAACTTAAGGAAGTGGAAAGTCTTTGTCGCAGGTCGTCTATTTTTTTTTTTTGAAGGAGACAGAGGCAACTTTGTTCAGACTTGGTTAACTCGTGGGTTTTTAATAAAGTCATTGCGTATCAAATATCTTTCAGAGTTATTGTAGCGATATACATGCTAAAAGATTGAGTTTTGTCGATGAGTGTGTACAAGATCTACCGAAGAAGATAGGAGTGAATAAGCTATAATACCGGACGGACCCGACCCTATCCGGATCAATCTTATCTCTTCGTATCTTGACGTCCCATCACACCTCCTATCATCTACCGTAACAACCAACTAGCCGTCTACATTACACCATTCACGGGAAACTATCCTCACTTTGTTCGTAACTTGGGTCTTTTTGAACGGTCAAAAAATAAAGCATCTTCATATTTTTACTTTTCCTAAGTAAACATGACACAGACCATGATTTCATAGTAGGTAGGATTTAAACTGCTTTTACTGTAAATGCATCACATGTCTACCTATGTAGAAAACAGATCGAATTTGGTACTTCTGCGGTAACAGATTCCCGTTTGATAACTTGCATTCCATAGTGGATTTGTAACCGGTACAAGAATTTTAAAAAAAATGAAGAAATTTAAAAGAAGTTCTCAATGCGAGATTCGATTCTAAGTCATGGTTGTCGAGAATCGTATACCACTATACAAACCCCTTTCAGATTGTGGAGAAAAGAATACATTTCTATTTATATAAATAATCGCGGAAAACCACTTTTCGAATTGAATATACAAGTACGAACGAATAAAAAGCAACGAAAGAATATACAAGTACTTGTACGAATACGTAGTACAAATCCAACTACGCTCAGAGTGTTCTAAACCCTGTACTAGGTACTGCAATGGCATCGATGATGATTTGGAGCAGTTTGTTTTGTTATCTAATCTGCCCATCAAACGACCGCATACATCGCGTCGTCTTAATTTATAAATATCATTTTCCACATATCTGTTGCTACAGAAGGCTACTGAAGATAGAGTGGACTGACAGCATCACTAAGGAAGAGGTCTGGGGGAGAGCTAGAATGGTAAGAAAAGCATTAGTTGAAATGGAGAGCCATGTTCTGAGAGGCTCTTCAAGAAGATGATTTGGTTCTAACCTTGGAAGATACATGAGAGAATACAAGAAAGAGCAAGGAATGGGGTGGAGTAAGTTACATGTTGATAAAAATAAAGACCAAGAAGAATAAGGACAAATGACCTCAAGGACTGGAGTGAAGTAAGCTACATAATGCTGAGGAAGAAGGTCCAGAGGATTGAGGAGGATGGATCTTTAACACTGCCTATGGAAGGTTTGAGTGTGTTCAACTTGAAATATAAAATAAACATGGCCTATAACTAAATAGAACATCCTTATTATGCAATTAAACGATGCTTATGGCAGAGCACAATATTGCCATATGGAAAATTAGGAAAGACAAACTTCAGGATGACACAACAATTTATTTAAGGCAAGAACAAACTATGAATTATAAACAAAAGATAAGCAATGAGGGAAATTTACAGAGTAGCAAAATATAAACATTAAAAATGATACTCTCTGTTAATAAAATAATAAATACTTTGCTACAATATACATTGGAATAATTATGCACTGAGCATTACTTTTACTATTATAATTGGCCAAATACCTTTTCATGAATTAACAAGAAAAGCAAATTTCGTAGGCGTCGAGCTGTTGGCCCGGTAGCACAGGCTGTAGGTTGACGACCTACTAAGAGATATCACTATACCTTTCCTTTTATTTAAAGTAATGGGATTTCAAGACCAAATGACGTGAATATGCCAAAATCTGGTTAAAAAGTGGTAAAAAAACTTGAGAAGATCTCGGTGATAACGAAAACCCATATTCTAATAGTGTAACTAAACGCTGTCAAAGCGTCAAAAATATGATGTTGTGAGAATATTTGGCAGCAGTAAATCTGCAATATTCACATGTGCATCAGAGAACTCGCATTTAATAAACTGATCATACTTTTTTTACCTTTTTTCTCTCTAACATTATTGTTACCTACTAATCGAAGAGTAAAAAAAGTAAAAGTTGCAGTAAATGATTATGTAAACCCGTCATTTAATATTTTAGAACTACTGCTTTGCAACCTCGTTTATAATGAAGTAGAAGCAGCAGAATTTAAAAGGAAGCTGATGTAAACGGCTTCATTAACATCTTGTTAGATTTTGTAAGCCGGCTTTCAGTGTCACATTTCCATTTGGAATGAGTGAAGTTGGTAACCTAATTGCTCAGCTACCTTTTGACTCTAGCAAACAGTAAAACCTCGAGATGTAGCGATAAACAAAAATAAAGATTATAGTTTAGTCAAAAACGATGTAATAGCGCGTCATTTGTTATAAGGTATTTTAACTATTTTTGTCGCGTACGTTTCTTTTAAAAATAAATCCATTTTTTACTGCCCTTACTGCAATAATAAAAACTTAAGAAATTAAATTCTGAAGAAATAATCTACAGAACAAAATATTATTTACCTTTTTATTTTACAATTTCAGAATTGAATGTGTAGTTTTTGAAACTCCGCCTTTGCCGGTCCCAAGCCCGGATGAAAAAGAAGGAGGGGGAGCAGTAACAAGCTCACTAAAAAAACTGGGTTCAGCTGGCCCGGCTGATAGTACCCTGTAGGGGTTCCTAATCCAGGGATACAGGATGAGCAGCGTTTATACTCCGTGTTAGGAGCGGCTGCACATGGCGTCTGTTCCTCATGTCAGAGGTGGACATTTCTTTTGGAGCTAAGTCGGCCTGCCACTGAGTAGTGCTCCCAGTCTTAATGACAAAGGCAGACGCATTATACTTCACCTAGTCATGATGGTTTCAAGCTTTACAAGCTTGATACCTTAATATAAATATGTGGAGATAAGAAAGAAGAAGAGAAGAAAAAGATGCGTAGCTTTGATTTTATTTCTAGTTCCTTGGCCACCGATACTTACACACATCCAACTATACAAGTAAGTGCAAATAACCAAATAGGTCTCTGCACCTTATAAGCGCAAAAGGTGAACTGCTTTCAATATGTGGTACACTTACAGAGTAAAAGAGAAGCAGTGGCTAACTACCCACCATGCTTATCATAGCCTGTATCACTTGTATTTAGGAGATCAGTGAAAATAATTGAAGTCTGTAAAACTGGAAACAATTAAAGTAAGACACGAATAAGAACTAAGAAAGTTAAGAGAATAGAGGTAAAATAATTAAAATAATATTGTGGAAAATAAAAATGATATTTTTGATTATTTCTATTAAGCGTGAATATAACAAAGACACCTATGTAAAATTCAATAATTTTTATAAATTCATTTCAAACTTTATTTTCTATTTGAGAAAACCAACCTTTTAGTTTTAATTTTGTTTTTAGTATTGTTTATTGAATTGTATATAAAGTGAATTGTATATAGGTTGATAAAATGTATTTAGGCGCCAGTATCCCAAGTTGGGATATCTCCTCCGATATGTCAAATATATATTTTTTTTAAGTGTGAATATAAAAAGCTGACGAAATTTAGAATATTAGTCGTTCACTAGAGAAAATCAAGTGTTAAAAAGGAAATCCTTTTAATATAGTTCAGTCGGAGCAAATAGCAAATTTAAATAAAGTATATATTTATATAAATTCATACAATAAATCTACTACATATAATTTACGTCTTTACATCTGTGTCTTTTCGTCCGTCGGAAGAAGACAATGTTGGTGACATTATTATAATAATAAGGATACAATCAAAATTAAAGTAAAACTTCAAAAATGTTCAGGACTCTCTAACTGTTGTTATAGATTCGTTCGTAAAACGAGCATGTCTCTAAATATAGACATGTATGAAAGCAACATTGCGTCCGATTGGTTGTTTGCGTAAGGCGAAAACCATTACTGTAGATAATAATAATTGGGTCCGGGTCAAAATCCCGACAGTCCAAAATCCCTGCTACCCAAAATCCCTGCTACCCAAAATACCGACAGTCCAAAATCCCCACTACTCAAAATCCCGACAGTCCAAAATCCCCACTACTCAAAATCCCGACAGTTCAAAATCCCCACTACTCAAAATCCCGACAGTTCAAAATACCTACTACCCAAAATTTCGACAGTCTAAAATCTCTGCTACCCAAAATCCCGACACTTCAAAATAACCACTACCCCAAATCCCGACAGTCCAAAATCCCCACTACTCAAAATCCCGACAGTTCAAAATACCTACTACCCAAAATTTCGACAGTCTAAAATCTCTGCTACCCAAAATCCCGACAGTCCAAAATCCCTGCTACCCAAAATCCCGACAGTCCAAAATCCTTGCTACCCAAAATCCCGACAGTCCAAAATCCCCACTACTCAAAATCCCGACAGCCCAAAATCCCCACTACTCAAAATCCGACAGTCCAAAATCCCCACTACTCAAAATCCCGACAGTTCAAAATACCTACTACCCAAAATTTAGACAGTCCAAAATCCCCACTACTCAAAATCCCAGAGTCCAAAATCCCCACTACTCAAAATCCCGACAGTTCAAAATACCTACTACCCAAATTTTCGACAGTCTAAAATCTCTGCTACCCAAAATCCCGACAGTCCAAAATCCCTGCTACCCAAAATCCCGACAGTCCAAAATCTCTGCTACCCAAAATCCCGACAGTCCAAAATCCCCACTACTCAAAATCCCGACAGTCAAAAATCCCCACTACTCAAAATCCCGACAGTCCAAAATCCCCACTACTCAAAATCCCGACAGTTCAAAATACCTACTACCCAAAATTTCGACAGTCTAAAATCTCTGCTAACCAAAATCCCGACACTTCAAAATAACCACTACCCCAAATCCCGACAGTCCAAAATCCCCACTACTCAAAATCCCGACAGTTCAAAATACCTACTACCCAAAATTTCGACAGTCTAAAATCTCTGCTACCCAAAATCCCGACACTTCAAAATAACCACTTCCCCAAATCCCGACAGTCCAAAATCCCTACTACTCAAAATCCCGACAGTTCAAAATACCTACTACCCAAAATTTCGACAGTCTAAAATCTCTGCTACCCAAAATCCCGACACTTCAAAATAACCACTACCCCAAAATCCGACAGTCCAAAATCCCCACTACTCAAAATCCCGACAGTTCAAAATACCTACTACCCAAAATTTCGACAGTCTAAAATCTCTGCTACCCAAAATCCCGACACTTCAAAATAACCACTGCCCCAAATCCCGACAGTCCAAAATCCCCACTACTCAAAATCCCGACAGTTCAAAATACCTACTACCCAAAATTTCGACAGTCTAAAATCTCTGCTACCCAAAATCCCGACACTCCAAAATAACCACTACCCCAAATCCCGACAGTCCAAAATCCCCACTACTCAAAATCCCGACATTTCAAAATAACCACTACCCCAAATCCCGACAGTCCAAAATCCCTTCTAACCAAATTCCCGACAATCCAAAATCCCCATAACTCAAAATACCGACAGTCCTAAAACCCCACTACCCATCTTCTTACATCACACATATACTAGCGAAAACCCCTTTACTGTCCGATTATCTTGAATTATTACAAACAAAGTATAATATGACAAATTCTCTCACAGATCGAACACTCAAAAAACCCCTTCAAAAAGAATTAAACAAATTATATCTGGATCTAAAATTTAAATTTTATCTTTCTCAATCTAATGAACTGTTCAAGAAATTCTTTCCAATTGCTGTCCCAAATTTCATTTCTTCTGATAAATTCACTACTTTATTCTTAACTGGCAAAGGACCCTTCTTAAGTTTCCTATTCAAACTGAATGCTATCAATGATCCAACATGTGAATGCCGCTTAGATGTTGAATCACCAGAGCATCTTCTTTTATCTTGCCCTCTGACTAATCAAATTGTATGTAGATACTTTGAAACATTACCAAATTCTCTTTGTGTATATACTCTATCTTATGAGAACTTTGTTAAGTTTAGAACTATTTGTACAATAATTTACAAAACAATACTAATCCATCGTGTAAATAATTAATCACATATATATAAATAATACTAGCACAGCACAATAGTCCTTTGGACTTCGTGCTCTTGTAACAATAAATAAATAAATAAATAAATAAAATTAACTACCCAAAATCCTTTCTAGGATTCTATATTAAAATGTTCTAAGATATTTTGGTCAATATGAACATGATATAGTTACTATAAGTTGACCTAGGTCAACTAGGTATCACCACTAAACCAGGTGACACAAGAACTCGCCGACCTGGCGTCATTTGTCACATTGATGGTTACATTCTGGGCGCCATAAAACATGCAACAGTTTGATGACACTATCCTGGATCCTTCCTTAGAGAGAGATTAATGTTGGCCTTGTTGGGGTGTTCTTATTTTAGTGTTTGTGGGCATCTTTTTGGTGTGGTTGTATCTTGCTTGTGCGTGTGTTTTATTGCCCCTGTCTGTTTTAGTGTGCTAATATGTTCTTATAATTTTCTTGTGTTGTGTGTGTTTTTTAAACTCTTTTTTTTTTATGTTTTCGTATTTTTGAATAGTTTGTGTATTTACTTTTATTGTAATTTGTGTAAAATTTAAAATTAAATTTTGGGAGAGAGAGATAATAACTTTTAACAATAATAGTTAAAGAATCCAAACATGTTAATAATGATTGGTAAACTGTGGTTATTTCAACCAAAGAAAGACAGACCATCCCCAGAAATGTATTGTTGCATCATGATTAATGCGCCTATTTTAAAAATTATTTATAATATTATTTTCCATATTTTTCAAATTTAAATTTTATATTTATTTTTATAAAACAGAATATTATTATGAAATATTATGTATTATAAAATAATTGGCATTTTGTTACACTAAATACCCCACCTGCTTTAAACTTTGAGGTAATAAATAGAGAGAGATTCTAGGCGTTACCTAAAAATATAGTTGTCTTATTATTGACTGGTTTAACCTTGTAGGATGGTTGAGACACGTTCTGGAAAGATGCAAGACGCGTCTGAGGAGAGAATCAAGACTGAAGAATCTGCCAAACCGCAGCCTAGTGCAACAGTATCCACCAGAGAAATTGGACACATTAAGAAGATATCCATCTCTCCCTGTTGTCAGATGTAATAGCAACTTTGAGTGCCATCTCTGTGAGCGAAATTAAATATCTCATTAGAAGTAATTGCCATCACAATTTAATAAGGTGTCAAAGATGTGTTTGAAACCTTGGAGAATGTCAGGAAAATACTTCAGATTCCACTTTGAGTAATATTACATTTTGTGTTATTATTAAACCAATCTTCTTATAGCTAATAGCATCATTTTATTCCTATATCGATGGATGTGCATTTATTGGTTTGGATATCTTTTAAAAAATATCAAACTTTCAGAAATTGTTTCTATAAACATTTAATATTCCCTCTATCTTAACATCGTTTCTGATTTTACCTAGGTATTTCTGTCGAAATGTAATATTTTTCTAAATAAATATTTATTATTACAGCCGGCACATAAACTTATGTAAATATTTTCATTATCAATTCATTCAGGAACACCTACACAATGTTTTCCGAAGTCCTATCTACTGTTCAAATGTTTTTTTTTTGTATATAGGATTGTCAGTCAAAGGTTTCCCTAATATTTGACCAATCTAGATGAAACTCATATAGAGTTAAGTCTGGAAGTAGTCACTATCATGGCAATCCCTAATTATTCAAATTTGTCCGATAACAGACAAATTGAATATTCTATTTCTCGGAAAATGATAACGATATTAATACATATATGTGGTATAAAAGGTGGGGAAAGAAACACACCACAAGTTGGAAGAGAAACCCAGACAACCAGAGAGAGAGAGAGATGGACCGGCACAGCCGGGCGGCCGTTCGTGTCACACATAATCCCCAACTGTCTTAATAGTCCCGAGGTGTTAACTAACGGGCCCCAGTGGTCGCCTCTTGGAATGTCGCTGATATCTAGAGTAACCGGACTTTACCCGCCCGTCTATGTCTGGGTTGTCTGTAGGTTGGCTTTATTATTCCTGGAATAATATATATTATGACATGTATATATATATATATATTAACCATTATATTTTATCTTCACTACTACTACTAACGATTTAAAAATACGTTTTAAGACAATATTGGTTGTATTATGATCCATTAGCGCGCCATCTGTTATGAAAATTCGAAACTATTATAGATGCGTATGATTCTTTATTAAAAATTTAAAAATTAAAAATAAATTAAAAAGTAAGGGCAATAGAAATTGTTTAATTAAAAAAATCATACGCGTCTATATAATAGTTTCGAATTTTCACAATATTGGTTGGGAAAACATTCACACTCGGGCAGAACCCGGAACATTGGTTTAGTTTTCTATAGAAGTAGATGAAAGCCGAAAACACATATGGAGTTGACCTTTCTTGATAATTTGATATTGGCCGATATTCTAAAAATATATATATGTCCTAATATATGCTCTTCCAGGAATAATAAAGAAAACCTACAGTCAACCCAGAGAGAGAGGGCGGGTAAGGATCGGTTACTTGAGACAGCAGCGACATTCCAAGAGGCGACCACAGGGGCCGTTACTTGGAACCTCAGGACTAATTAAGACAGTTGGTGATTTTGTGTGCGACACGAACGGCCGCTCAGCGGCGGGCAGGCCCGGCGGGGATCCCCCCCCCTCTCTCTCTCTGGTTGCCTGGGTTCTTCCTCTACCAAATTGTGGTGTGATTATTTCTCTTTCCCCACATTATTATTATATTGCCACATTAAAAGTCGACAGGATCTTATCTCATATATACATTGACACAGTTGATATTTTACCGACAGATGGCAGTAAGTCATTAGCAGCATTCAGTTTGCACACTCAGGTGTTCTTTCATTATGTCATGTGATATTCATGTTTTCTACTTTTAAACTATGTTAAGCGGGTAGATATTCCGTTACTATTGTCCATCATAATAGTTCAGCAGTTGTACGGGCCTGGTCACAAACTGCTAGTCACAAGTACAAAGATTCAAAGGTTTATCCCTATATCACACAGTGCTCCTGTATATATGTCATCTAGCTACTCTGAACACCTTACAGTCACCACGTTCTGACGTTTGAGGGCAAAAACCTAATATGTACACTGTGTGACAAGGAAATTACTGAAGAACTCCCTAATTACCTGCTTAATTGTACAGCCCTTGATGCAGAGAGGAAGGCCCTATATCAACAAATTAAATGTAACAACATTTCACCCTACGTATTGCTTTCAAAAATATCAGCAAACAAATCTAATTCAATAGCTTACTATAATTTTTTTAGATCATCATTATGTAAGGACCAGTCAACAATTGAATGACTTTGAGACGAAGAGTAAAGCCAGTTCAATTTCTATCTTACTACCTATATAAATAACACAAGATGATTATTACCTTACCCAATTGGGAGAATCTGTATGGGTCAAGTCCCTAATAAAGGCTTTGTATGTGTGTGCTTCTCTGAACACCGTCGAATTAAAGTCGGATCTTAAAAAAAATTAAATTTCTTTCTGAATTCAGAGCTCGATCATATACAAGAAACATCGCATCAATTTTTAAAAGGGATACAAATTTTGAATACACACAAAAAAGAGAAAGGAGAGAAAGAGAGAGGGGGGCAAAAACACGCAATCATATATAGGAAATGAAACTATTAAACGTGAATTATTATTTTTCCAAATAAAAATACTTCCTATTCTCCTTACTGCAACGAATAAATGTTTTCATCGCAGAGTCGGATGTGTTTTAAAATTCGTGCATAATAGTTTCATGTTGTATAAAAATGGTTTACCTAAATTTTCTATATCCCACTATATTTAATATAGTTTTTGTGATTTGTATATATTTTAGATATTCACTCTGAAAGTTACCTTTGTATTTATTAATAATTATAGCTTAACTAAATATTTAGTTTCCTAGGACACGGGGCTCCAACAATTTGGAAGTAGGTAAGTATAGGATCCTGACTGGACAAAGTCCATCGTACTCAGCCGTTTAAATCGTCGTAGTGGGGGCTTAGACGGACTCGGGCGAGACTGACGGACTTTGTCCTGCTGAAAGATATACTGTAAGTGGAATAGAGGTCCGCCTAGAGGTCGACCCCCCTAGGGTTCTTAGTGTTGGATAATTACACAGAGTAACAATGGCTATAGATGAGCTCGTGTTTGAAAAGGAACTTGTATTATATAATATTTATTGTTTTTGTTGTTTTCGGGAAAGAGGATTCTGTAGGCTTTAGATCTTTGGGAGTATCCAACAAAGATGCCTTCCAATTACATAACACTTAGGAGTAAACTACCACTGTGAATAAAGAGTAACGCACTTAGGCAGAACCTCCTTTGTGGTGTTGAAACGCTGCCGAAAAAAAAATACTCGCCTAAATATATAACTGAATAAAATTAACACATTCTCTGATATCAATTTTGATTCTCTATAATATTACGAGTATATACGTATATTACAGCCTATTTATTCAACGGGAAAAAAGAAAGCATTTTTTCTAATTCTTTTTGTATTAATTTGGCCTCTTATTGAAGCCAATGAGCATTTAGTACATTCAGTTATCTCTCCACACACAGTCTATAAGAGATATAGAATAAAGAGTGTAACAAGATACTGAATGAGCCTTCAGTTCCTTTAGTTATCTCTCCACGCATATTCCATAATAGACGTAGTATAAAGAGATACTCCGAAAGCTCTATTTTTCGTTCATGTCGCAATATTTGACGCAAATGGAATCTCTCTGTCCTTAATCAAACACTGACACAGCTGGGGTTTCCCAAATGTTTTACATATCTTTTGTATTTTGCGCACTGCTGTTGATCAATGTTATTAGAAATACCAGGATACCATTACCCTCGAATGTCTATTTCACAAATATATGTATTATATAGGGGATTGGTGTTTGATTTACATAATAAATATTAGATGTCACATGGTACTTCCATAACATATTCTCCAAATACAATAGACTCATTCTAGAATCTACAATCTCCAAAGACAATAACAGCATAAACAGAAGATCTACCCCAACAGTTCCAGCATATTCAACACAGATAATCCCACCCCCATTGAAACTGTCCTCCTAACCCTCTACAACTGTAAACTATTTGTATTTTTGATTTAAAAAATTTATTTCTGTGTGAATCTCTATTGTAGATGTGTTGCATGCCTTTGCGGAGGCAGTGGCCTGATGAAGCGCGACCGCATGAAAGCTTGACTCCCGATATCTGAATAAAGAAACTGAAAATATTTTAAAATGTATTTAACTCAATTATATTAAATACTGGGCAAATTATAGGTAGCCTCAAGTTTTATCAAGTGGAATTTTTATATTCCCTTGGAAAAAGCGATAAATTACACTAGCATCATTAATTTTTATGTAAGCAATGGATATATATGGTAATTTAAACCAACAACCCCATATTGTATATAACTTATAAAAAGATTTTCAAGTTGTATAATAGAAACACATCTGTAAATGATTATACACATTATTGACATGTGTCATTACATCATCATATGTAATGTACTTTGTACAAACTGAGGATAAATAAATAAAACTCTGTAATAGATTAAGAGTTGAGCTAACGCAGAGATCGAGCATATAGCAGTCCCAAAACAACAAGGTCTAAAGATGGAAACTGCCACGGCGCCAGTGTACAATTTCACCAGACGATCCACGCCCCTGTCGCATCTGCTGTAATGCAATACTTCTTTTCTCAGAAAATATATAAAAGGCCCCCGTTTTACCCTATAAATACAGTCACTTGACAGTTACTTCACCATCTGCGTGAGCCCTCGTCGGTTGTACCCCAGGTCCACCTCATCCACCATGTAGACCAGTAAGAACTCTTCCATCACCATCTTTCGCTCCTAGCTCAACTTTTATCTGTTCACGGAACTTTCCTAGTGCAACTGTGTCTTCGTTTTTTGTGTATGACATTCCCAAGCTTTCCACTCTGCCTAGACCACGACTGCCTGTACTTTGTGAGAACTGTAAAAGGTCTTCCAAGGTGCAGAGAGGTACTGGAAAACTCCTTATCCTGACTGTTCCTCTCGGTCAACACAGTATAGCGAGAGTCAACAGGATCTCATCACATTTTAGTCGACAGGATTCTACAAGCGGCTACCAGGATTTCACTACATATATTATATGAATAATTCTACACAATAAAAATTCACTACCAATAATGGATATGAATTTTTAAAAAAGTAGAATAAACCTTTTAATATCAGAGTTATATGGGCCCTGTACTGGTGAGTCCTTGCCCAAACTGTGTAATGGCTTATTTCCTCAGTTGTATGATAAAATGTTTTATCTGTTAGGGAAATTATATGACGGTCAAGTTATGAAGGCAATCCGAAACTAAATTCTTTGAAACCGAATTATTTATTCAAAAGCCTTCCAACAGAGAACATAGTAAAAAATTTTTATGACAATCAACAGTAGTCGACTGTTAAAGAACAAGGTGTTAAAAATGCCTGCAGACAGCAGAGTAAACATGTTTGAATGGGTCGTTTGTGGATAAAAACTGCCCATTCATTAGGTATTTTCAGTTCTTGGCTGTAAAATGGTAGAGATAATGGCCCAAAATGTGGTACACAGGTTGTGTCAATTCCAAAAACAGGTGTGGTAGAACATTCCTTTATGCCCTCCTGTGCGTTATTAATTATTGTAATACCTTTAAAGGAAGCGATACTTCTTTTAGTAGGAACATAATTATAAATAAGATTTTTTTTTGCTAGGAGGATATAAATAAGAAAAACTATCAGGCACATTTTTCTTTCCCATATAAAACAAACCGTTCCCTTTTACACTGCGGTGAAAATATATCGAGAGGGCTTGGCTCATCAGTGGTGAATCCTCCAAACGGTCTTTTAGTGTTTAATTTACTATACCGCGCTTCTTGGAACTCTAATATTGAATTGGACGATTCTGCTTATACAGTATATGTTACACGGAAGTGTGGAAGCTTAGTTAAGGTACTTTAGCAAACTATGGACATACGCTCTTTTAAGACAGTAGAATTACATGTAAATTAGAATTTAGAAAATAAAAGTCTCTCTCACGTCAAAATAGACGTTACACCTAAACGCCATTGATTTATTTTCTTCGCATACAACCGAACAGAATTTCGGCAATTACCAAATTACACAACCTGACGGTCAAACGCCGAATTCTCTAGAGTGCCATATTTTTATAAAATCAATTTAAAAGGGGCAGTTACTCACCTACAACATTGGGGGCTCAAAGTTAAATAGAAAGAGAGATTAAACTAATAGAAAAAGTACAAGTTTGGAGGGAATGAAGATAAGCCGCGGTACTATACAACTGTCAACAGCTCGTCCTGGCAAGATCTCCTGACAGCTGGCAGATGGTGTCCAACCTTTGTTTCAATCTACTTCACTGCAGCGACGTCACCTTTAACGTGTAAGTCGAGAGGTGGCCGTGGGAGAGGTGAGCGGGTATACCAGGATTTAACAGCCATGAGGAAGAGATGGATTAGCCATCATTGAGAAAATAATCGCCAATATATAGTTTGAATCAAATTTTAAACCAGCGTGTTGTATCATCCTGCGTTGTAAAGGGAATAATAAAGAGATAGACTTGCCACTTACAAAGTCTTAAACCAGAGATGGAGTGCCCGTAGCTGCAATTAGCACATTTTATGGTGCGATAGACTTGCCATATACAAAGTCCTAAACCCCAGATGGAATGCCTATGGATACAAAGAACACATTTATTTCGTTAAATATACCTACAAAGTCATAAACCAGAGATATAATGTTTATGGCTGCAAAGAACAAATTATGGGGCGATAGACTTGACACTAACAGTCTTGAACTAGAAATGAAATGCCTATGGATGCAAAGAACAAATGGTGCGATAAACTTGCCACTTAAAAATATTGAATCAGAAATGGAATGTCTTTTGATGCAAAGAGCAAATTACGGTGCGATAGACTTGCCACTTACAAAGTCTTGAGCCAGAAATGGAATTCCAATGGTTGCAAAGAGCACATTTGAGTGCGATAGGCCAGGCCTTCCCACTATTTTTAATCGCAGAAAGGACAGTAAGAAACTGTTTTATTTGAAATAATAACAGTGCTAAAAGAAATCAATTTAACATTAGAGCGATATGATTGATTAATCTATCGGAACTGCGGGGAGGGTTTCCCACTGATGAGCTAAGACCTTCCAATATTTTTCATTGCAGAAAGGACATTAGAGAACTGTTTTATTTAAAAAAAATGGCGTTATTTATTCCAAAGACCTCCATTATAGTGGGCTGCCCAAGTATTGATGAGAGTTCCCAGCCGTGCTGATTCAGCCAATATTACGACATCCCAGACATCCAAATTGTGTCATAGCTTCCTCTCTTTACTTCTCCCAGCGCGACCTTCCCCTCCGACTGTACTCTTCCATCCTCTTGACACCACATATTGAACCCTAGTTTCATAAAGAAAACACCTTCTGGAGACTTAGCAACCCACTGAAGACGCTGAGAACTATTTCAGAAAAGAAAAATATAGCAATAGAACTCTATAATTTCTACAGATCAATTGTAAATAGATTCATACACTAAAGAGGTAGTGAGGAAAGTTTTAGAACAGATGTGTAAATAAATCCCATTTCAAACAAAGACTCGCCTGCACAAGGGGAAAGGGAGAAAAATTACTGTATTATTTTGTTGTTGTATGGCGAATCCATACAGGGCAATGGGCCCTAATAAAAGCCTTTTTGTTGTTGTTGTTTCATAAAGAGAATTCTCTCCAGCCTAGATATATATATAAACGTAGTTTTAATGTCCAATATATAGCTCTTTATATCATTAATGTAATAATAAAGGTAAATAATACACTCATGGACAAAACCTAAGGAAGTTTCGTATTCTAATGTCGTCGGTCGTCTGTTTTTTTGAAAGAGACAGATGAAATTTTGTTCACAATTGGTTATCTTTTGTGTCTTCAATAAAGGTTACTATGTATCAAAAATCTTTCAGAGTTATTGTCTGAGAATCCCGAAATACATGCTGAAAGGTACAACTTCTTTAAGTTTTGTCAATGAAGGTGTATATATATCCTAATAATATATTTTATTTCATACCAATTATTTTCTATTGTAATTTATAGATGCATATGTAAATAATGTTAGATATACTTTGGTGTGCTGTGAATCTGCGGGAAACAAGAGCAATGTGTCCATTGAGGAAATGTGTGCGACATGTGCGTGACAGAGAGACAGGTGGATTCAGGGATGTCTCTCCCATTCTGTCAGTGAGTTCCTGGATGTCCCTTATAGCATGTAGTTTACAAATGTCCGTTCACAGCCAGCGTACCTGCTGAACTAACTGTCACAAGAAAGGATAGTGATTAAAAGGCGCCATCTATATATAAGAAATAAAACCATTAAACACGAATATCCCCGATATAGAGAAGCAAGATGCCCCTCGAAATATCGGAAAATAAAAATATTTTAAAATCCCAAATATATCTTTATATATAAAAATGAATGTTTGTATGTTTGTCTGTTTGTCTGTTGGTCTGTATGCCCGGTATACAAATTCGCAGTAGTTCACTAATTCAAACCAAAATTTCCATACATAGGTAAAAATAACGGGGATGACGATAGGCTATTTTAAAAAATAAATAAATCAATTATTAAAACTATATATTAAAATTATTCTACTTAGCTCACGAGCAGCGCCCTCTAGAACGCGGGCGATCTGACGGCGGCGCGCGCCCATTGGCTGCCGGCGAGCACGTGACTTCCCCCCCCCCCCCCCTCCGAGAAAATGTAATCGTTCGGCTGACGGCCGGTTGGACAGTCCAAGTTCCCACCGACCAATCAGAGGGATCAAGAGGTCCTGGCGCGCGGGGGCAGAGTTCGTGACACAGAAAAAAGCC
The DNA here is from genome assembly GCA_030710605.1 of Cordylochernes scorpioides. Lineage (NCBI taxonomy): Eukaryota > Metazoa > Arthropoda > Arachnida > Pseudoscorpiones > Chernetidae > Cordylochernes > Cordylochernes scorpioides. The sequence continues at coordinate 27,066,056 of CP092865.1, read as the reverse complement.
TCGCGGGTGACCTCCGGGAACTACGTCCATCTTCCATATGTAATATACATTTAATCGTGTAAACCCGGGCGTTGCCCGGGTCATTCGTCTAGTATATTATAAATAAGAGATTTCTGTTGATTATCTTGAGGATTATGCTATGGTAATGTAGTCGAAGTCGAGGTTAAAATCTTGAAAATATAATAATAAAAATTGTTTTGATCAGTAATTGCTTTAATTGATCTAAAGTAATTTATAAAAACATAATTTGATAAATGTACTGCCTGGCTTAAGGCGTAAAAATCTAAAAAATTAAAAACATAATAACGAGTTTACAAAGTGGGAAGAGGAGCTTCTTTTTATTAGCATGAACATAAGCTTTCGGACACATCGTCCTTCATCAGATAAGAGTAATAAACGCGCTGAGGATCCATATATACACAAAGCTGAAAAGAAAATTTACATAACTGCAAAAGATAAAAGTATTTAAAGATAAAAATAAAAATAAGAACCAAATATGCTAAAAAAGAGATTATAGGGATTAAATGCTAATAAATCTGGACTAAGTACATATGCACTATGAATGGTGTTAATCAAGGGCAGGCAAATGCAACCTAAGGCTATTCACATAACATATGGTATTGTTCTGGTATATCTATATGCCTGTTGATGCTGTTTGTTTTTATTGACACAAATGCCTCTAGTAAAAGTCTTTGGTACTTATTATTGATATTGCTGTATAGAATGGATGGCTTTGATAGATTGAATGTATGACCGGTTTGTATAGAATGACTGTAAATAGGGGAATTTAGGTTTTTATTAGAGACGTTTCTGGAATGCTCAACCATTCTGATGGCGACGGATCTACCCGTCTCCCCGACATAAGTGGCATTACATTGGTCGCAAGAGACGGAATAGACAGCACCACCAGAACGGAGAGCACTCGCATGAAGGGAAGATCTGGTAATGGGGTGTCGGATTAGTGTGGCGATGTTAGGTGGGTTCTGGAAGTATGTTGTAATGCCATGGTGCCTTAAAAACCTGGCTATGGTGATAGACTGGGGGCAAAAAGGGAGGGAGCAAATATTTCTGTGTATAGCTGGAGCACTGTTGTGGTGAGGGTCATGCATGTGTTTAAGAATGAAGGGGGTCGGGTAGCCGGATTTGGATAAATATGAAAATATTTTAGCCTTTTCTATTGTTTGGAATAACGGGAGGGAACAATGAGTAAAGATACGTTTAGTGAGAGCTCTAACTGTATTGATTTTGTGTGATGTTGGGCAATGTGATCGGAAGTTTGTGTGGTGTGGGGGTGTGTTGTTTTTATAGTATACTGTGGTATGGAAACTGCTGGGGGTGCGTATGACTAGTGTATCTAGGAATGGTAGGACTGAGTGATTTTCTGTTTCATGGGTGAAGGCTATGTCTGGGTGGAAGGAGTTGAGGTCAGATAGGATGTGAGAGGCAGATACCTCACTTACCAAGCAAAAGGTATCATCGATGTACCGCCTCCATAGAAAGATGTCTGAAGAATGGCGTGAAGTGATCCATTGGTCTAGTGACCTCATGACAACCTCAGCCACCACGGTTGAGAGGGGGCTACCCATGGGGGAGCCCTTGGTCTGCTTGAAAAACTGGGTATCAAATGTGAAGGTGGACATGCCTAGGCATATGGAAGTGAGCTCGACAACCGTCTCCGCGGTGAGGGTGTCTAACAGGGGGGCATTTTCGAGGAAAGTGCGTAAACTATTAATGATCAAGGGGTGGGCAAGTGAGAGATATAGAGACGTTACATCGAAAGAAACCATTATGGACCTGGGGGGAGGTGTGAGGCTGGTGATATAGGACACAAACGAGGGGGAGTTTGCAATGGTATATTCCCATGGGGGAGACTGTAGAAGGGGGGTCAAGAAGTTGGACAAAAATTTTGACAGGGTATATGCCGGAGAGAGATGGTAAGATATGATTGGTCGGAGGGGAACATCGGGCTTGTGGATCTTTGGAAGGCCGTAAATGTAGGCTATTTGGGCGAGGTTAGCTGTGAAGTCGTTATATTGCTCTTTAGTGATCTGCTGAGACCTTTTTAATCTTAACAATAGCAAACGGAAATTCTTAACGGATGTTTTATGATCCTGTTCAGTGATGGCAGAAAAAATGGAGTGTTGGTCGAGAACGTTTTGCATTTTTTGCTTGTAAACTGTGGTGCTGAGAATTACGGTTTGTGAGCCTTTATCGGATTTTGTTATGACTATGTCTCTATTGCGTTTAAGACGGGAGATAACCCTGTTCATGGCTAGGGACGGTTTAGGGATATTGTAGGGTCGTTGAAGGGTGGAGGTGACAAAATGTCTGATCCTATGGGTGTCTTGGTGGTTAAGGCCTCTGAGAGCGGGTTCTACACCAGCTAAGATGCGAGGAATATCAGAAGGCCCAGGCAGTCTGTATTTTAGGCCCAATGCCAGAATCTCAGCATCAGCAGATGGCAAGACATAGTCCGAGAGGTTGACCACTCCTTGGGGTGACTGGGGAAGATGGGCTTCTACTAGATAGGCAGGGAAGTTGTACTTCTTGATCCAGTGATGAAGCTTGGAGTTGTGACGTTGCGTTATATCGTTCTTCTGGAGCCGAATGTCCCTTGTGATGGATTGCAACAGATCGGCCATTTCTGGATTGGTTAGTAGCTGAGAGACCAGAAAGATCAATCCCTTGACGGACTTAGAAATAAATCGGATATTGGAATGGCAACCTTTGATTCTAGACGATAACAGGTGGAGTTGGGCGCGGCGTATGACGACGGATGAAAATGGATTGCGAACAGGATCCCTGATTCGCAGGGATGGAGGTATAAAATCAGCCGTTTCACACAGTTTGTTAAACTTCAAATGGAGGCGCCATCTTGACAACTGTAACGATTTCTTTCGTAACTGATAGGTATAACGAGGTAGGTCTTCAGCGGAAGGATTCATGATGAATTCCAGGATAAAAAGCGTAAAAATGAGCGAATTAAGTAGAACTGCTCTTCACTGAAAGTTAATAACGAGTTTACAAAGTGGGAAGAGGAGCTTCTTTTTATTAGCATGAACATAAGCTTTCGGACACATCGTCCTTCATCAGATAAGAGTAATAAACGCGCTGAGGATCCATATATACACAAAGCTGAAAAGAAAATTTACATAACTGCAAAAGATAAAAGTATTTAAAGATAAAAATAAAAATAAGAACCAAATATGCTAAAAAAGAGATTATAGGGATTAAATGCTAATAAATCTGGACTAAGTACATATGCACTATGAATGGTGTTAATCAAGGGCAGGCAAATGCAACCTAAGGCTATTCACATAACATATGGTATTGTTCTGGTATATCTATATGCCTGTTGATGCTGTTTGTTTTTATTGACACAAATGCCTCTAGTAAAAGTCTTTGGTACTTATTATTGATATTGCTGTATAGAATGGATGGCTTTGATAGATTGAATGTATGACCGGTTTGTATAGAATGACTGTAAATAGGGGAATTTAGGTTTTTATTAGAGACGTTTCTGGAATGCTCAACCATTCTGATGGCGACGGATCTACCCGTCTCCCCGACATAAGTGGCATTACATTGGTCGCAAGAGACGGAATAGACAGCACCACCAGAACGGAGAGCACTCGCATGAAGGGAAGATCTGGTAATGGGGTGTCGGATTAGTGTGGCGATGTTAGGTGGGTTCTGGAAGTATGTTGTAATGCCATGGTGCCTTAAAAACCTGGCTATGGTGATAGACTGGGGGCAAAAAGGGAGGGAGCAAATATTTCTGTGTATAGCTGGAGCACTGTTGTGGTGAGGGTCATGCATGTGTTTAAGAATGAAGGGGGTCGGGTAGCCGGATTTGGATAAATATGAAAATATTTTAGCCTTTTCTATTGTTTGGAATAACGGGAGGGAACAATGAGTAAAGATACGTTTAGTGAGAGCTCTAACTGTATTGATTTTGTGTGATGTTGGGCAATGTGATCGGAAGTTTGTGTGGTGTGGGGGTGTGTTGTTTTTATAGTATACTGTGGTATGGAAACTGCTGGGGGTGCGTATGACTAGTGTATCTAGGAATGGTAGGACTGAGTGATTTTCTGTTTCATGGGTGAAGGCTATGTCTGGGTGGAAGGAGTTGAGGTCAGATAGGATGTGAGAGGCAGATACCTCACTTACCAAGCAAAAGGTATCATCGATGTACCGCCTCCATAGAAAGATGTCTGAAGAATGGCGTGAAGTGATCCATTGGTCTAGTGACCTCATGACAACCTCAGCCACCACGGTTGAGAGGGGGCTACCCATGGGGGAGCCCTTGGTCTGCTTGAAAAACTGGGTATCAAATGTGAAGGTGGACATGCCTAGGCATATGGAAGTGAGCTGCCTATCTAGTAGAAGCCCATCTTCCCCAGTCACCCCAAGGAGTGGTCAACCTCTCGGACTATGTCTTGCCATCTGCTGATGCTGAGATTCTGGCATTGGGCCTAAAATACAGACTGCCTGGGCCTTCTGATATTCCTCGCATCTTAGCTGGTGTAGAACCCGCTCTCAGAGGCCTTAACCACCAAGACACCCATAGGATCAGACATTTTGTCACCTCCACCCTTCAACGACCCTACAATATCCCTAAACCGTCCCTAGCCATGAACAGGGTTATCTCCCGTCTTAAACGCAATAGAGACATAGTCATAACAAAATCCGATAAAGGCTCACAAACCGTAATTCTCAGCACCACAGTTTACAAGCAAAAAATGCAAAACGTTCTCGACCAACACTCCATTTTTTCTGCCATCACTGAACAGGATCATAAAACATCCGTTAAGAATTTCCGTTTGCTATTGTTAAGATTAAAAAGGTCTCAGCAGATCACTAAAGAGCAATATAACGACTTCACAGCTAACCTCGCCCAAATAGCCTACATTTACGGCCTTCCAAAGATCCACAAGCCCGATGTTCCCCTCCGACCAATCATATCTTACCATCTCTCTCCGGCATATACCCTGTCAAAATTTTTGTCCAACTTCTTGACCCCCCTTCTACAGTCTCCCCCATGGGAATATACCATTGCAAACTCCCCCTCGTTTGTGTCCTATATCACCAGCCTCACACCTCCCCCCAGGTCCATAATGGTTTCTTTCGATGTAACGTCTCTATATCTCTCACTTGCCCACCCCTTGATCATTAATAGTTTACGCACTTTCCTCGAAAATGCCCCCCTGTTAGACACCCTCACCGCGGAGACGGTTGTCGAGCTCACTTCCATATGCCTAGGCATGTCCACCTTCACATTTGATACCCAGTTTTTCAAGCAGACCAAGGGCTCCCCCATGGGTAGCCCCCTCTCAACCGTGGTGGCTGAGGTTGTCATGAGGTCACTAGACCAATGGATCACTTCACGCCATTCTTCAGACATCTTTCTATGGAGGCGGTACATCGATGATACCTTTTGCTTGGTAAGTGAGGTATCTGCCTCTCACATCCTATCTGACCTCAACTCCTTCCACCCAGACATAGCCTTCACCCATGAAACAGAAAATCACTCAGTCCTACCATTCCTAGATACACTAGTCATACGCACCCCCAGCAGTTTCCATACCACAGTATACTATAAAAACAACACACCCCCACACCACACAAACTTCCGATCACATTGCCCAACATCACACAAAATCAATACAGTTAGAGCTCTCACTAAACGTATCTTTACTCATTGTTCCCTCCCGTTATTCCAAACAATAGAAAAGGCTAAAATATTTTCATATTTATCCAAATCCGGCTACCCGACCCCCTTCATTCTTAAACACATGCATGACCCTCACCACAACAGTGCTCCAGCTATACACAGAAATATTTGCTCCCTCCCTTTTTGCCCCCAGTCTATCACCATAGCCAGGTTTTTAAGGCACCATGGCATTACAACATACTTCCAGAACCCACCTAACATCGCCACACTAATCCGACACCCCATTACCAGATCTTCCCTTCATGCGAGTGCTCTCCGTTCTGGTGGTGCTGTCTATTCCGTCTCTTGCGACCAATGTAATGCCACTTATGTCGGGGAGACGGGTAGATCCGTCGCCATCAGAATGGTTGAGCATTCCAGAAACGTCTCTAATAAAAACCTAAATTCCCCTATTTACAGTCATTCTATACAAACCGGTCATACATTCAATCTATCAAAGCCATCCATTCTATACAGCAATATCAATAATAAGTACCAAAGACTTTTACTAGAGGCATTTGTGTCAATAAAAACAAACAGCATCAACAGGCATATAGATATACCAGAACAATACCATATGTTATGTGAATAGCCTTAGGTTGCATTTGCCTGCCCTTGATTAACACCATTCATAGTGCATATGTACTTAGTCCAGATTTATTAGCATTTAATCCCTATAATCTCTTTTTTAGCATATTTGGTTCTTATTTTTATTTTTATCTTTAAATACTTTTATCTTTTGCAGTTATGTAAATTTTCTTTTCAGCTTTGTGTATATATGGATCCTCAGCGCGTTTATTACTCTTATCTGATGAAGGACGATGTGTCCGAAAGCTTATGTTCATGCTAATAAAAAGAAGCTCCTCTTCCCACTTTGTAAACTCGTTATTAACTTTCAGTGAAGAGCAGTTCTACTTAAATTAAAAACATATTTACATAATGTACAAAAGATTTGAGCCAGCCATCGAGAAACAACAGCAATGAGTTTTTATAGGGGAAGCGTGACCTCTGGCGGTCGATTTAGCAGAGTATGTGAATCTATGAAATATAATTTTAAATAAAATAATATTTTAATATAACATGTTAAACTTGATTTGTCAAGAAATTGGGTTGGTCAAATATCACGGAGCAAAGCTAAATAAACGTTTAGTTTATTTTTGCTCCACTAGATGGCGCTCTGCCATCTAAAAAGCACATGTGCTCGTGGTCAGGAGATGCCTTATTTATTTTTAATATAACATATATATGTCATAATTTGTATAATATCAAGATGTATAATTTCTTATCGCCACACAAAATAAGTATGTAAATATGTTAAGCTTGTGTTAAAATGTAAAATACAAATTCATCCATCTATAAAAACTGTACAAAAATAAACGTGGCAGACATCGCGGACGAATGCTACGGCACGTCGCGCTGCTCACTTGGCTGGATCGTATTATTGAAGATTGTCTTTATAACGGTTGCACCCTTCCATTCAATCAAGACATATATGTATGCATATTTTCTAAATATATATAAATGTTGTAAAATGTTTCTAAAAGGAATCTCAAACCCCAAGATATGAGAACTAGAATGTTCTCTGTCCATAATGTCAACAAAGAGATATTGGAAGTTGTGTGGGAACGAAGCGATGTCAAAGAGCTACTGTCTGACGTGACTCAGCGTCTTGTAGGACAATCGACAGTCTAATGACTTGGAATTAGCCAACGGCTTGTGTGTTATCAACTTCTTTCAGGTGTACTGGACCAGCTAATGTTGGTCTGGTGACATCTAAGTACTTCAGCTTCTCTCTAGGTAAATTCTGGAAGGATGCTATTTGTCTTTTATCATTTGTTTTATAATGATGATATAGAGCATCATCTTATCGCGAATATAAATTGTAATGAATACATGATATATACCCACAGCGTTCAGTTTTATGAAAAATCTGAAAAACAAGTAAAATTACCTTCAAGAAGAAATCTGCAACTTCAAATGCGACACAAGAAAAAAAAACGAAACTTGACATCTAAATAGATAATCCATAAACTTTGTCGAATGATAGAAATGGTAAAAAGGAGAGCAATGAAAATATCTCTATATATATAGTGTACTCCGCTTATAACGAAGTCGCATTATCCATGACAATCACTTTGTTATATCCGAAGTTTGTTATATCCGCAGTTGGAAAAAAAAAATGTTTTGTACCAATAATTTTATTTACTATTCAACTCAAAAGAGCAACACAAAGATCAATAACAACCTCATCAGGTGTTTTTGGAGAAGTAGTTTGTGATTTTCTTTTGACATTTAGAAGTCAGTAACAAGTGCTGAACACTCTTTTCGATGTTGTCCAAGTCTGACAGATGCCTATGAAGAGACTTGGACTCATCCTGACATTGAAGAAACAATCGCAGAGTTTGAATGCTCTCCAAGACCTCTTTTGGATGCGGAATGTGGACAATTGGGTCTACTTCTTCATCAACTTGGTCCGTTTCTTCTTCTTCTTTTGCTTGAAGAATGCTCTCGACAATTTCTACATCGGATAACATGGCATTTGTAACGACGTCATTGTCAGCGTCAGCATAAGAATCGAAATCCATCTCTAACGGTATTTTTAAAACTTCTTTCATGCGATCGAAGAGGCTTTGTTGCTCCCACATTTGTGTTGCAGGCTGTGGTGTATCCAATGGAGAACTGACATCGGACTTAATAATTCCACTAAAATGAGAAAACTTCGTTATAAACGGATAAAATAAAAATGTATACATGCAAATCACTTCGTTATAAGCGAAAATTCTTTATATCCGACTTCGCAATATCCAGAGTTCTTTTAATGGTTTAAGCCCTTCTTTTCTTTCGTGCAGACAATTTCATTCGCTATATGCGGAATTTCGCTATAACCGACTTTGTTATAAGCGGAGTACACTGTAAATGAATGTTTGTATGTTTGTTTGTCTGTCTGTATGTCCGGTATACAAATTCGCAGTAGTTCACTAATTCAAACCAAAATTTCCATACATAGGTAAAAAATACGGGGAAGACGATAGGCTATTTAAAAATATATATAAATCAATTATTAAAACTATATATTTTTAGTCAGAAAATGATGATGACGATATTGCTGTATCATGTTTGATTATCAGATACAAAATTATATCGGGAAAAATTCCAAAAAGCAGAGACCACGGGTGAAACCAGTTCATTATTTTGTACGCAGGAACAAAATTCTAACAGAAAAACATTAATTCGAGCAGAAAACAAAAGCCAGATCATCTTTCTATAAAAATATCGCTTCTCAGACACAAAGTTTGGAGCGGGACGTTTCACAAGAGTGACATCCACGACGCCAATTTATAATTGTAACGAATAGTATTTGAATAAAAACATTTAATCGGGTAAAACCCGGGCGTTGCCCGGGTCATTCGGCTAGTACTCTATAAATCCAATAGGCCAGAAAACATATTCTAAATATGAAGAACAAGACTTTCAAGAACAGGAAATTATGGACCAAAAGATCAATATTTATACAACTGCAAATAAGATAATCTGGCCTGGTATTTTCGAGCGGCACCTAAAAAGTTATTTTGAACAACAACAAAATAAACATTACAAATGTATAAGATGTGAAACTATTTAGCAATAATTGCTCTTTCCAATAAGACAAATTTCCCTGCTGCGATTAAAAAATATTAGGAAGGCCTGGGGAGACACCGTTGACTTTGGCCAGATCCGAAACTAACCTGACCTATGACGTCAAAATGACGTCGCGATGTAAGCAAAGGTTACGACTGGGTCATTTTTTTTTAAAATTCGATTTAATTATTAATATTTTAAATACCTGCGATTAATTTATAGTTTCAATATATCGTCCCTACAACTGCAAACTATCGAATGTGAAAAATTCAATTATTTTTTCTTATTATTAGTTTGATTAAAAGTCGAATCTGAAAAATTGAATTTTTCACATTCGATAGTTTGCAGTTGTAGGGACGATATATATATATATATTTTTCTAAATGGCCTGCTAATTTTAAATAGATTTTTTTTTTTTTAATATTTAGCGCAATTGTAAACACGTGTATGTTGTGAATGCACCCTGAGAGCAATGGTGTCCGATATTTAAAATTATTATAAAATTAATTATTAATTAATATAAAAATTTTGTTGTTAATTTAGGTTAGGTTAGTTTAAGTTAGCTTTAGGTTAGGTTAGGTTAGGTTAGGTTCAGGTTAGGTTAGGTTAATGTAATTTATTAATAGTTTTATTATTATAAATATGTAATATTAATAATTTTTTTTTTTTGTGTATTCCTATTTATAAATATAACCTTTGGCACCATTGGAACGTATTACGCCAGTATTTCTTTGTTTACGTTGGCGCTAAAAAAGTAATTAAAAAATTGCTAATAGAAAATTATTAAAATAAAAAATCCTTTATAAATATATTGACACTATAAATTTGTCGCAGGTATTTAAAATATTAATAATTAAATCGAATTTTTAAAAAAAATGACCCAGTCGTAACCTTTGTTTACATCGCGACGTCATTTTGACGTCATAGGTCAGGTTAGTTTCGGATCTGGCCAAAGTCAACGGTGTCTCCCAAGGCCTGCCTAATCGGTGGTGAAATTTCGCCAGTTTAATCACCCAGGCCGTTTTTAGAGCTCTATTATTGTATTGGGCGATTCTTCTTTGATATCTGATACTGTAGGATGATTCTTGGTTAGGATATTAACGTAAACTATATAGACATAAGCTTTGAAGACAGTAGAATTAAAATGTGTACAGGGTGCGGCAGCCATTTGAGGACGCACAAACTTTCCTGTGTGTTATAGTAACATCGTTTTTTTCTGTTGCAGGTAGACATGGCAGAACCTATTCTTACGCAAGAAATAAAGAGGCATGCAGTTTTTGTCTCCTTGGCTGCAGGACACACCGATTCAGAAACTGCTGCAATCTTGAAAGTCGCCTGTTTATTTGTTTTCAAAGTTCGGAGAGAATTTGAAGCTGCGAAGGTGATGTAGCGGAATTTTCTCAAAGGAAACGACATTGTGGACGTCTGACAGTATCAAGACACCAGACTTTATAAGTCGTGTCCATGCTGTCATCGATGAGGACCTTGGGAAGTCGATGAGGACACTCGCCAGAGAGCTGCAGGTTGATGAGAGGCTACCATTCGACGTGTGGTTCATGAGGACCTCCGTTACAAATCATACATGATGCGGAGAGGACAGTTCATGTCTGAATAAACCAATATGAAACGCTTTCCAGAGCCAAGCGCCTTCTGAACAAGCTCAAACATCCCGAGGAACCAAGAATGATCTAGTTTTTCTCAGACGAGAACTTTGTTCAGGACCAAAAGGTGAACCGCAAAAATTATCGGTGGCTGTTTGAAAGCCCTGATGAGGTACCTACGTTCATGCATACCAAATTTTCAGCATCATTGATGGTTAGTAGTGAAGGTGATGTGATGCCTCCAATTTACTTTTACTACAGGTGCCAGAGTCAATTCCGTTGCTTACGCCGAGGTGTTTAACCACTGTAGCACGTGGGAGGCCGTATGTTTTTCAACAAGACTCAGCACCATCTCATCCATCCAGAAAAACCCAAGAATGGATAGCCGAGAACATTCCCGACAATGTCACAACTAACGTTTGGCCCAGCTTACTAGATGTCAATTCTCTGGACGTGAGGGGCGTAGTTGAGAGGGACTCCAATAGTCATTCCCACAACACTGTTTCAGCTCTCAGAGGTGCTATAGTGGATGCAATGGCAAACATTCCCAAGACCCATCTCATTACTGCCTGCAGTCGACAGTGTATAGAAGCTGTTATTGCCACTGATGGCGGGTTTATTGAATGATGTCGTCCTTTAAGTGTATTTGTTCATCTATATAAAACTTTAATATGTAATAAATTCCCTTTTTCCTTTGTCTATTCATTTTTCCCAAGGACATCATTTTGTTTCAAATAGCTGCCGTACGCTGTATATATGCATCGAGCAATGCTCTTATACGCAAACAATTTTAAAAAGTTAAGAAAAAGACATCTTCTGATCGTGAAGCTAAAAGTTTCTTGTGGCTTGCGCCATCTGTCGGAATAAATATCAACTAATCGTTGATTTTTTTAAGTATTCCAGAATTTGTCAAATATACTTTCTTGATAAATAAAAAAAGCTAACCACCTACGCGTTTCAGGCTGTTGGCCCTTATCAACGTGGTGTAGTTTGGTCTTCTCACGCCCTACCGGCCTAAATAATCGTTTCATGATTTTTTTCCGGATGCCCCAAAGGCCATCTTTTTTGGTCGTTGAGGTACAGCTTGCACCACGCTGATGAAAGCCAACAGCCCGAACGCATACGTCTTCAGCTTTTATTGATAAATCAAGAATAGGTATTTGGCCAATTCTGGAATAATTGAAAATCAACGATTTGCTGATATTTATTCCGACAAATGGCCCAAGCCATCAGCAACTTTTATTTTTACCACCAGAAGATGCCTTAAAATGTATCCACCTGATCCTAGTACGATTTCACTTTGTACTATTTTTTCGTATAATTTAAACAAGGCCAGTCAGGTATAAATTGTAGATAAGACAATAAAAACTCCAAATAAAACAAACCATCATTAAATAACATAACCAAGGTTCTATCTTACCGTGTTGTCTGATATATAAGCTGAAGCGTCGACTACAATAGTTAAACTCTTTAAAGCGGTATGGTTGATCAAACTGCCGAAACTACTGAGAGGATTCACTACTGATGAGCCAGGTACTCTCAAAATTTTTACTTGCAGTAAAGACAGTAGGAAGTTTGTTTTATTTGAGGAAGTGTAAATCGTGCTTAAGAGTTTCATTTCTTATACACAGCGTTATGTTGAATTAAAATTATAGCTGACTAGCCGAGTGGCCCGGGCAACGCCCGGGTTTTACCCGACTGGACCCGGCTTCGCCTGTGTAGTGTTCGAGCGAGGTTTACTCATGAATGAATAGAGGCCCCAACTGTTTGTAAACTCAATGTAATGAATTTTCTTTCAGCAAAATGGAGATAAATTGCAAACAGCAATATCGAAAATGCTTGTGAAAAAATCTGAAATATAGGATCCATTTCACAAACACATCTAATGAATAGAGTGCTGTTTGGAGGAGTGGTCTAAACTGTTAATTTTTAAAAACCATGACCCGGGATCATTGAATGCAGATTTAGACACTTTGTTCTGAAAAAAAAAAATTGCCCCAATGGCTCCTGATTCTTGAAAAAGTCCAACCCCTCCAGTGAGTGCAAGTAACCAAACAGGGCTTTTATTCTTAAAAATTAAAAAAAAAATCTAATGATTAGTTTGAATAAAGGAAAATGGTCGGCACAACCTGAAAATTTCACTTTGTCCACTTCACTCTCGGCTGTCCAAGAACAAACAGCCAGAGCAAACATTTTAAAGGGCACCTAATCCGGCACTTACATTTCTAAATAGTTAATTTGCATAATTTTCTAATAGTCAAGGGCAATTTTAAAAATACCAAAAAAGCAAGACCAAATAAAAAAAAATATATATATGTGTGATGTTTCAGTAACAGCATTGTTGCCATATAAAGACAAAATTACTGAATGTATTCAGTACCTTTGTCTGAAGATAGCCAAAATGTAACTGAAACCACACATAATGTAATTATTTGTATTCGGTCTTGCTTCCTTTTTTTTTTTAATTATCCTTAGTACGCGTGGTACAGGCCATGATAACCATGGTGGGTAGGTAGCGACTGCTTTTACTGTAAGCGCACCACATGTCTACAAATGTGATACATTGCTACCAGCTAAATGCATTTTCACTATGGTGTGATTTCCACATGATGGATCTGTAGACACATTATAATCTCTCCAGAGCTTAAGGTAGCAAACAGTACTTTCACATTATATAAATATCAATGCCAAAAGCCAGAGTTATGATAGCTGTTGCAGTGTAATGTAGACCTGCAGGATGGGAAAAAGCAATATTATTTCCGGCTTTAATTTTAAAAGTATTATGAAACGTTAAAGATAGAATCTTAACTTTTGAAGAATGAAAAAATGCTAACTTGATGTGTATTAATTTAGTCTAAAAACAAACAGCATGTAAAAGTAAGCACCAATCGAAAGCATTTATTAGCTCTAACAGTGCTGCCCCCAGTGGTAAAAGCTTGGAGCTAACGCTTCACGGGTTGGTAAAGTTTATGTTAATAATACATTAACTTAACAATATTCCATGTCTTGCTAACACAAATTTTAAAAATAACATGCATAAAAATAAAGCAATTCTTAAAATCATAAATGAAGCATCATTAAATTAAATGGGAGAGAAATGGTGTTCCAAAATTTTTTTTTGTTGTAAAACTTTGACCTTTATATTTTTACAAATTCTTAAAGTATATAACCCAAACCAAATTGTCTATAAAATTCTGCAAACAAATATAATATTATAGAGGCATGAAAATACCAATGGTGTAAAAATCAAAACAGCAAAGTTATCCTGATAAATGCAATGAGCTATGATAAGGTGTGTTGCAGGCTAACAAAAACCTTAATTGAACCAGAAATGTTGATACCATAAAAAAAATAAAAAACAATTTTCAAGAATAGAGTTATGTAAATGAATTAAATGTGAAAAAATTAAAATAAAATAAAGTAAAAAAAGCTTTATTGATGAAACTACAGTAGAGCAATAATGATAACAAATTATTCATAAATTATGTAGTTACAAAAGTCAAGCTTCCCAAAATCATTATTCGAAGAAATCTCTTTCAAAATTGTCAAAATCTATATCAAAGCCCCCTGATAAACAATTTTGCGTGTCTTGCTAAAAGTAGAACTAAAGACAAATAAATTTTTAGGGCTGGAAACACGGGAGCATGCTACATAGAGTTGCCCATGCGAGAAACAGGGAGACTCAAGATGCACACCAACTACTTGCAATGTTTGACCCTGAAGCATGCTGAACCCTAGAGCTATTGGAACGCTGAGAAAGTTTGCTTCTCCTATGGCTTGGCATACCTACAAACACAAAGCATTAGTAAAAATAAAAATAAGGATAACTGAAAAATGTAAAACATAAAGGACTGAGATTGAAAAAAAAAATTCAAAAATAGTGTATTAAAATAAGCGCGACTCATGACTAAGGCCAAAATAAAAAAAAGCATAGAAATATTCTGAAAGGAGGGGAAAAATGCATAAAACTCAGCGAAAACGTAAAACAACTGATTAAAAAAAATCAAATGGAAGAAGACGTAAAAAAAAAAATACAATTAGCTGAAAAAATATGCACAACAAATATGAATAGAACATACATAGATATATATGAGCAGCTACATATTATGAAGCAGATAAATCTAAATCAGTGATTCTCAACCAATGTGCCGCGGTAATTTTGTGTGCCGCGAAATTCTAAAAATGTGTCGCTGAATTTTAGGCATATGATTATGTTCACGTTTGTAATGGTTTTTCTTTTTTTCTTTTTCATTTTTTTACTTTTTAAAATAACGAAATTAGCAAATTGAATGTTAGAGATGTATATTACTTAGATTTTGCATAGAAATATTGATACATAATTTGAATTTTCTTGCATTCAAGTTAGCAAAAGTGTGCCGCGAAATTCTAAAATTGTGCCGCCAAATTTTCAAATCTTTAAAATAATGCCGCAACAAAAAAAAGGTTGAGAATCACTGATCTAAATACTACCTAAACAAATGACAGCAAACCAAAAAAAAAAAAAAAAGACAATGGAAGAAGGCCTAAAAAAAAGTCTAATTTGGTTGAAAAAACTGCCCAATAAATTGAGCCTATATAGATATATGGACCCGGCTTCGCCCGGGTATTGTTCGAGTGGGGTTTACTCTTGAATGAATAGAGCCCCCAACTGTTTTTAAAACTTTAAGTAAAGAATTTTCTTTCAGCACAATGGAGATAAACTGCAAATATCAAAATTAAAAATTCTGGTCAAAATAATCTGAAATATAAGATCAATTTCACAAACACATCTAATGTATAGAGTGCTTTTTTGGAGGAGTGGTCTAAACTGTTGATTTTTAAAAACCACGACCCGGGATCATCGAATCCAGTTTTGGGGAATTTGTTCTGAAAAAAAAAAATTGCCCCAATGGCCCCTGATTCTTGAAAAAGTCAAACCCCTCCAGTGAGTGCAAGTAACCAAACTTGGCTTTGGTATCTAAAAAATGAAAAAAAAAAATCAAAGGATTAGTGTGAATTAAGGGAAATGGGCCTCGCAACCTGAAAATTTCACTTTCTCCACTTCACTCTCGGCAGTTCAAGAAGAAACAGCCAGATTAAACATTTTTAAGGGCACCTAATCCGGCATGTACATCTATAGTTAAACAACTTTTAAAAATGTAATATATCTGCAATACTGAAATACCCAGACTTGGATTTTTTTTTTATTAGTAAATTGTTGGCAGTTTTAGGAAAATGTGGGAAATTAGATATTATTACAAAAGAATGTACTTTTTAAAATGGCATAAAATAATTAGGAAATTTGCATCATTTTCAAATAGTCAAGGGCAATGTTAAAAATATCAAAAAAGCAAGACCAAATAAAAAATAAACGAATTATGTGTGATGTTTCAATAACAGCATTGTCACCTTATAAAGACAAAATTACTGAATGTATTCAGTACTTTTGTCTGAAGATGGTAACAATGCTGTTTCTGAAACCACACATAATTTATTTATTTGGATCTGGTCTTGCTTCTCCTTGTGATTTTTATCTATATTTCAAAATATAACTCAATTCTTTTTTACCTAAAAAGCTTTACATATATATTGCCAAGACCATAAATAAAGGTAAAATGTCAAATGAGTTATTAATTAACCCTATATGGGTCAGGATATATATCTAAATGCATTCATATAAAAATATGGTTGAACCATATAAATATATATAAATGCTATTAGAGCATAAACATATTACATGGAACAAACATATAGTAAAATATATGTAGCAAGTTATATTGTAAAACATACTTTTTTCAATAAATATACTTTTTACAACTTTAATAAAATTTATACGCACTCTAAATATAAGAAAGAAAAAAAATAGAATACTGTTCTAAAAATAATATACCTTATGAGATAAAATACTACACTTATCGTTAAAGATGTAGATCGTTATATTTACACTAATTAAAATTAAACGAAGCAAAATATATGAATAAGCTGCGAAATAAATAATAATTCCAATTAATTTAAATTGAAAAAATATTACTAAATGATTAAATAAAATCTACCTTCTAAAAAGGAAAAGAAAGTTTTTCGAAATGCAATTTTTGTACTTTTAGCCTAAATGTTAAACCAAAACCTCAACTCCCTACGTGCGAAATTTCACAATACAGTTTTAATTAACCCAGGTTCCGGGGGCGTATTTATTTGATAATGATCGATTAAAATTATTTTAAAAGAGTTTAAATATATAAAAATAATCTTACCTTTTAAAGACACACATTAATCGGGTAAAATTACAAAACAACAACGTGTAAAATTATTAACCAATCAGATTCATTTATCGTCGCGACCAGTGCGCCGCCAAGCGGTAAAAGGCTTGAACTAAGGAATTTTGGTTTAACATTTTTTAAAAATAGCACATTAAACCTTTTCGTTTTTTGAATAGCCTATATGTTAAACGAAATCTTCAGCTACCTACATGCGAAATTCCATAATGATTGAGTCAGTAGATTTTGCGTGATGCGATAACAAACATCGATTTCGCATTTCATTTTTATAGATATAAAGGATGTACTCGATCAGTATAAATAACATTTTGAATTCTGTCAACTAAGTAATTGCCGAATTAGTAGTTTGTGTACGTGTGGGTCTGACGTGGAAGGTACGCAGGGCATCGCCTGTTCAACGGCTCCACTCGGAGTTCTCCCAAGCTGGCTCCAGTGAAGTCAGCCACATACATTCCAGGAGTACCTCTGTAATTTACCTGATAAACCAAGGAAGTTCAGCTGTGAGTGTCTTCAGGTTTATTGTCTCTTGTCACATTTCAAGCACGGGTAGCCAGTATCTTCAGCAGACGAGTCAAATATCAGAAATACTATTTCTTGCAGGGTCATGCACCTAATTTTTATTTGTTTTCTTTCAACGAGGTATCTATCACATATAAATACTCTCTTTTTTCATTCTTTAATTTAGATTTGATCTTATATTTGTATCTTTTTTTTTTCCTATGACAAATCAATGTTTAGGACTAATTATATCTTATTGAGGTTATCCTGTTTATATGGTCTCTACATTATTATCAATAAATGTAAATGGCTTTTGCTTTTTATTATTTTACTTTGAAGGCTCTCTTTGGCAAATCCATACACAAGGCTATATGTAAAAATGTAGGTTTATTTGACCTAATTCCTCAAAGCGTCTCTCTACACTCAGCCTTCGTGTTGGCCGCCCCAGGTATAATAGAAACTGTTCACCATTGAACCGTTGTTGTACGATACTTTACACGATTCGTTATTCTGTAGAATCCTAAAAGAAAGAGATATCGTCAAATGGATTTATAATTTAAGAAGAGTAAATAAATTTGAAACACATTTGTTAACAATTTCGCGTTTAAAAACGAGTCAAGCGATAGGATGACAAAATGTAATTTATTTTTATCACAACAAATTCTATTAGGTAATAAACAACGTAGAAGAAACATAGGCTGAATAATAATTATTATTCAGTATTTAATATAATAATATTTAATATAATAATATTCAGTATTTAATATTATTATTCATCAACTTTTCCCACAGAATTTTCTATACACAATTATAATTGTGTATAGAAAATTCTGTGGGAAAAGTTGATGAATTTTCTGTTTCACAATAAACACAGTTGAAAGAGGAGTTGGAAAGGAAAAAGCTTCTATTATCTGATGAACACCAATCACAGAAGAACATGAGGAGACATCCTTTTCAACATTTAAATAGTATTTAATAAGAAGTGAAGAAAAATCCTATGAGAAATAATTTTCAAAAGAGATGTTGGTAACGAAGTACAGGACAGGATAGAAGATAGAATTCCAAGAATGCTAATAGAAAAAAGACTGTTGATTAAAATCTGAGTTATGCGTATATGAAAGAGGCTATCCTATATATAGAATTATTCCTTGTTCTAGACTTGAGAGGTAAAGACAAAATTACCAGCCATACAAGCCTATCATGGAAACAAGTGAGAGAATACAAGCTTCTCTCTGAGTCGTTGACCAATGAGAACATGGTTTACTTGTACCACCAGCTCAGCAGAAACTGAGGATATTGTTAGAAAATAAAACGAAGTTGATTGAAAGACACACATGTTTGTTATGTCTCACCACCAAGCCTGTATAAATCTTATGGTTATAATTTTCTTTATAATACTTTCTTTTAATGATAAAATTGTGAAAAACGTTTTAAAATTACAAAATATTTTCTCACAATTTATTTTTATTTCAAAACACTAGCTTTTAAGCGATAATCGCTCTTTCGCGCGTTTGTTTTTTTGTAAATATTTATTGTAAGATATTGTCGATGTTTTTATTAAGCCTGTGGAAGAGCGATTATCGCTTGAAAGCTAGTGTTTTGTAAAAAACTCATTGTGAAGAAACTCATAAAAAATACTTTCTTTTATCGTTAGCTCTTTCTTAGTCTCCGGGCCGAGTCTATATAAGACAAAATGTCTTAATAAAGGCTTTTGTTGTTGATGTAATTATATATAATTTCCATTAATTTGGAACTTCTCTTTTATATACAACCAGGTTATTTTCATTTGATGCGTCAATGTAACTTGCCTTTGTCATAATGACTTTGTCGAAAACATGTGTACCTCCTGTACAGATAGCACATATATCTTTCAAACATTGACTCTCTCCAAAGTTAATACTTGCCAGAAACATTTTCAAGATATAAAGGCTTAAACATCTGAATAATAACCTTCAAACCAAAACCTTTCAATAGATAATCAAATATGCCCCTAATATTACATACATTGAGAGAACTCCAATGCGAATCACAGATAAAATACCACCTCCCTGAGTAACACCAACTTTGTATAAAATAAACAATAATTTAACTTGACATAGTCCAAACTCCAATAAGGGACCAGCCCCGGGAGAGAAGATCTGTTTCTATGCAGCGGTCTCTAATGGGAGGTTCGACTGTACTATGATTTAAACTATCGAAAATATTTTTTTCAGTGAACTTTGAAGAGCGAGACCAACTGGCGAAACTGCTGGGATGATTCACCACTGATGAGCCAGGCCCTCCAAACCTATTTACCATTGCCATTGCAAGCAGTAGAAAAATTGCTTTATTAAAAAAAGAATAAAGAAACGTGTTAGCGCTAGAGTTTCTATACCTTAAAACAGATATATATGTCTTGATAAAATTTTTCATCATAACAAACATCGTGTTTAATGGTTGTATTTCTAATGTATAGATGACGCGTTATTGCCCTGTACACTAAAACCTTCATGAGAGGACACTCATGCTAGAGGACACCTCTCTATAAAGGACAGTTTTAATTTGTAAAATTACCATTTTTACTTTTTTGCAACTCTCTGATAAGAGGACACGTCTTCCTAAAGGACACTTTGGCTCTGCAATTAGGTGTCCTCTCGTGGAGGTTCTACTGTATTAAAAAGTAATAATTATAATAAATATATTTTTATCACATAGTACTTAATTAGATAATAAAATGGTATATATTGGATAGTATAAAAATATTTATTCCCCAATATTTCGGTTGGTTGAACGCTAACTTTTGTCAAAACATTTTGTATAACTAAATAAAACCAGAGAATTTATCACAGAGCTGTATGGGACTCTGACCTTTAAGTCTCTAATCTACCGGTTTCCCAACTCCTGCCTTTGATGCTCAGAATTGATAAGGAATTTGTAACACTACTTTCTCTATAGGGGCTGCGAATATATTTACATTTTGAAAATAGAGAAATCCATAAATAGATCTTTAATTAAAAAGGCATACAGAGTTAAACCTGTCTATAGCGCCCCCTCTTGGGACTTACCAAAATAGGGTGTAATAGACAGGTCACTTTTAATGTAAAATGTTTACATTGTAATGTTTAAAATCGGGCGCTATAAAGAGGAAGGCGCTATTTAGAGGGGGCGCTATAGACAGGTTTAACTGTATATTGGATCAAAATACAATTTATTTTACCAATATTTCAGTTGGCTGAACGCCAACCTTTTTAAAGGTATTATAACATATTAATGTGTACATATTAATATATTATAATACCTTGATAAAGGTTGGCGTTCAGCCAACTGAAATATTGGTAAAATGAATTGTATTTTGATCTAATATATTATTTTTTAATTAAAGATTTATTTACATATATCAGCACATATGCAATAAATATTGAGTAATATATGTTATTATAAAGCATAACACGACATCTATATATAAGAAATGGAAATATTTATGCACGGATGTTTCTTTTTTCACACAAATCAAACCTCACTACTGTCCTTACTGCGATGAAAAAATATTCATCACTGATGAGCCAAGCCCTTCCAATATTTTTTTTTTATCTCAGTAAGGACAGTAGAGGTTTGATTTGTGTGACAAAAAATAAGCATTCGTGCTTAAATACTTTTATTAATTATATAATCTATATATATAAAATTGAATGTCTGTGTGTCTGTGTGTGTGTGTGTGTGTTTGTGTGTCCTCTATGGATTCGAAAACCATACATCCAATCGCCGTGAAATTTTGGGATATTATTAGGTGTATCCCCGGAAAGGTTTACGAAAAATAATATCTTGAATATCTTTAATATCCTTAGAGTTATTTGCAGATTTGTAGCTTCAACTCGCAAGCAACGCCACCTTAGGCTTAGGTCTGCCCCCCCCCGTCCGGCCGCCGGCCATTGGACAGTCCAAGTTCCCACCGACCAATCAGAGGGATCAAGATACCCCCTTCCCCCCCCCCCCCTCCCCCCCCTCCCCCCCACCCCCGTCGGGCCGCCGGCCAATCAGAGGGATCAAGAGGTCCTGGCGCTGGGGGGGCGGGTAACCTCCGGGAACTACGTCCATCTTCCATAAACGACCATGATTCTATTCAACCTATCGAGTAATATTCAAGGGACCGGGAAAATATGTAGATAAAACGATGATTTTGTAATGTAGAAAATTAGGAAAGACAAAATTCAGGATGACACGGCACACAGGGACCGGGAAAAAATAATCACTTTATCGAGAGATTCACGACCATGATTTTATTCAACTTATCGAATATCTTTCAAGGGACCGGGAAAAAATGTTCACTAGATAAAACGACGATTTTGTAATGCAGAAAATTATGGAAGACAAAATTCAGGATGACACGGCACACAGGGACCGGGAAAAAATGTTCACTTTATCGAGAGATTCAAATTTACGAGTTTCAAATTATCAAAATATATCTTTATTTTTATAAGTTTGTAGAGAATTGTTTTAACAAATGTTCGTTAGACAAACATTCACTCGGGTAAAACCCGGGCGAAGCTGGGCACATCCGCTAGTATTTAATACACATCAATATGTTATAACACCTTGATAAATGTTGGCGTTCAGCCAACTGAAATATTGGTAAAATAAATGATATTTTGATCCAATATATGTCTTTTTTTTATATTTATTTATGGATTTCTCTATTTTCAAATTATATAATATGTGTATCAATTAAAACCATTGCTATACTGGGAGAATCCTGTATGGGGCTTGATCCCTAATAAAGGTTTATGTTTGTGTGTATATATATATATAATATATATTATCTTTAGCCAATTATTTTATTATATAACAATGTTTACAAATGAATAAGATAATGAATGTTATAAACAGGTTTCAATGTTTAGTTTTCAAATGGTCACTATACACCCCAGCACGTGTGGAGGTGAACATTTTATATTTACAAACAGCCTGTATTTCTATACATAACTTTGATTTGGCAGTAGAACAGCGTTTTTTCTCGAAGACTTGCTTTGTGACACAATAAAATAGAAACTTATTGTTAATTTTTAAACTTTATTTCTACTTATTCAATATAGAATAAATGTTTTTATTCTGACATATAATTGAATAAACTCAATAAAGTAGTCAGAGCTAAGTTTCTTGTATACTATTATTTCTCTTAATTTCGGGCTTTCCTTCAACACGAGCAACTAGGAGTATATCTTATAGCTAACTACACACGCCGAAAATCAAATATCTATTTATATAAAGAGACAAAGGTCGCCTCTCCCGTCAAAATAGACGTCAAAACTAGACGCCATCTATTGACCGTCGCCGCAAACTAGCGGCCTCGGGTCGGTGACAAAGCAACAACACCAGCTTTGGCAAACTGAAAAGCGTCCACCTAGAGACCATGGTTTCGGGCTAATGGCCCTCGTCAGTCTAGGGCGGACTTTATTCCATGAGATCCACACGGGATCTAATGGAATCTTGACAATCTGCCAAAGAGGTGTTTAGCTGGCAAAGTGGCTGGGCCAAATCTATGGCTAAAATATAGATGGAAATTTAGAGGCGACCTTTGTCTCTTTAGATCAATATCCTCCCGGCAAAATGTCCATCTATATCTATTTATATGTGTGCTAAAATTTATCTGGTTTACATATTTTCAATCATTTATATTTTTCTGGCGTGTGCCGTTGTGTGAAGGTAAAGTCTTTTTCTGGCGTGTGGAGTAAGCTAGAAGTTATACTCCGAGTTGCTCCTGTTTGAAGGGCATGTTAGTCAGGAAGCTAGAGAAATGACATTGTACAAGAAACTTAGACCTTATTGATTTTATCAACATATTCAATATACTCAACATATATAAGTATGATACATTAGCGCGCCATCTGTTATGAAAATTCGAAACTATTATAGACGCGTATGATTCTTTAATTTGAAATTGTTTAATTTTTAAAAGAATCATACGTGTCTATAATAGTTTCGAATTTTCTTAAAATGTAAATATCAGGAGGGCCAATGTGGAAATTGGCCATTAGCTGAACGCTATTTCACTCCTGAGACAACTTTCCAGTAGGAGGGATAGATACTGTATAGGAGTTCCTAGAATCAATTACAATAATTCATTCAAGTTGTCCTTATTTTAGAACGCCTGTTATTTAAAAATATGCTGCTTTACAATTTAACGAAAACATATATGTGAAATATGTCTTTAATAAACTCTAAAAGTTGAAACTACACAACCTAGCTATAAATATTCGAATAATTTTGATACCATATATAATAATTTATAAAATATATATAAAATATAATTGACGCTATGAATATTGAGCATAACGATACAAAAATGATATCATAAGATATTGATAAGTTTATATAAGATATAGTTATTACCATCGTCAGCATACAGAGCGGCATACACACACTACCATTTAAGAATACTCTTGGAATTACACACCACTTCCCAATCTGTTCTTTTAATAACCTAATTGAGGAATCCAAGCTCTGTGTGCTGACCACTGATGTAACACTGGCGGATAGAGAATAGTATATGTATATTTTAAAAAATAAGGCTTATTTTGGATTGTAATAAGATTATTTATTAATCCGATATTTCGATGGACCAATCTTCCAGCTTGGAAGACGTCTGGTGGCTCACCTGGGGCACGCGACCTGCTACGTGCTTGACGGCAAAAGATGGAAGATTGGTCCATCGAAATATCGGATTAATAAATAATATTATTACAATCCAAAATAAGCCTTATTTTTTAAAATATACATATACTATTGATTGCTCTATATTCAGAATATATTGTATGTAACAATAATATATTGTATGAAGATTCATATATCTTGATGTAACAGATATCAGACGGTTGTGTGAATCTCTCTAATGTAGAACAACCCGTGTTTAACAAAACAAGAAAACATATAAAGTTTTATGTTTAAATAGAACTCGGAGCTCTATTTAATTTCCCTGGGAACTAGTTAATTGATGACTAACCAAGTTCAATTAATAATAGGCTTTGTTATTTGCCTTACTATTCCAACAAAGTAGTTTGTGGCTTCTTTGAAGAATGTTTGATTTAATAGGGAGTGGTCAGGAGGTGATCTTCCAAAAGAATATTTTGTGGTAGTTCCTATGAAGTGTCCTATGGGTTCAACTTTTGTGTCCTTTCGAATCAAAGAAGTCTGGATAAAAGGAGGAGCTCGGGGTTCGACTTCATAACCTCCAAATAGAGAAGTTATGAGATCGGTCGAATCAGGCAAAAAAGACATTTTAGCTGGTGAAACGGCATATAGGGTCGAACTTAACCAGATTACATTGTAATTCGGTTGGATGACCTCCCACAACATTGAAATGCGGAATATCAATTCCCTAACGTCCTCTATGGATGAAAATTTTGCCGGGAGGTTATTGATCTATAAAAATACAAGTCACCAATCCCCTAAGAATAGACGTCAAAACTAGACGTCATCTATTGACCGTCGCCTCAAACTAGCGACCTCAGGTCGGTGACAGAGCCACAATACCAGCTTTGGCAAACTGAGACGTGTCCACCTAGAGGCCATGATTTCGGGCTAATGGCCCTCCTCAGTCCAGAGCAGGCTTTATACCGTGAGATCCACAAGAGATTCAATGGAATATTCATAATCTTGCCAAAGAACTGCTTAATTGGCAAAGTGGCTAGGCCAAATCTATGGCCAAAATATAGATGGAAATTTTTCCGGGAGGATATTGATCAATAAAAATAAAAGTCAGATCTCCCGTCTAAATAGATGTCAAAACTAGACGCCATCTATTGTCCGTCGCCGCAAACTAGCGGCTTCGGGTCGGTGACACCTGGACTGAGGAGGGCCATTAGCCAAAGCTGGTGTTGTGGCTTTGTCACCGACCCGAGACCGCTAGTTTGCGGCGACGGTCAATAGATGGCGTTTAGTTTTGACATCTAATCTGACGAGAGAGATGACCTTTATTTTATAGAGTCCTCTAAGAAACCAATAGAAGTGGAAAAGAAAGAACCTACCAGAGATACTTTTCTTCATGGTGAGAGGGACGAGACAGTCCTGAGGAGAGACACGGAGGGAGTGACGCTGAGATAACGGTAGATGTCACTCCAGCGATGTCAGATAGTCTATCCTCCATTCATCGCATGTTTAGACCACCACGTCTCTACAATATTGTTATATATTGACACACAATATTTGATCGATTTAATCATCATAGACAGAAAGTACAATAAAACCGCTCTATTTCTTCTTCTTTCTTATCTTCACTCAATCATATCAGGGTATCAAGCTTGTGAAGCTTGAGACTTTTGATGGTGTCTGCCGGGGAAGAGTAGAGTTCATCAATGGATGAGTGGGTGAAGTAGAATGCGTCTGCCTTTGTCATAAAGACTGGGAGCACTACGCTCTATTTCTTAAAAATTCCAAATATACTAATGATTCATCACTGATGAGCCAGGCCTTCCCATTAATTTTTCATTGCATTAAGGGCAGTAGAAAATTGTTTAAATTTTAAAAAAGAATCGTACGCGTCTATAATAGTTTCAAATTCTCATAACAGATGACATGCTAATGTATCATATTGCCACGTGGAGGGAAGACAAAAACTTCAGGAGGGGACAACAATTTATTTCAGGGAAGGACAAACTAAGGATGGTAAACAAAAGATAAGCCACGAGGGAAATTTACAGAGTAGCAAAATATAATTTAAAAATGACCACTCTGTTAATAAAAATAATAAAAATTAAAAATTACTTTGTTACATAGCTTCTTCCCTATGGGAGCTGTGACCCACAGCTAGCAATTATTGAAGATACTGACATGGATCTGACGTGCTTCTTCCAAGGATTCCATCGAAGTCTTGGAACTTTGTCCCTAGTACCTTTGCGTCCTTTTTCTTGCGGCGTGAAGAGCGGCTTTGTCGTCGTATCGTCTATAGGGACATCATCATCTTCGAGGGCAGTCTTGGCTTTAGCACGGCGGTGGAATCCTGGAGTCAGTCTCCGAAAATGTAGATCACAGCACCCATGGCTTCAAGGTCTTCTCGGCGATCTTCAGTTTGTCTTCCCTAACTTCCCCGGCATCTCCACCAAAATGCCACGTGGAAAATTAGGGAAGACAAAAACTTCAGGAGAAGACAACAATTTATTTCAGGGAAGGACCAACTATGAATGGTAAACAAAAGATAAGCCACGAGGGAAATTTACAGAGTAGCAAAATATAATCATAAAAATGACCACTCTGTTAATAAAAATAATAAAAATTAATATTTACTTTGTTACAATATAATACTTAGAGTTTTGCATATTTTTGGACGTGGTATGTTACTTTACTTTTTTTAGAAATTAAATGCGCATACTAAAATTCCCTACAAGAAAATTGTTTCTTTATTATTGTAATAAAAATAATTTATATTATTTTTGTGTCTTTAGAAGGTTTTTAAGACATTTATGGAAGGGATTGTTAGGAGAACTTAACGTCTTATATTCCATATACCCACGCTATATAAGAGGGACAAGGTTATTCTATTAATATCTATAGATTTCCCTCGATCATCGCAAAGTTAAAAAATCCTGATATTATTTGGAAGTCCATCAATTTGGCTGTTGGCCGAGTGTTGGCAGAGATTCAATGGTCCCTTCTTGTTCTCCCGATATGTCTCTATTACAACTACCATCACATGATGTGTTCCTATTTAGAAATACTTTCCTATAAATGTATCTCTCAACCTATGTATTCAATTTTTACAAAGTTTATTTTATTTTATAAAGCTTTATAAAGTATGAAAAAAGACATATCCTGACCGCTTAAATGAGCATTTTAGATGGCAGAGCGCCATCTATTGGAATAAATATCAACTAAATGGCGCTCTGACATTCAAAATGCTCTTTAAAACGGCCAGGATATGCCTTTTTTATATTACTACCTGAAACTTTCCTATTTTTCTTACTTTTTCTTTTTTTTTACACATTATAAAGTTGGAAATTTTGCCGGGAGGAAATTGATCTATAGAGACCAGGGTCGCCTCTCCCGTCAAAATAGACGTCTAAAACCAGACGCTATCTATTGACCGTCGCCGCAACTAGCGGCCTCGGGTCGGTGACAAAGCCACAGCACCAGCTTTGGAAAACTGAAAAGCGTCCACCTAGAGACCATGGTTTCGGGCTAATGGCCCTCGTCAGTCTAGGGCGGACTTTATTCCATGAGATCCACACGGGATCTAATGGAATCTTGACAATCTGACGAAGAGGCTTTTAGCTGGCAAAGTGACTGGGCCATATCTATAGCTAGAATATAAATGGAAATCATGTCTCTTTAGATCAATTTCCTCCCGGCAAAATTTCCATCTTAATTCTAGCTATAGATATGGCCCAGTCACTTTGCCAGCTAAACACCTCTTTGAAGATTGTCAAGATTCCATTAGATTCCGTGTGGATCTCATGGAATAAAGTCCGCCCTAGACTGACGAGGGCCATTAGCCCGAAACCATGGTCTCCAAGTGGATGCTTTTCAGTTTGCCAAAGCTGTTGTTGTGGCTTTGTCACCGACCCGAGGCCGCTAGTTGCGGCGACGGTCAATAGATGGCGTCTGGTTTTAGACGTCTATTTTGACGGGAGAGGCGACCCTTGTCTCTTTACATTATAAAGTATCTGACAATAATAATATTTAAAATAATGAAACATAATAAAAAGTCAGGTGTTGGTATCAGGATATATATGGGTAGTGGGCCTACTTTGTTTCTGAATATAAAGTATATTTCAAAAATAATGAAGGCATATCCTGACCAAAAGCACATGTGTTTTTTAAATGGCAGAGCGCCATCTAGTGGAGGAAAAATAAACTAAACGTTTATTTAACTTGTTCCCTGATATTTGGCCAACCCAATTACTTGATAAATAAAGCCATCCACGAACGCGCTGTTGGCGCTCTCATTGTTTTCCCAAAGTATATTTCGTTAAATACAGAACAAGTTGTTGACACACCTCTAAAACGATATGGTAAACATAAATGAAAAGTAAAGATATGGGGTAGAATATAAATATATTCTAATACGTAAATAACGTACATAATCCATACTTATAATAAAAGGGGTGAGGTACAATAATCTTATATTGAGTGAAAAGGTAACAGATTGTTCCTCACATAGCTCGTGTGTCTTGATATTCAATATCACCCCAACGCATTTTTGTGTGAGTGTTGGACAAGATGGGGACAAGAGAATGTCATTCCCATTGTTGACCCCCATTGCCATGACCCCCCTCCAAGATAGATGATATCTTGGCAGCATTCAATTTATAACTCACGACTAAAATTTAAAAAAAAAATGATTAAATCATTCTTAAAATAGATTTTAAAAGAATTTTTGAATGTACTGAAAATAAAAAATATATATTTCAGCAATAAAATTTATATGAGTCAAAATAAAAAAGGCCGTGAACAATCGTTGAGTGAAGAGGCAAAATATTTAGTAAAACATGAAAAAAAATGCTAATCAGTTTGCATCATATTAAATCACATTAAGTTCGAAATTCATGTTGATCGTCCTCTCCCCGCCGCTTTAAATTTTACTCATAGATATAATTGTTCAATATGGCGGTAGCTGAAAGCATTTTACACTTTTTTAGTGAATTTTAATAAAATATTTAAAAACCATTTTTTATTAATTAATTATTATTCTTGAACCAACCTTTGAGGACCCACAAAATACAGACTACTCAATTTAACCTATAACGGGGAACAAGGAATAGCGGTATCAAATATTACTTGGATAAAACTTACACTTTGAAAAAATTACAGAGACATTCGGAAAATATATTTTTTAATAATTATCATGTTTTTTGTGTTTGGGTGAATTAACAGCTTACCTATGGCCGTATTTCAGCACAATACATGGATTAACCAGCAACACAATACTCTGTGAGATATTGAGATGAGAGAAAAATCACAGAGAATCGGTGAGATAACTGGCTCTATAAAATAAATATTCTCTCTGTACACACGCCATAAAAATTTCAGAAAAACTAAGATTTTAAATAAAACTGGAAAATTTATTTATTATTTTATCACTTTCGATAGTAAATCTATACATAGTCTCTCAGTTTTGAACTTGTTTTGGTTTGTTTTTGACGTGACAACGTCTTAAATTAGGTTGCGGCTGGGAGTCACTTATGAAAAAGTGTAACGCCCGGTAACGTTACGATGAGTCACCGAACGAGAGTGCTGCGCGCGCAGCTGCGCGCGCAGCGCTAGAGAATTAGGCGCATTGAATCGGCGCATGCTTGTCTCTGTCTTTGTCTTTCTCGAACGTCCTTGGCGTTGGAAAAACAAGAAAGCGTCATAATACAAGTTCACACGTGTGGTTAAAGTATCGTCAGCTGTGTCTGTAGTGAAAATGTGGAGTGCTTAGATTCGTCATTTACAACAACTACAACAATAAAGGTAAATAATTGTACACTGATATTTCATTATCGTAAACTATGATTGATTGATTAATTGTTAGATTGACATAAAAGTTGAGAAACTGAGTTTATAGGTTATGTCATACTATTGATAAATGTTGATAGTGTTAAGTAAATTATTAGTTTAAAATTAATTAATTAATTAATTATTATTTTACAAATTTTAAATAGTTTCAAATTTATTTAGCAAAAATTTGAACCTTCGATCTGAATAAATGTTTTGATTTTCGAATTGATTCTTTAAAATTACAAATATTAAGAAAAGTGGCAGATATAAGAAAACTTTATTTAAACTGTGTTGAGCAAGAATTTTAACATCTAATTTAAGTAAATGTTTTAATTTTCAACTTCATCATTTACAATTACAAATTTTATTTAATTTCAAATTTATTTAGCAAAAATTTGAACCTTCGATCTGAATAAGTGTTTTGATTTTCAAATACCAACGCGGCTGGTGGAGTGGCGATCTATCGTAAATTATCATCGACATCTACGGCGGAAGTGTTCCAAGTTGCGATTACAGACGTAACTCGTGTCATTAAAACCAAGGGTGACATGTGCATGACTGAAGTTACTTGCTTCGCCGCTAATACTAGCTTCAAGTTTATACTCGGTGCTGTATATATTCATCCAGGAGCTAGTATGCAGGATATTGGAATGTTACTATGGCAAGGACTCGGTCCGTACATTCACAACAGCCAGTACGTGCCACCGTTCGTGCAAGTTTATTCTAGTATACCGATTCTTCTGTGTGGTGATTTTAACAAAAACGTAAAGCCTGACAACTCGTTTCTTAATTTCATGAAAAATACGTATAATCTTGATTGCGTATCAAACGTTTCTAAGTCAACTACGTTAAAAGGAACAACTATCGACTTGACTTTCGCAAGACACATTACAGCAGAAACACTTCCTTTCATTTCATATTTCTCCTATCATCGTCCTATCCTCAACAAAATCACTCAAATAGGAATTAGTTAAGTTTAAGTTTACATGTACAATGTTTTAGTAAATAAAATATATTTCTATAGTTAAAATTTGTGCAATTCTTATTTTCATTCAATTCCTTGTTCCTATTGTGCAATTTAATTATATTAATATCAATAAATATTCTACCGTTGTCACGTAAAATCTTCGCCCGTAAAACCGACTTTACAGGCAACCATTGTTTTTTTTTTTTTCATAGAGAGTTCTTTTGACTGGCGGATAAAACTGAAACCGTTACCTATCTCTAATTAAAGGTTGTGTATTGTAGATAAAAGATTTAAGACTGATTCTACAGCAGGTAAACCTCGTATTTACACATGTAGAAGGTAGTGTGACTTTACCACTTAGAAGATGTCAGAATTCCATTTAGTTACTTGCACTAGCCGGTGGAGTTGGATTTGTCAGATATAATCATAACAGTTTATTATTATTTGATAAATTCCACCCAAGTGCCGATCATAGGTTCTGACTCTGTACAAGACAGTTCAAAACATGAAGTTTAGTGTACATTGTAGAAGATTCTCCAATAGAGAATATGTACCAAAGGTCATTAAGGTCATTTATAACTCACGCTTTTAACCTGATCTCTGGACCAATCACCACATAGCGTGATCATCTGCCGCTAAATTTGCATACCTCTTCTGACCCTGTTTACGATGGCCTTCTTCTAAACCACCGCGTGTTGTTCTGTGACGACTCAATTTAAAAAACGTACAGTTGAATGGTATCCCCGAATGTTCTCACTTTATCTATTCGTTTACCGATATTAAATACAAATCCCAAAATGGCAATATTGTTATGGCAAATTCTAGGTAATCGAATTGCACTTATCAATATAAGTTATATTCCTATACAAATTGAAATATAAAGTTCCGAGAGGATGGTAGTCATGTGCTAAAAAGGCATCTCTTTAAAAAAATACAATAAATGCTACGGCATATTAAAATGAAAGGATTTAAAAGAACGAATGTTTCTTTTATACATATTACAAACTTCTACTGCCTTTACTGCGATGAAAAAATATATTGGGAGGGCTTGGCTCATCAGTGGTGAACCCTCCCAGCGGTTTCGCCAATTTAATCCACCAGACCGCTTCTCAGAGCTCAGGCATATTCTTTATTACCAGCAGTAAGTTCTGAACTAGGGTTATACCCCAAAAAAACATTGTTTAAAATGCATATTTAAAGGGAGAAGTGCCTCTTCTGGTACATGAATACCATCCTACCGCAATCTTGTATTGATTTCGGGTCTGATAATCGGCTTCATGTGCTTGAACATATTTGGGAAAATGTGACCAATTTCATAACTCCTCTCTTAGAATGTTATGAAATCGAAACCGTCCTTGTGTGAAGACCATAACCCAATAACATGATGTACAGATTACTGTTACACAAGGTACTGAAGAACAGGATGATCTTGTGAAACATTTCGAAACATGGAATACCCGATGGAAACTGCGTAGACGCACAAGAGGGTTATATTTATTAGCCTTACTACTTTTAAAATTTATTTTCGACCGCGCCTTTTTATTAGACACACCTTTTGAAATCGTTCTAATGTATCAAAGGTAGTGTTTTACCTGGTATATGAGAAAACCTCCTCTGAGCGACCTATCTGGCCTTCCCATTGAGCGACTACTTGTGTAAAGCTAGATCTCACAGCACCTGTGACGGAACATTTCAGGAATATTTAAAGCTAAAGATATGTAGATGGAATAATATAACCAACTATTCTCACGCCGCTACAATTTACCATTACAGAATAAATACGAGATCAAGCATCGGACCTCTATAATACAAGGAATAAATTAACTTAAATTCAATATAATTCATAAATACAGTTATGAAATATTTTTAAAAGGTGTATATATATGTTGTGAAAATTTCTGAGTGTCAGATTTATCATAATACCTTGTTTAAGAAGATATTCCTCAAACCCAAAGTTTAATATTCCTGCCGTTATAACTCTATCATAATATTTTAAATTGTTGTCCTGACAGCTGGCGTATTGAGTTCAGTGTTGCCGGGTTCGATGTCTCAGAGCCTGGTACTTCTGGATTGGATGAGAGCAATCAATAGGAATCTGCGCATGCGTCAATCACTCCGTATTATTGGCTAGAGTGGAATGTCTGCCAAACGAGAAGCACCACATGTGTAAATATGCGAATATCTATAGTTCTAGAAGTTTCTGTGTGTACACAATTCAATGGAATATTTCTAGCAGGAATTAGTAGAACGATACCTAACTGGGTAAACACTCTGGGATTTAAGTACTTGTTCCAAGTAGACGTGAGACAAGGTTTTATAACCATGGTGGGTAGTTTGCGTCTTAATTTTACTGTAAGTACACCACATGTTGTCTATACATGTTGAATGCAGTTCAACTTTTGCATTTACAAGTTTCTTGAGCCCCTTTTGGTTACTTGCTTACACTGGCCTTCTATAGACTTCCTTAACATATTAAACAACTTCCAAAGTGGCCTTATATCTAAGACCGATGTCTCCTGAGAACATTTGGTCTTTTATAGACTTCCCAAACAATAACTACATAAGTACCTTTTATCTACAATCATGCTATCTTAGTGTTCTATAGACTTCCCAAACAACAAATACATAGGTACCTTAAATCTATACACGACATACCTTTTATCTACAATCGACATCCCCGTGATATTTTGACCTTCTATAAACTTCCCAAATTCAACTACATAAGTACTTACACACGACGTCTCCCACGATCTCCCGGTCTACACTACACCTCACAAACCTCTACCCAGAATCTATCCTCGATGTTTATAGAAATATCTTGGCTCCATTCTTTCATTTGAATTCCGATATCCAATACTTGTACAAGGGCACGTGAAGTTGATGGTTTTTGCCCTCTGACTCCAGTTGATTTACATGTCTCGTTTTTTACTTCAAGGTCAGCTAATTGGTGCTGTTCTTCGCCGTGTCGGTTGGTATTGCATTTCTTGCAATTTATCTCTGGCTTATATACGAGTCTGTTCCTTCTCACACTATAAATATTATTTTTATTTCCGTCTTTTAATGGCCAATTCAATCGTCAATTGAAGATTGCGATGTCTTCAAAGCTGTGATTTGCAAGAAAGAAATATTTGTGTTTATAGAGAATATATAGAGAGAACAAGTGAATATTTGGTGTTCAAGATATTTTTACTGAAATCTGACAATAACAATCAGATGACAACATAATGGAATACTTTTAATGTACAGTTTATAAAAGACGTTGATTGCTACGAATAGATATGTATCGAAATACTCGCATCGAAGAATGGATTTTTTTTTTAATAAAAAAATCGAGTCATAAATGGTAACATTTCTTGTATATAGATGACGTGCTTACGTTTGAATTATAGATAGACAGGTAGGTTATTTGGTAAAGAAAACATTCAAGACAAAGAGGATGAGTTTCTTTTTATGAACATGCGTTCGAGCTTTCGGGCATAATGTCGCCCTTCAACAGGAATAAAACTACAAATAGAATCAAGATACGTCTATATATATACAGGTGATTAGCATAAACAAGAAAACTATTATTTTTAGAGAGATAAAATTTAAGTTTTATGTATGATATACAAAACAGGAATCATGAGGGGCGTGGAGCCCGTAAGCTTGCAGCCCGTGCATTTCAATAAAAAATTTCTCTCTTCGTTTTATAGCTATTTACAATACAAAACAGGTAATAGGAGAAATGTAATTATGTTAATATATGGTTTAATCTATTAGTAAAGAATCTATAGGTTGTTGTGTGAACAACTTATGTAAATATTTCATTATAAAGTTCCGAAATATCAATGTGCCTATTGATGCTATTATATTTCAGAGATAGCAGCGCCTCTACAACCAATCTTTTATATTTATGTTGAATGTTAGAAAAATGCGAACGGGGTTCTATTGTATTAAAAGTATGTCCTGTGTTTGAAATGTGCTGGGCTATGAGGGATCTAGGGTCATTATTTCTGATATTTCGGATATGTTCATCAATTCTGTCTTTTATGTGTCTACCAGTTTCACCTATGTATAGGCTAGAGCAATTATTACATTTTAACGAGTAGACTGCATTGTTGAAGTGTATGGGTTTTAGGGGGAAACTGTTTTTGGTGATAGGGTTTCTAAGTAATGTGCCTGAATTAGGAGTATTGGAGTAGAAGGTGCGGATACCAAAGTTTTTTAGATAATTGGATATGTTGAGGCTCTGAGGGGAAAAAGGAATAGTGCAAATAGATTTATAACTATGATTAACGGCTGTTTGTAAAGGGTTATGAAAGTGTCTCAAAATAAAGTTTTTTGGGTAGTCCAATGATAATAAATGTGATAATATGGTATTTGTTTCCTGCTGTTTTGATATTTCTGTGGTACAATGAGTGAATATGCGTTTAGTTAATGTTTTGACTGTATTAATTTTATGGCTAAGTGGGCAGTACGAAGAAAATGTATGTATGATGGAAAAAATGACGGTTTGTAATAAACACTTGTGGTGTATCTATTATCTATTTTTGTGATAAGTATATCTAAGAAAGCTAAAGTATTATTGGTCTCTATTTCAACTGTAAAACGTATATCTTGGTATAGATTGTTTAATGTGGAGAAAATGTTATCAAGTGAACTGGTTTTGACTATTGCAAAGATGTCATCAATATATCTGTGCCATGATAAAATATCTATGTGGTATTGTTCAACTATATGCTTATCTATATGGCGCTTAACAATTTCTGATAGTGGGGAAGATAGTGGGCTACCCATAGGTGTACCTTTTGTTTGTTTAAAGTATGCCTGATTAAAGTTAAATATACTGTTATCTAAACTGATTCTGATCAAGGATATTAATCTGGAAATGGTGTTATTGGGGTAATTGTGCTCTGATAAGAACTGTGTGGTACAATCTATGATAAGTTGATGGGGTAGACTGGGGTATAAATTCACCACATCGAAGGATACCATGATGCTATTGGGTAGAACCGGTGACTGTTGGATGTGGTTCAAGAAATCCGGAGTAGAAGATATGGATGCCGTGGCTCCACCATCCCTGAGCATAGGAGAAAGTAACCTGGCCAGGAAGGAAGACAAAGGGGCTGCAGGGGATAAAATCCTGTCAAAATAGACGTCAGAAACAAAGCGCCATCTATTGACCGTCGCTGCAAACTAGCGACTTCGTTTCGATGACAAAGCCACAACACCAGTTTGACAAACTTAGAATTATGTGAAAAAAATAGTACAAATGTGATATTGTACTAGGATAAGGTACATAAATTTAAAAAATAATAATAATAAAGGCATCTCCTTATCGTGCAACTGAAAGTTGGTGATGGCTGGCGCCATCTATCGGAATAATTATCAACTATTCGTTGATTTTTAATTATTCTAGAATTGGCCAAATACCCATTCTTGATTAATCAAGAAGAATCTTGCACCACACTGACGAGGACCAACAGCCCGAAACGCGTAGTGGTTAGATTTTCTTGATTAATCAAGAATGGGCATTTGGCCAATTCTGGAATAAATAAAAATCAACGAATAGTCAATATTTATTCCGATAGATGGATCCAGCTATCATCAACTTTCAGAGAATTAAGTGTTTGGAAAAAGCTGTGCTGATTTCTATGAGAGTTTGATAGCACTCGCAGACTTCTACAATCGAGACATAGGATAATAATAATATCCTCCTCATTACGTTACAAGACTGTAGGAAAATTATTTTGTATTATCCCCTAGTAGGCATGGTAAAGCTTTCACTCTAAGTACACCACATGTCTATACATGTAGAAAACTGTTCTGCTTTTGCACTTACAAATGTTTAAGACGAGTAATCCTTTCAATATATTAAAATACGAATAGAATCATAAAGGATGAGTATCTTTATTGGTAAAAATCGTTTCGAGCTTTTGGAGCGCAAGCAGCCCTTCTGCAGGAATAAAAGGAAACTAGCAACCTATATGTAAGTATAATACAGCTGAGAGAAAAGTCACCGCATTATCTACGCTAATACCGCATATTCTCTCATTGCCTTATTTAACAATCTGATAGTAACTGGTATTGTATGGGCACTAAACCTTGGCTTCATCCTGGACAATCTATACTTCACAGAAAAGGGAGAAAATGTAAAGAAACCCGCAGAACGCCACCTGGTAAAGTTCATAGAACAACGAAAACTAACGTTTGCTGGACATGTGATGCGCGGATCAGCAGGAGAGACATTACTGAGAGTGTTGGAGGGAAATCTCCGGGGGAAGAGATCGAGGGGAAGGAGACGACGGGGATACACAGACGATCTAAAACAATGGACTGGACGACACGAGGAGATGAAGAGGATGTCGGAGGGAGATATGTAGAGATCATGTGACCCACCCTCAGTAGAGGAAGGTATTGAAGGAGGGAGATATGGAGAGATCATGTGACCCACCCTCAGTAGAGGAAGGCATTGAAGGAGGGAGATAAGGAGAGACCATGTGGCCCACCCTCAGTAGAGAAAGACATTGAAGGAGGGAGATAAGGAGAGACCATGTGGCCTACCCTCAGTAGAGGAAGGCATTGAAGGAGGGAGATATGGAGAGACCATGTGGCCCACCCTCAGTAGAGGAAGGCATTGAAGGAGGGAGATATGGAGAGACCATGTGACCCACCCTCAGTAGAGGAAGGCATTGAAGGAGGGAGATATGGAGAGACCATGTGGCCACCCTCAGTAGAGGAAGGCATTGAAGGAGGGAGATATGGAGAGACCATGTGGCCCACCCTCAGTAGAGGAAGGCATTGAAGGAGGGAGATATGGAGAGACCATGTGGCCACCCTCAGTAGAGGAAGGCATTGAAGGAGGGAGATATGGAGAGACCATGTGGCCACCCTCAGTAGAGGAAGGCATTGAAGGAGGGAGATATGGAGAGACCATGTGGCCACCCTCAGTAGAGGAAGGCATTGAAGGAGGAGTAAAGAAACCCGTCTGAAGTACAAAACTATCAAAAGTTTTAAAGCATCAACACAATTTTTAAAACAGCTCTATACTTAGAGTTGTGCCACAAATAAAATGTTTGTGAGTAAACTTTCAAAATTAGGAAAGTAACACAAATATGAAAATAGAAGAAAAAAAAAACAATTTCTTGATATCTGTATTTAAATTTTTTTATTATTTGTATATATTTTGGAAATATTTTTTAAAGTTATAAAAATGCAATTTTGAATTAGCTTGTTTTTTTTTTACACAAATTGATTAAACAAACCAATAAACGTTAAGTTATAGTGTGTTAAACTTTATCTTCGAAATTAGATTTCTTGAGTAATGACCCTATTTTGAGATAGATTGTATATAGTCGATCCACGATTTAAGATTTTTAAAAAGGGACAATAAATTTTTGTTTTTAAATACCACAATCGGTCTCAAAAATATTGTACTATCAATAGAAATATTGGAGACACCAATATGCTGCGCCTGGATGTGGAATAGTAAGTTTCAGGAATCCAGCTAGGATCAATTCCTAGTGATAGGTTTATAGTCGGCACATAGAGTCAGAGGAAGTAGACAAATTTGGTAAATTTCACTCTCTCGTGTGAATATTGATGGGATAATGCTTGTAGGTTGGCTTCGTATCAATTAATACACATCACGTTATTCATTTATACATTCACTTCTCACCCATTGTTTTCCATTTCAAGGTATAATATTATTTTAGTATTAAAATATAAAATAGATAACATTGAGTATGTTATATGTACAATACTTAAGGAAGTAGAAAGTCTTTATGTCGTTGGTCGTCTTTTTTTTTTTTTTGTGACAAAAGGCAATTTTGTTCCCACTTGGTTATCTCGTGGGTGTCTTCAATAAAAAGAGATCACTGTGTATCAAATATATTTCAGAGTTATTGTCTGAATCCCGATATATATGTTAAGAAGTACAACTTTCTTAAGTTTTGTCCATGAGTGTACACTAGTGTCGAAATGGAAAATGTTACACCCAGTTGGAATAAAAATATGTAACTCAGATTCTTATGTCGTGAAATGAATTATTACATTTTGGATTTAATACGTGTAAAATACTCGACTTTATATAATTTTGTTTTTTAATAATTTGGGTTCTGTGTGTAATAGAAATAGTCTTGGGTACATTCATTGCAAGTTTCACGATATTCACCAGTACTCTCTGGGTGTAGCCCCCTTTCAATTTACACTAGAAAATATAAATAGGTGTAACACCTAAGCATTCCAAAAACATTTTGTCCTGGAAAGCGAGGTCTCAAAACGTCGGCTTAGATACATAAAACATTAATTTACTGAATAGCTCTTAAACTCTAACCTATTGTTTACCCAATATAACTGAAACAAAACATATTTACATAGCTAATAAAATGTATTTATGTCGATAATATCTCCTCTACTTGTAAAATTTACATAAACAAGATATAATTTCTACACAGCTTTTATTTAGAAGCGTCAATCTTATAAAGGATTCTCCTGTGGCTCCCCAACAGAGGAATAAATAGAAAAAAATTAGCTAAGAAGAAAATAGATGAAATAAGTATAATACACCATTTTTAAAATAGGTTAGACATTTAAATTGAAGGTATATTAGTCAAACCGAGGGTATAATGTCAACAGAAATCTAACAAACAGAACAGAAATTAAAACAACTATAAAGTTAGAGAGAGAGAGATCACAAGATATAACTATAAAAGAAGAACACAAGATGAAACATCACAAATCCAATTTAGCCAAAGGTCAATCCTTCCAAATATGACCAAGAAAGAATCAGCACACTACCATTTGCTTCCATCACAAAATTCTAAATATATCACTTCTCTCCCAGAGAAGTATTGGACCTGAACCTTCCTATTTCTTAAAAGAAATACATCTCTCAAATCGAGAAACTAAGAGGTGCTAATGGCTTGCACCATCTATCGGCTAAATATCAACTAATCGTTGATTATCAATTATTCCTGAAATGGTCAAATAAACTTTGTTGGTGGAAGCCATCCGCAAAATTTAGTTGCGCGATCAGCAGATGTCTTAATTTATCAACTTGAACCCAGTACAATTTCACTTTTGTAACATTGCTTCACTTCCTGTCAACGATACAATGCTAGAAATTAATTACAGAGATTAATTAATTATATTAACCCTAAAATAAGGTTTATTATGCGACGTTCGACGACTCACACTGTCAAGGTGAAAAATTGTAAACGAAGCTGCTTTGTTTAAAACCTTTCACTGTAAAAAAGAATACAGTGGGCCACCGAAACATTGCACACCGCAACCGATAAATGTTGATGTTAGATGTGTCTCTATATCAAATTGATCATAAACTGCCAAAACCTACAATAACGATATTCTTACAATTTTGAATTACTCTCTGTGACTTTAATGTTTTCTTGTGAACCCGAGTTAGTTTTACAAGGCGATAGAGCTTGTTTACAATTGGTTTTCCTGCTATATTTGTCTGGAAATCGAAACCAGAAGATCATTGGTGAAAAAGCAATTTGATCTTGAATGCAGTAGGTCTTGAATCTCTCTCTCTCTCTGTACACGCTTGTTCGGCGGTACATATACTAAAATTGGAACGATACAGAGAAGATTAGCATGGCCCCTGTGATACCAGTTCGGCGGTACATATACTAAAATTGGAACGATACAGAGAAGATTAGCATGGCCCCTGTGATACCAGTTCGGCGGTACATATACTAAAATTGGAACGATACAGAGAAGATTAGCATGGCCCCTGTGATACCAGTTCGGCGGTACATATACTAAAATTGGAACGATACAGAGAAGATTAGCATGGCCCCTGTGATACCAGTTCGGCGGTACATATACTAAAATTGGAACGATACAGAGAAGATTAGCATGGCCCCTGCGCAAGGATGACACGCAAAATCGTGAAGCGTTCTCTCTCTCTCTGTCAATATTCTAAGTATCTTTTTTTAATTATCTCTAGTAAACATGGTACAAGCCATGATAGTCATGGTTGGATATTTAACGACTGCTGTAAGTACACACATGTATACACATGTAGAAAACAGTTCGAATTTTCTTCTTATAAATGTGCCAGAGCCATCGTTTTTGGTTATTTGAACTCACTCTTGGAGTTGGTCTTTTTAAAAAATCAGAGCCATTGAAAAAGATTTTATTCAGAAAAAAGTTCCCAATACGGGATTCGATCCCCGGTCGCGGCTGTTGAAGGTTTATATAACTCCCCCTTCATACACTTCTTTTACATTTTATGAATTGAAAAAATAGAACAAAATATATCTCAAATCGATATATTAAGGGTAAATATTATTTTGATGTTAAGTAGGTTGAAATCCTCTGAAGTATATAAGTAATAGAATCAAAGCATGTGAGGATGCGTATCTTATTAGTTTTAATAAAGGCGAGCTTTCGGGTCAATAACCCTTCTGTCCTGAAGAAGGGTTATTGACCCGAAAGCTCGCCTTTATTAAAACTAATAAGATACGCTCCTCACATGCTTTGATTCTATTAATTATTTCGATGTGCTTAAATTTAAATTAAGTAAATACAAAAATTAATATTTGACTCAATTTTTTTCAATCAAGAGAGAAAATTATAAGACTCTTTCTCTTTCTTTCAAATTTGAGCAATTGAAGTGTTAAGTTCTAAATATTCAAATTAGAAATATATACATTTCAAATTTATGTTTTCTCTCTTATATATCAACACAAAGCAATAACGCGCCATCTATACATATAAAATAAAAGGATTTAAAAGCGCGAATGTTTCCCTTATAATAATACAAACCCCTACTGTCCTTACTGCGATGAAAAAATATATTGGGAGGGCTT
The DNA here is from genome assembly GCA_030710605.1 of Cordylochernes scorpioides. Classification (NCBI taxonomy): domain Eukaryota; kingdom Metazoa; phylum Arthropoda; class Arachnida; order Pseudoscorpiones; family Chernetidae; genus Cordylochernes; species Cordylochernes scorpioides. The sequence continues at coordinate 27,024,144 of CP092865.1, read as the reverse complement.
GGCTCATCAGTGGTGAACCCTTCAGTGTAGCATATAAAAGCAGAATGAACCAATGCAGTATTAGAGCTCTGAGAAGCGGTCTGGTGGATTAAATTGGCGAAACCGCTGGGAGGGTTCACCACTGATGAGCCAAGCCCTCCCAATATATTTTTTCATCGCAGTAAGGACAGTAGGGGTTTGTATTATTATAAGGGAAACATTCGCGCTTTTAAATCCTTTTATTTTATATGTATAGATGGCGCGTTATTGCTTTGTGTTGATTTATGCCTGGCTGGCCTTGTCTTTGTGGTTTGCGGAGGAGCATTGCTTGATGCAAATATTTAAATGTAATTCTACTGTCCTATAAGCTTATGTTCATAGTTTACTTGAAAACCATTTCTAAGATTCCATCCTTCAGTGTAGCATATAAAAGCAGAATGAACCAATGCAGTATTAGAGCTCTGAGAAGCGGTCTGGTGGATTAAATTGGCGAAACCGCTGGGAGGGTTCACCACTGATGAGCCAAGCCCTCCCAATATATTTTTTCATCGCAGTAAGGACAGTAGGGTTTTGTATTATTATAAGGGAAACATTCGCGCTTTTAAATCCTTTTATTTTATATGTATAGATGGCGCGTTATTGCTTTGTGTTGATTTATGCCTGGCTGGCCTTGTCTTTGTGGTTTGCGGAGGAGCATTGCTTGATGCAAATATTTAAATGTAATTCTACTGTCCTATAAGCTTATGTTCATAGTTTACTTGAAAACCATTTCTAAGATTCCATCCTTCAGTGTAGCATATAAAAGCAGAATGAACCAATGCAGTATTAGAGCTCTGAGAAGCGGTCTGGTGGATTAAATTGGCGAAACCGCTGGGAGGGTTCACCACTGATGAGCCAAGCCCTCCCAATATATTTTTTCATCGCAGTAAGGACAGTAGGGGTTTGTATTATTATAAGGGAAACATTCGCGCTTTTAAATCCTTTTATTTTATATATATATATATATATAGATGGCGCGTTATTGCTTTGTGTTGATTTATGCCTGGCTGGCCTTGTCTTTGTGGTTTGCGGAGGAGCATTGCTTGATGCAAATATTTAAATGTAATTCTACTGTCCTATAAGCTTATGTTCATAGTTTACTTGAAAACCATTTCTAAGATTCCATCCTTCAGTGTAGCATATAAAAGCAGAATGAACCAATGCAGTATTAGAGCTCTGAGAAGCGGTCTGGTGGATTAAATTGGCGAAACCGCTGGGAGGGTTCACCACTGATGAGCCAAGCCCTCCCAATATATTTTTTCATCGCAGGAAGGACAGTAGGGGTTTGTATTATTATAAGGGAAACATTCGCGCTTTTAAATCCTTTTATTTTATATCTCTTATATATATAACCTTTAGTTAATTATAAATTTCTATTATTATTAACAATTTAACTCAATCTAACAAATCTGATATATTATTATGTATGAGAGACTTATGAGCACCTGACCACAGCAGAAAGTGGGGACTTGTAGAAAACTGGATATACTTGCTGCTGTACAGATAGCAACAATGTAGGTACAAGCCACATTGAATGACATATTGGCTGTCGAAGTTGTTCCCGATGTCAGGATTGTAGAGATGGCCCGCCGTTGTATTTCTTGGAATGACACCTGCATGGTGTTCCTGGAACCTGATTCCGCCACTTTGTGCTCTGGCTACGTTAGGAAGAATCAGCGGGGAGGACTGCATTCTAGACTTCAAGGAATACGTACATCTACGTGTATTATAGGTACTGATGGTACGCCCACGGTTACAGTGAGACTTACACCGGCTTACACTGCGGCACTTAGCGGACATTAAGGTCGTGGTTGCTCATCCTTGGACGATCCAGCTACGTCCCCAGCCTCTATTCCATCCTCCACAACACGACTTCCTGCGAGGAAACACGCGGCGAGGTTCTGTGCCATTTTCAAACCATTTCAAAAATCATTTGGGGGGAAAGTATTCAGGGAAAAGTTTCTTGCATGAATCTTTTATCCCGAGCTCTTATTCTTTCCCCTTATTTGATACATAGTAAATATCATTGATAATAATTGTTAATATTACCGTGTTATTCTTGTATATATACCCTCTTCTACTCGGAGAATCTGTATAAGACCAAAATATACTTATATAATTGCCTTATTCTGTCTGTGTGAAGTTCACTGTGTGAAGTTCACGGATAGATTTTGGTCAGAATGGATAAAATAAAAAAAGTGTCAAGGGATGGGAATCGAACCCACGACCTTCCGCTTACCGGGCAGATGCCATGACCACTAGGCCTCATGACCACAATTTATAATTGTAACAAATAGTATTTGAATCAAAACATTCAATCGGGTAAAACACGGGCGTTGCCCGGGTCATTCGGCTAGTGTCTTAATAAAGCTTTTGTTGTTGTATATTTCATTAACTCAAAGTTTCCAACCTTGGAGCCTGTCTACAGGAAGATTTCTGACAAGTTAGTCAGTCCTGCAAAAGGGCTCTATGGCACGAAAGCTTAAGTTAATAAAGAATTCGTGTACAAGAAACTTATTTCTGGCTACATAATTTCACTCCAAATGATCCTCAACTCAAGCAAGCCTCCTTATCTCCACGCTGATGCTAGGCCACAGTATGAAGATCGCTGCAGTCAGTCGAGCGATAGCACTCCCAGAGAAATCTACATGTCATCCAGGATGACCATAGTGTTATGGCTGAGTATAGAGACACCTTTCATGATATACCGCAACGCAAGGTGAACTTATCAAATGGTAAAACTCCTCCTATTTAACCTAGACACATATTATAATCCATATGGAAAAAAAAACGTGAAAATAAATCTGCTTTAATGGCTATTCCAATCCTTCCTAAGGTTCAAATAGGCAAAAAATGGGGAATTAAACGATTAAGAATGGCAAAGATGACCTATTTGAGTGCGAAAATTAAATTTGAAATAAGTATAATTTCCCTCCTTATGCATTTTTAAAACGGCAAGCTTATGAGCAAAGGTTCTTCAACGGTTATTACCTACAGTAGTGGAATGGTATTAAACTAGAGCTTGTTAGTCTTGGAAATGGATAAGAACCTATAAAAAAAAGTTGGGCTGGAATTTTAGCTTATTTAAAGTGCATAATTAAAGATACTTACACTGTAAAAAAAAAAGTTTTAAGCTCAAATTTAAATAGAAAAAATAATATAAACTGAAATATTGTCCTGAGAATCAGGTGGATAAATTTAGAAAAAGCTTCTCCTAATCATGCGACTAAAACTGCTGATGGCTTGCGCCATCTGTCGGAATAAATATAAAATAATAGTTTATATATTATTCCAGAATATTGGTCAAATACTTTCTTTATTAATCATTCTTTTCCAGGAAACCTCTAGGACCAGCTTTTTTGGCCATTGAGGTACAGACTGCACCACGCTGACGAGGACTCGTACGTTGGCTTTTCTTTGTTAATCAAAAAGATATATAGTCAATATTCTGGAATAATTTAAAATAAACGATTAGTTGATATTTCTTACGACAGATGGCGCAAGCAATCTGCAACCGTTTACTATTTACGATCAAGAAAATATGTTTTTTTCTCAAATAATAAAGTTATATAGTTGTGAGAGTACACACAAATACGTCAACGTGGTTCTTGCAAGTACGAAGTAAGTCCTGGTGTTTCTACGGGTATTTGAGATGTACAAGACAGTATCATTCAATCAGCCACCCGATTATCCTGGTGTACATGTACCAGCAGCAGGTTAAATAGAAATAAAAAAAACTCAAGTTATGCGGATACCAACAATTGATTCCTCTACCCATTATTTCAAATTGCTTTCCCCATCGTCTAAAAAATGGCGGCTACCAACCTTGTGGAGGAAAAATCGGGGAATAATTTTGTCTAAACATAACTTTCTGGCATTATCTCCGTACCTTCTTCTGCTGTCATTCCCCTTCCTATGTTTTCTGGAGCTACAATTGTAGGATTTGACATCTTGTTACTGGTTAAATATATCTGCCAGGGTGTATTGCTGGACAAACTCTCTCCTCCACTAGAACCTTCTCCATTTTTTTCCATTTTATTCCTTCTTTTTCTGATATATCTTTTATTTTATTGCATTCATTTGTTGAGTCAAAATATATGAGGCTTCCAGGGAAAATATTTTTTTAAAAACATTTTTAATCTCTAGCTTTCGGGTTCTTTTCTTTACCATTTTATTCCTTCTTTTTCTGATATATCTTTTATTGTGTTCATTATTGTATTCATTTGTTGAGTCAAAATATATCAGGCTTCCAGGGAAAGTATATTTTTAAAAACATTTTTAATCTCTAGCTTTCGGGTTCTTTTCTTTACCATTTTATTCCTTCTTTTTCTGATATATCTTTTATTGTGTTCATTATTGTGTTCATTTGTTGAGTGAAAATATATCGGGCCTCCAGGGAAAAGTATATTTGCAAAAACATTTTTATTCTCTAGCTTTCGGGTACAAACGCCCTTATACAGGAGAAAACATGGTATAATTCTCCTGTAGAAGGGCGTTCGAGCCCGAAAGCTAGAGAATAAAAATGTTTTTCAAAGTTACAAAGATACTTTCCCTGGAAGCCTGATATATTTTGATTCAATATTGATACAAGGGATTATTTCATTGGATTGTCCATTTGTCTTTCTCAACACTTGTCTCCAAATTAAGGTATTTAGATAATGAAAGACATTGCTTGGATCGCAAAATATTTATTTATAAATATTTCGGTGAGCTGAATGCAAACCATTTTTAATACCTATTTATTTTTAATTGAGATATTTCTGATATAGCGAGCATATTTATACTCAGGGATAAAAATTAAAGAAGTGAAAATTCTTTGGTGTAATTGTCCATCTGCTTTTTTGAAAAAGACAGAGGTAATTTTTTTCACATTTGGTTATCTGGTGTCTTCAATAAATATCTTTCAGAGTTATTTACGCGATATACAACTTCCCAAAGTTTTGTCTAAGAGTGTACATGGCGTTGATTAAAAATACGGAATAAATAAGAAGAGAATTGTATTTCATTATATCAGTATTCTGGCTGCTATGGTAGACTGCAAGGTCAGGTATTATTGAGAGAGTCAAACACCGGGATCTGAAGGGATTCTTTAAAAGGTACTGTACGTTCCTGAACAACCTATATGGTTACCTTTATTTTATAGATCACTAGTCGAATGACCCGGGCAACGCCCGGGTTTTACCCGATTAAATTTTTTTATTCAAATACTATTCGTTACAATTATAAATTGGCGCCGTGGATGTCACTCTTGTGAAACGTCCCGCTCCAAACTTTGTGTCTGAGAAGCGATATTTTTATAGAGAGATGATCTGTCTTTGTGTCTTCTGCTCGAATGAATTTTTTTATATTAGAATTTTGTTCCTGCATACTAAAAATGAACTGGCTTCACCCGTGGTCCCTGCTTTTTGGAATTTTTCCCGATATAAACATGATACAGCAATATTGTCATCATCATTTTCTGACTAAAAAACAACTATTTTTGCCCAGAACCTGTCAATTTCAATTTTTATTGACTAAAATTCCGATATATATATCTCTTTCAAATTTTTCTCTATGTCCTGTCAAAACACGTTTTACATGTACATTAGGTCAGCTGATATTACTTCCCATCTTTACCGCTAGAGGCGCTGCTTGCGACCGAAAAGGCAAATTTGCAACGCAATTTGCGAATAACTCGAATAATATTCGGGATAGAGACCTGAAATTTTCACTATAAGCTTTTCCAGCTTCTACTATATATACTGTTAAAATTTCAGACAGATTAGTTACGTATTGTGGACGTGTATAGCCGACATAGGAACAAACATACATACATACACTGACTTTTATATATAGGGATTATCCCTCCTTTCGACCATTGACCTCCATGGTCAATAAAATGCTTCAAATATCAAAATATCCTTATTTCTTCTGTATGAGATTCAAATAACTTGTCTTCAGCTCTAATTCATCCTTCAATAAACCTCCAGAATAAACTAAAAATATTCGCGATATTTGAGCTATGGTCTCTCATTGAATGTATATATACATAATTTGTAATTACTATAAATTATAGAAATGTGAGTCTCTTGATTGAAATTTTTATTCTGCTTATGTATCGTCTAGATCCCAAGTACACATAATACAGCTCATGATATTAATGGTAGGCGGGGGTTTACGACTGCTCTAATATAATTCTAACACTTGCCTACATGTGTAGACTGTATTTTTGTACTTACAAAGTGGAGAAACCTTTTTGATCACTTGAATTCTCACTGGTAGAATTCGAATTGAGCAAAATTCAGAGTCATTGAATGTTTGCCATATACTTTAAATATTTAATTGACTACTCTCCGCAAAAATTTCTTTTTAAATGTATTATATATAGCAAGATTTCTCTAGTTTAAGAACTCTTCAATAGGCATTCCATCTCAATATATACAATTTCTGAAATTCCCAATACGACGAAATACCATATACTGTATACCACAATCTAACCCTGAATTGATTGTTATCCATTCAAATATTCCCTTTAGGCATTTAAAATTCAAAACCTCATTGTATAGGGCAACTATATCAATAAATTACGAGGTTTTATCCTTCTCCAAAGACCTCTGGGAAACCCCAGGATTATAATAGAAAATCTGAGACAATGGAACCTAATGGAGATCGTTTAAACGACTTGAGGAATAAACAACAACAACAACTTGAGGTTTTTTCTTTGCTATCTAGTGTTTATTTACAACATCACAGACAGTAAACATGACGTGAAGCTGTGGAATTCGACAGTTGAATGTGCCACTGAGTCAACAAGGTTAATTCACGGCCAGGAACATACTTAGCATTTTATACTCCGAGATTTCTTTGGTGTAGCGGACCTCCCGTGGAGTCCCTAGTTCTCTGGATAGCACCCTTATTGGAAGAACTTGGAAAATTCCAATTGAGTTAAAAAAATAGAAATATATAAATAAATAGGCCGTCATCTGTATATGATAATTGAAAATATTTAGCGCGAAATATTCTTTTTAAAAATTAAAACCAACTTTCTTCTATCTTTAATGCGATGGAATAACATTGGAAGGGCCTGACTCATCAGTGGTGAATCCACCCAACGGTTTCGACATTTTAATATTCCATACCGCTCTAATATACACTCATAGACAAAACTTAAGTGTACCTTTTAACGTGTATATCGGGATTCAAACAATAACTCTAAAATATATTTGATACACATTTGGTTACCATGTCTCTCTTGGAGGGTTGAACCTTAGGAGAACGAGTGAGAGAAACTATATTGATAACAACAAGCTTTGGACAAACTCATATCTCATGAAACTAAAGACAAAATGACATCTATAAGACAATGATGCCAACATTTAGTGACAAACAGATTCATGGTAAACGGATTGCGGATTTCGACAATTTAGAAAGAGGGAATCATATATCGCCGCAACTCTTTTTATTAACGCGATTAAGGAAGCTTTCGGGCAAGCCCTTCTTCAGCTAGCTATAGTGTACACTATAGACACTATAGTGTACACAGAATGTTTGGATTTCCTTTAAATTCCTAAATATAGAACTGTAAGCAAATGATAAAAAATTGATTCTCATGACAAAATGTTCACATACAAACAAATCACCCACAAGACAATGAATCATGGCAACATTTAGTGACAAACAGATTGTGACAACTTTCTCAAATTATTTCCTAAATCTATGACTATGGTGGGGTAAATGATGCTCATGACCAAATGGTCACATAAAAAACGAAAAAAATCCCTTTCAAACCCTCTCAGCTCTCACGGCGGAGAAGTGAGTTGCTCCATATTTCAAGCATTCCATGGCAGGCAGGATGTCTGCATTATTTACATTTCAGAACCTCTCGGCGCAGAGTTAATTGGGGGGGAATCGTCGCCATGTTTCACTTATGTAATGTTTCTCCAACCTACATCTCTGACTTGGTTGCTTCACAAGCATCTATATATTGAAGTGGGGATTTGGAAAACTTTTTAATTATTTTTAAAAAGTTATCTCCTCTTATCATGCAACTGAAATTAGCTGATGACTTGCGCCATCTAACGGAATAAATATCAACTATTTGTTGATTTTTTAATTATTCCAGAATTGGCCAAATACCCATTATTGTTTAATCAAGAAAAGCTAGCCACATAGGCGTTTCGGGCTGTTAGCCCTCGTCAGCGTGGTGCAATCTGTACCTCAACGACCAAAAAACTGGTCATTCAGGCATCCTGAAAAATCATAAAACGAGTAGTTAAGGTTTTTTGGTTGTTGAGATACAGCTTGCACCACGCTGACGAGGGCCAACAGCTTTAAACGCGTACGTGGTTAGCTGTTCTTGATTAATCAATAATGGATATTTGACCAATTCTGGAATAATTAAAAATCAACGAATAGTTTATATTTATTCCGATAGATGGCGCAAGCCATCAGAAATTTGGGCCCATTCTTCTCATTAAACTCAGTCAGTCGGTTCTAGTCAGCGTGGCCCAGGCTGTACCTCAGCAGCTCATTCATATGGTTCCATAGACTTCTTGATAAATATATTATAAAAAAAGTATTGGCCTATTTCGATAATAATTCAATCAACATTCTCAGTTGTATTAACAGATGCTCCATCATTATGGTACCACTCTCATTTTCTTGTCACCTAATTTTTTACTTCTTTTTGAACAATGTTTACATTTATATAGCTATCTACTGTCTATAGTGACATATCCACATTTATATCTCTCAAGGTGGGGTCACCGCCATCGGGAACAGCGACAAGGAACTGAAGGGAGTCCACAAAAGGTGACGTCAAGTTTATAAATGTAATATAGGTGTAATAAATAATAAAAGGTGTATAGGTGTAAATTATATACTCTCAATGGCTATATATTCAACAATACTTGCTAAACTAACACTTTACCTCATGGAAAACTGACTTTACTATGAAAAAAAGCATCTCTTTATCGTACAACTGAAAGTTGCTGATGGCTTGCGCCATCTATCGGAATAAATATCAACTATTCTCGTTGATTTTTAATTATTCAAGAATTGGCCAAATACAGTAATAATTAAAAATCAACGAGAATAGTTTATATTTATTCCGATAGATGGCGCAAGCGATCAGCAACTTTCAGTTGCACGATAAGGAGATGCCTTTTTTCATAATTTATGCAGCTTATCCCAGTACAATATCACATTTGTTTATATAGCTATGGTTTTTTTTAAATATGTAAATACTACTATGTAAAGAATGCTATGTAATTAATTATAATGTCTGAATAAAGGGTTTTAAAACACATAAAAAACTCAAGTTTATAGACGCCAAGCCCTGCGCTATAATGGAGTGAAGTTGAACTGAAATGCTTAGAAATCTGGTCTCTATTGATACATCATGGTTGATGAGATTTTTCCGTTATCATTACTCTTCGCAATTCATTCTTTCATACCTCATTCCTAAGGATAGAAATAGTCGTTATTTCTCCTTAAAATAAATTACGATTTTTCGTTCAAAAGAAACATTTGCGTTAAAACTTGTCAAACGTCGTTTTACAGATGTGTCTATTGTTTATTTTTTGAAATTCTCTCTCTCTTAATTATTAATCTCAAACATACAACACATCATAAATACTGACCACATATAAAGGTTATTAACGACCAAGCTACTGCATCAATAGGTATCTAAGGCCACCCCTGTACTACACAGGAATGTCCTGGTAATATGGAGGAAAGTCAATAAATGGTGCATAGATGAACACACTGCAGAACCTGTCACAGACTACTTCAGAAGACTATATTCCCCATGGTATATTGGCGACAAAAAGAGAATTCTCAGGAGGAAAGAGTTTATTTCAATGTTACCATCTGTACACACACAAGCTTTCAACCACCTCTGCTCTTCCACATAATATGTGGAGACATATTATGTGAAGACAAAGAACACTGCAAGAAATCTCTCATAGTCTGTACACCTGTTAATGAGCAGAGATACCTGTGTGTACAGATCAGGTTGTTACATTGGAATAAACCTTTTTCCTGGAACTTCTATTTTAGCCCTAGGAACAATTACTTTGATTTTCACAGATGTGACACGTCAATAATTGAAGTAGAACATCAATCGCCTGAGACTCCACCAATCATTTCTATCATCATCATGATCACCGAATCATTATTAACGAACTTTTTTTTTTATCCCAGGTACACGTGATACAGGCAATGATAATTATGGTATGTTGAAGTTAGCGACTGCTGATTTTACTGTAAGTGCTCCAAATGTCTACACATATGGAAAGCAGTTCTACTTTTGAACTTGAACTACACACATGATCAAAACTTAAGAAAGTTGTGCATTTTAGCATTTATATCGGGATTTATACCATAACTCTGAAAGGAATTTAATACACAGTGACCTTTATTGAAAACACACGATATAACCAAGTGTGAATAAAATTGCCTCCGTTTTTTTAATCTTTAAAATAAAAATAGACGACCGACGTCATGAAAGACTTTCCACTTCCTTAAATTTTGACGATGAGTGTACAAGTGCTAGAGAGTCCTCCCCGTTTGTAATAACGAACTTAAATAAAAAAGAGCAGAACCTAGGATTTATTGTGTCTTTTATTGGCGAACAAGTCGGAGATTCCAAGCACTGCTCTAGCTAAAATAAAAATTAAAAAAATTCCCGTTATCTAGTAGGATAGCAGTGTGCTAGCTCAGGGGTCGGCAAATTGCGGCTGGCGAATCACTCTTTGGATGTGAAGTTGCGGCTTTTTATATAGTTCCATTACGCAAATAATATTTATGCGAGTGCTATTTATTGTTGGTGTGTAAGAAAAAAACTTTTGTGGCCCTTTAAAAACTTTGAAATTTTGTAAATTACAATTAGAGGAGGCTCATTATTTGTCCATCTGTTAAAAACATACTTCGCACTACAGTCAGCTCTTTTTATTTGGGTAATGGATTTCTGCACATTTAAGAACTTTATCCAAATTTGAACCACCCACCTCCAATAACCTACCATGTACATTACTAACTAGTATCTCGCTATAAAGTAAGATAGTTCAGGGGAGTACAATCTTGTAAGTTTTCTACCAGGGCCTCAAAATATGCAGTGGCTAGTAGCCATCATCCATAAAGAAAGAAGCAAACCATTTTTATTCGTCGGATCTTGTTTGGATCATCAGCGATTGGTAGTAAGAAACGCGTGTTGCGATTCAAATAAGATTTTCAAATATAATCACAGCCATCTATCGGAGTAAATATAAACTCAAATAGAGCTGGCAGTAGAGGACATAGCCGAAATTCCAACAACCCAAAATCCAACAAATAAAAAACTAAACAAGTTTAGTTATTTCTGTGAAAAATAGACACTTCGGCCAGTTAGAGTTTTTTTATTTTCTCAACGTTTCAACAAAAATATTTTGTCTTCGTCAGGAGAAATAAATAAAAATAGATAAGACCCTACTAAAAAGATAAAGCTTAAAATATCAAAATTTATCAGAGGCATGAAATATAAGGCCTTGGACAAAAGAATTAAAACTCTAACTGGCCGTAGTGTCTATTTTTCACAGATTTATGAATGCCGGCCAGGCAGCCTCTATCTTCAGCATAAGTTTCAGTTAGTAAATCATTTTACTGTTTGACGGGGGAGTGTTTATAAATATTATACTTTACCCCTGTGTAGTAAAATTACTTATTTTCTCTTTATCTTGTCGGGATTTTGGGTTGTTGGGATTTTGGTCTGTCATGGTTATGTGCCGGACCTGGCACTAACCCCATTTTTTACGTGAATATTTTTTTTTCCGGGAAGAAATTGATGCCAAAAATAACGGCTACCTCTCTATTCAAAATAGTTGGGCACCATTATTGATCGTCTCTGCCATTCAGCAGACTAGGGTAGGCACCAAAGTTTAAACATCAGTTTTGGAAAATTCAGAACGTCCACTTAAAAACCGTGGTTTCGTATATCATAATATATACAAGGATTTTATTTTAAAAGTCAATATCATCTGTTGGCTTCCGTAGGCGTTTCTTACTGGGAAAAAGAAAGAGAGGATCCAATGAAATAATTTAGTAGTGTTTATTAGAACAAAATCATAATAGTGAACAACAAATATAACAGAGAGTACCGTCGTCTTCCGGGTATTCCTTCTACTGGGGAGCTCGGATTCTATATTCTGTGCGTTTATAATCTGTTTATCTGTGGCTCTCTGGTCGGGATGGCGCCTACATTCGGCCATTCCTGGATTTCAATCGTCCTCGATTGAACCTTGCGTTGCAGGAACGTCGTGGGTTGCGTCGGGGGGTATCTTCTACTTCTGGCTCCTCGTCCGGACTTTCTTCTGTAGCTGTAGTCGTTAATTCTATTTTGTTCTCCTACTGTCCTATCACACGGGTCCTTTCGAAAGATCTGGATCAGGTCTCTCAATTCAGGGTCGGAATGCTGAATCATCAAGATTTGTTCTTCCTGTGTGATCGTGAGGCACACTTCAAGGTTTTTCTCCACGATTTCCTCCATCGTGTCTCTAGGGTCGTCGACTGGAGCTCTACTCATTCCGTCTACGTGGGCCATCTTCTCCCCTGGTTTATGTCGAATTTCGAAATCGTATTCCTGAATCAGATTTTACCATCGCGCTATCTGAGGATTTGTAGTCTTCTTCGCGTTCATGTAGACCAGTGCTTGGCAATCTGTAACCACTGTAAACTTGATTCCTACGAGGAACTGACGTAGTCGATCCAAGGTCCACACTATCGCCATCAGCTCCAATTTGCTTGAGTGGTACATCTTCTCGGCCTCTGTTGTCTTCTTGCTCACACAGTAGACCAAGCGCCATTTGCAGTCTTCGTCCATCTGTAGCACCATTCCTGCTAATCCCTCAGCACTCGCATCGCAATGTACTTCTGTCTTGAGTTCAGGGTTGTAATGAGCTAGTACCGGATATTCGACCAGATCCTTTCGTAGTCCTCCAAATGACCTTCGCTGTTCTTCCTTCCATTCAAATTGTGAACCTTTCTTCGTAAGTCTGCTTAGCGGTTCTGCTTTCCTCGCGAAGTCCTTTACAAATCGTCTGAAGAAGTTCGTCAGTCCCAGAAAGCGTCGTATGTCGTGGACATTCTTGGGTTCTGGAAATTCTTCTATCGCCTTGATCTTTCTTGGGCCTGGCTTAAGTCCGCCTGTACTGATGACATACCCTAAGAACTCAACTTCCCTCCTTCCGAACTCACATTTAGAGGGTTTCAGTGTCAACTTCGCTGATCTTATTCTTTCGAGGACTTCCCTCAACCTTTCGATCATCTCCCGCCAATCCTTTGCCGGGATAATCACGTCGTCGAGATAGCAGAATGCCTTCTTGTTCAGCAGTGGACCTAGGACAGTGTGCATCAGTCTTTGGAATTCAGCTAGTGCGTTGGCGAGTCCAAAAATCATCCTTTCGAATTGACCTGTATCATCTGGGGTGATGAATGCTGTCTTTAATTTTGCCTTATCGGTCAGTGGTATCTGCAAATATCCATGCGCCAGATCCAGAGTGGTGAAGAATTTCGCATTCCTTAGGCCTTCCAGAAGGTCGTCTATCCTTGGTAATGGGAACTTGTCCTTAACTGTTTGAATGTTGAGTCTCCTATAATCTACCACCAGACGATGATCTCCAGTTTTCTTTCTCACAAGTAGGACGGGACTAGCGTAGGGTGATCTAGTTTCCGTGACTATTCCATTGTCCTTCCACTCTCTGACAATCTCCCTGATTGCTTCGCGTTCACTTGCAGTCGTCTTATACGGTCTCAGACAGACTGGCTTGCTTCCATCAACCTCCTTAATGTCCATCTTGGTGACATCGGTGCACCCTAATTCCTCCATGCCAAGAGCGAAACAGTCTCTATACTCGTTTACTACATCTAGGATTTCTTGTCTCTCTTTCGAAGTCAGAGAATGATTGACGTTGATGTCCTCAGGCAGTATGGGGCGCTTACGTTTCATTTGGTCTTGTCCTTCCCTCTTCTCTTCATTTTTAGTCTGAAACGAATCCTCTGCGACGTCCAGGTTAACAACAATATCATCAAGGTTCAGTAGTTCAACTCGCCCTACACATTGGTTCTTCCTTACTCTCAACTTGCCCTTGCCAGCTGAGATGATGGGTACGGTCGTCTTTCCGTCGACCACTTCCAATAGGGAATCGACACAGGCGTCATCTACTCCTGTGAACAATACATATCCGTCCTTTACCTCGTCTGTGATTGCACTTGTAAAGTTAATGGAGTCGCTCTCCAACTGAACAGTTTCGGTTGCTCTCAGTTCGATGCGACGCGACTTGATTTCTTCTTGCAGATTAGCAAACGGAAATTCGGATGAATAGCCAATATGCAAGTTTTTACCAATTCTGGCGAAGGATACGTAGGGCAGATCTGTCCATGTTCTTCCAATTAATAGGTCATAGGGTTGGGCATCATCGTTGACAATGAATACAGTGATTTCCCTTCCGACGATGCCATCAATCTCCAGGTCGACTGTCGTCTTCCCAACGGTCCTGGCAGCTGGTGCAGTCTGGTTACCGATGCCGTACAGACTAGTCGAGTCTGGTTCGATGTCGACGCTGATCCTCCTTGCGACCGATTCTCTCATTAGACAACTGCTGCTCCCGGTGTCTATCATTGCCTTCACGGTTTCCTTGTTGTCGATCTTGACATCCTTCAAATATACATCTGGCGGGACAGTCTCCAGTCCTTCGACTTCCAGGTTGGCTACTTTTAGTCCTTCTTTGGGTCTTGTGCAATTCCTTTCCTTGTGTCCCGTTTGACCGCATCCTCGGCATGTCAACGTAGTCCTGGGTGCTGGGCAGTCTCTGGCAATGTGTCCAAACTGATTGCAGTTGAAGCACTTCGGTTCTCCCTTGTCGTTTCTGATTGCACGGTTGACCATTCTCCTCAAGGTGTTAGGGTACGTTTCACTGATTTCGTTCCTTGCAGCGTCTTGACCCGAAACATTCGTTCCTTGTTTAGTCTCTTTAACTTCGCTTTGGTTGGGGAATCTCGCAGATTTCTGCTGAAACGACGGTGGTATGAGGTGTTTCGCATTCCAATGCGGAGGTCCCATCTCGGTGCGAACATTTTCGTACTCGTCCAGTTTATCCGCCAACTCATCTGGGTTGTTTAACTTGGTCCAATCGTCAATGAGATGATTACGCAGCACATTTGGAACTTTTTTCTTTAGTTGGTTAGTGACGGACAAATCCTTTAGGGCGTCGAAATTTTCCACGTTCATTCCTTCGATCCATTCGTTGAAATATCCTCGCAATTCGAAAGCGAAGTCTCTCCAGGAACCCTTTTGAGATCTCTCGTGCTTCTCGAATTTTTGTCTGAATTGTTCGGGGCTCAACTTGTACCGTTTTAGGAGCAACCTTTTCACGAACCTATAATCGCCGCTTTGTTCTTCTGTTTCCCGAGCGATTAATTGAGTCATTTCGTAAGGTAGCAATCCTAGGAGGCTGAACGCCCATTGGTCTTCATCCAATCCTAGTCGCTTTGCCTGTCTTTCGAAAAGAATTAGGTAAAAACTCAAATCATTGTCTTTCGACTCGTACTTGGGCATCAGTTTACGTATCTCGTAATGTGCGTCATTGCTGGTACTTCGAGACGTATCGTTGTTTCCGCGTGTAGTCTGGATGCGCAGCTTCTCAAGCTCGAATTCCATTACCATTTGTTCTTTTCGTTCGATTCGTTCCCGATCCTCGATTCGTTTCCGATCCTCGATTCGTTTCCGATCCTCGATTCGTTCCCGTTCTATACGTTCTGCTTGCTCTGTTTGTGCTGTTTGTTCCATTCGCTCCCGTTCTGCTCGTTCTGTTTGTTCCCGTTCCTCGATCAGAGTCTCCAACAGTTGCTTTGCGAATTCTTCTTCGTAAGATTGACTATTCAGGATAAGGCGTTTTAAGTCGACGATCCTGCTCTCTGGCGGTACTACCTCGCCGAGTTCATACGCCAACTTGCACAAATCGCATTTCCTTACTTTCGCTAAGTAAGTCATGTTTTTCAAAAGGAAAAATAAACAAGGCAAAGTTTTTTTTTTTTAAATAAACAAATAAAACTGACTAAGCCAGATACGTACTGTTTCAATTATTTCTTTAAACGAAATCAACTTTTCTTTGGTAATTTTGAGACAATACTTTTTTTTTTCTTTTTACCGCGATACTTTGCGATAATACTTTTTATTTGTTTCTTCAATTTACTTTAAAAATACTTTCTTTAGAATACTTTACTTTACTTTAAAATACTTTCTTTAGAATACTGTACTTTACTTTAAAATACTTCACTTTACTTTAAAATACTTTCTTTAAAATACTTCACTTTACTTTAAAATGCTTTCTTTAAAATACTTTCTTTAAAATACTTCACTTTAAAATACTTCACTTTACTTTAAAATGCTTACTTTAAAATACTTCACTTTACTTTAAAATACTTTCTTTAAAATACTTCACTTTAAAATACTTCACTTTACTTTAAAATACTTCACTTTACTTTAAAATGCTTACTTTAAAATACTTCACTTTACTTTAAAATACTTTCTTTAAAATACTTCACTTTAAAATACTTCGCTTTACTTTAAAATGCTTACTTTAAAATACTTCACTTTACTTTAAAATGCTTACTTTAAAATACTTCACTTTACTTTAAAATACTTTCTTTAAAATACTTCACTTTAAAATACTTCACTTTACTTTAAAATGCTTACTTTAAAATACTTCACTTTACTTTAAAATGCTTACTTTAAAATACTTCACTTTACTTTAAATTGCTTACTTTAAAATACTTTCTTATCGAGATGATTTTGCAATAATATTTTACCGAGGTGACTTGTAATAATACTTTTAGGAATAGGTAATTAAATTTCGTACATACCATGCAACTCCTCTTACGTTGATCGGTCACCGCGCCACGTCCTTCTCGTTTCCAAATTATTCCAGTGAATCTTCAATTTTCTTCAGGACTATCCCACTTCTGAATTTCTGTTGGCTTCCGTAGGCGTTTCTTACTGGGAAAAAGAAAGAGAGGATCCAATGAAATAATTTAGTAGTGTTTATTAGAACAAAATCATAATAGTGAACAACAAATATAACAGAGAGTACCGTCGTCTTCCGGGTATTCCTTCTACTGGGGAGCTCGGATTCCATATTCTGTGCGTTTATAATCTGTTTATCTGTGGCTCTCTGGTCGGGATGGCGCCTACACATCCAAGCAAAACTTGCATTTATTTTCCGGTCCATAGAGAGAGAGAGAATTAGCCTAGCCAACTATAAATTTAGCAAATTCTGATAATTTCTCGAATATCTTGTGTGGATCTCATAGAGTCAAAGCCTGCCTTGGACTGACAAGGGTATATGGCCCGAAACCATTATCTCCCAGCAAGAGTTCTGAATTTTTCTAAAGTTGGTATCATAGTTTTGTCACCAAACCTAGTCTGCTAGTTTGCAGAGAATGTCAATAGATGACGCATAGGTGTTGTGTTAATCTTGACGTGCGAGGTTATCTTTATTTTTTTAGATGTTTTCAACAATTACTGCACAGCTATCAGAGGTCCCTTGTCTAAACAGTTGATACCAACTCTCGTCACATTCCCCCCTTACTGTATATAACTAAGTGAACGGTTCTTTCTCAATAAAACGACATACAATATTGGGTTATATGCTTTCAAAATGTTCCCTTTACCTAAAAATTTCATTAATTTCATCTACATTTTAACCATTCCATATTCGTTTATATGGTCACACTATAAATATTATATTTCAGAGGTATATTAATATAGATATATACTATGATGAATTAGCGCGTTATCTGTTATGAAATTTCGAAACTAAACTGACGAAACCGCTGGGAGGGTTCACCACTGATGAGCAAGGCCCTACCATTAATCTTTCCATTGCAGTAAGGGCAATAGAAATTGTTTTAATTTTAAAAGAATCATATGTGTCTATAATAGTTTTTTATAGATATATTACGAATTTACATAGATATATACAACCAAAACGTCCTTTGTTGAGATTTTAAGATTTACATTCGTCTGTTAGTGGGTGAAGGGGGTACATCGAAATATTTAACAACGAAGAACTTGTATATAAAGTTGTTGTTGTCGTGTCCAATGTATAAGGTATATTTCAGAGAATCTTTATAGAAAAGAGAACAAGGCAATGACGGATTAATTAAAAGTTAGAGAGAAAGTGGGGACTGTATTTAAACCACCAAGTCCCCTGAGAGAACGTGGAGTAATGGAGACTAACTTGTTGAAGTTAACCGCAGCAATTCTTCAGTACGTCATTGATCTACCGCTGGTCCGTCGTAATACAGATACTCGGGGCCTAGCTCAAATACCGTGGACCTGAATTACATTAAGAATTGAAATTTCTAGTTTTAATTAGTATGGCTTTTTATTGCTGCTATTGTGTTTTGGAATGTTCTATATTTGTGCCATTGGTTTACTGGTTGTAATTCTAAATATATATTGGACTTTTGATAATATGTGTGTAAGTAATCTATATTTCTTGTAAAATTTATTGCTCTAAAGTGTAAAATTAAATAACTTTCACTCTCCCTCTCTAAAACTAAAAATAATTTGTATATATTTTAAAAAAACCTATGTATATAAAATAGATTGAACACTTACATGCAAATATCCACATAGAATATAGCGTGTGTTTTGTAATAAATAAATTTAAAATAAAATCGGGGAATTGAAACAACATTTATATTGGAAGTCTATCTCTGTGTTATCTCTCAACACACAGTTTACATATGTCCCGTGATTACTGAATTGGTATCAATCAATTCTGTTGGAAAATACCTATATAAATATATCTTGGATATTAGACTATAGTGAACATGGCATCTTCCCGGTAAACGGAAATACTGTGGGTTCGATTCCCATCCTTGGACACTTTTATTTTTCCGTTTATCATTACTCTTCACAATTCATCCTTTCATACCTCATCCCTAAGGTTAGAAATAATCGTTATTTCTCTTTGGAATAAATTTTGATTTTTCGTTCAAAAAACAAACAAACAAAAAAAAAACACATAATTGTCAAATGTCGTTTTACAATCACAACCCGTATTATATTGTATTCTAATGTTTATAAATAAATTGTGAATTTGAGTATTATATGCACGCATGTAAGGTCATTTTCAAAATTGAATTTATAGAATAAAAATATCCATAATATAAATATATAGATTTATTAACTATCAAATACAAGAGACTCGCTATATTCGATGTGAAGGATTGAGGCCTTAATAATTCTTACAGTGGTAGACAGAATATGGGAATTGTTATTGATTTTTATTCAATTTTAGAGTTAAACATTATTAATAATAAATCACAACATGGGAAGTTAATTTCATAATTATAGCTAATTATCTAATTACTTACAATGAGTAGTACTGAAGAAGAAAGTTTTGATCCCTAAACTGTGTTTCCAATGAGTAATGCTATAGAATAGAGACTATAAATTGTTCCCATTGGTTTAAATCATACAATACTGTAGTTCCTCAGGCTCTTTGAAAAATTCCACAGCATCTATTAAATTTTATCTACACTCATGGACAAAATTTAAGGAAGTTGTACAAGTCTCACCTTCTCGAATACAACAATTTCAAAATATTTATCAAAGGGATGTCCTCAAGGCGAACCATTATCACCTTTATTGTGGAATATAGTCCTGAATGATTTGTTGATCAACTTCGCATCCCCAAATTCTGAAATAATCTGTTATGCGGATGATGTTTCCATTGTTTGCTGGCACAAGACCATAGAAGGGTTAAAAATGAAACAGAAAGTACTTTAAATTATGTAATACAATGGTGTACAAGAAATAAGCTAAAGCTAAGCCCGGAGAAAACCGGCTTAATACATATGCACGGCAAACAAAATATTCCAATGGGAACTCCAAGCTTCATAATAAAACCAGTTAAAGAAGTAGAAATTTTAGGTATAAAATTTTCTAATCACAGAATCAAGTCAAAAATTAACTTCACACCCCACATTAATGATATTCTTTGTAAAATCAACCGTATGAAAAATCTGTTATTTTCACTCTGTGGGAAAATGTGGGGATTGGATGCTAAAAAAAGATTAATTTTATATAAAACTCTTTTCAGGCCAATACTAACCTATGGATCTGAAATATGGTATAAATTTATTAATAAAAGAAGTAAGCAAAGATTAAACTCTCAGCAATATCAGATTCTTCTTTGGGTAGTGAGAGCCTATAAAACGACCTCATCAAATTGTATTCATAGTTTGGCAAAAATACCTATTCTCACAGATCACATAGAATCGTTGATAATAAAATACGATTTGGCCAATTTAACAAAAGAAGAAATTAATGTATTCAGACCGCATGCCCCAACTATAATTCATAAATTCATAGAATCAAGAATCGCTGAAACAATAGCTAACACTAATGAAACATTCCGAAAATTTTTCCCATTTGGAATTCCTTTTTATTTTCGTCCGAATTTTTATAACTCACAGTTCGTCACGGGTCATGGTAATTTTGGAGAATTTCTGTCAAAATCGGGGCAACGGGTGATCCTAGCTGTTTCTGTGGAAAAGAAAACCAAGATTCAATACATTTATTAATAGAATGTCCGATATTTCACAGCTACAGAAGTAATCCTTTTTATCCCATCGAAGAAATTTGCGAATTTGTATATAACAAAGATACTTATGTAAAATTCAATAATTTTTGTGAGTTCATTTTGGATTTTCTCTTCTGTTTGAGAAAACCATCGTTTCAGTTTTAATTGTGTTTTAGTCGGTTGTTGAGTTGTATATAATGAATTGTATATAGGTTGCTAAAATAATTTATTTTAGATTTTCTCTTCTGTTTGAGAGAACCATCGTTTCAGTTTTAATTGTGTTTTTAGTCGGTTATTGAGTTGTATATAATGAATTGTATATAGGTTGCTAAAATAATCCATTTTAGATTTTCTCTTCTGTTTTAGAATACTATCGTTTAAGTTTCAATTATGTTTTTAGTCCGGTTATTAAACTGTATAAAATGAATTGTATATAATCTACTAAAATGTATTTAGGCGCAAGTATCCCGAGCTGGGATATCGCGTCCGATATGTCAAATAAAATAAAAATAGAGAAATGTATATCGGGATTCAGATAATAACTATGAAAAATATTTGATACACAGTGACCTTTATTGAAGACACACGAGATAACTAAGTGTGAACAAAATTATCTCTGTCTTCTTCAAAAAGCAGTCGACCGGCGACATCAAAGACTTTCCATGTCCTTTAGTTTTGTCCATGAGTGAATCTTTCTTTGTCATAAACTATTGACCATCTATTGGCCAAGCCGTTCACCATATCTTTGTTGATGAGAAGATCCTGTAAGAAACAAGGGCCGTTCTTGCTGAGGCTCCACAATTACCTACATGGACTACAAGTCCCTATGTGAACCTCACATATTGTCCTGAACAAATACTTCACGCCTTTACAGCAGGAAATCATTGTCAGAATCAAATTCTCCGATTCGACACAGACAGACTTCTTGGAATGCAGAGCGACCGGTGGGGAAACATGACGCAACCATTACGAGAAGATGACAGATCTAGCAGTGGCTTCCCTAACTCCCGAGAAATATCATTTCTCCCTATTTTCTCTAAAACTATAGAGAACTGTGTCCTTAGATTGTGAGGGAATTGTCGGCGTTTTACTTGTTCACACGTCAAACCACAACTAACGTAAAGAAATACCTCCAAGCATTTCTGAGTGGACATAGTGAACAATCGATATTATAAAATTACACTCTAAAACCTATTGAATAATATTATGGTTATATTAATTGTATATATCTTTAATGTAATGTAGACATTACCAATGTGGGTTTGGAATATGTGCGTAGATCCAGGACAGGTCAGGACAGCGGGGAAACTAATTGTATGGATAACACCAATAAATGGCTGAACTCCCGGAACTAGCGACAAATCCCATCAACACAACGATGTCAACATTCAGTGGGAAACATTCAAACTGTCACAACGGTGTTAAATGTAGGATTAACGAGAGAGAAGACACATTTTTATCATTTATATTTCATTTTACAAATTACCAAATGTACTGCACATTTACACAGTTTAATATAAATTCATATAATCCAAAATATTTCAAATAGAATAATTTACTGTTGCTATATATGAGACGAAATTGTTGTGCAATCACAGGACAACTTGAAGATGTTATAATTGATCTCATTGAAATACAGGGTTAATATCCGTTTGTTTGTTTTTAAATTCAAGATGGGGGGTCGGTGGAAGGATGGTCTAAACCGTTGGTTTTTGACCGATACGATCCGGGTTCGATTCCCGCATTGGGCACTTTTTTCTGATTAAAAAAAAAAATGCTCCAATGGCCTCCGATTCTTGCAAAAGCCCAACCCCACCAGCGAGTGCAAGTAATAAAACGGGGCTCTGGCACATTTGTAAGTGCAAAGTCGAACTGCTTTTCACATTTGTAGACATGTGGTGCACTTACAGTAAAAGCAATCGCCAACTTCTACCCACCATGATTATCATGGCCTGTACCCCGTGTACTAGGGATAAGAAAAAAAATCAAGATAGAGAGATCCCGAGTATGTCTGATTTCTAACCACATCTCTGTGATGATGTCTATTATCTCCCCACACCTATATTTGGTAGGAGCACAATGGCATGAAGTACCACTGTTAATTCTAATTTCCCCATAGACGCTAAAAGTTATTTGCTGAAACATAGGTAGGAAATAGGTATAGTAACTATCCTGACTTAGGTGAACTCGGAGATCTTGAATGTTTCCCCACCTGACTCTCGATGCATGCTTAGATGTCACGTCACCATTCTTGAAACAGGATCGATCGAATTCTTTGTGTATGTTACATGTCCCTAGTAGAGGACACAATAATCATGGTGGGTAGTTAGCGACTGATTTTACTGCGTCTACACACTTAGAAAGTAGTTCGAATTTTGCACTTACAAATATGCCCGAGTCCCGTTTGGTTACTTTCACGGCACTGGTGGAGTTGGACTTCTGAAAGAATCGGGGCCTATTGAATTTTTTTCTTCAGAAAAAAGTGGCCAATGCGGGATTCGATCCCGGGTCGTAGCTGTCTGACGGTTTATGTCACTCCTTTACCGACCTTTTATCTAATCAAACAATGAACCCTACTATATGAAGATGACAATTTAGTGACAGATTTGTCATAGAGCAGACAGCCAGACATCAAGGTCTGGATCACTTCCAACAACGTATCCGGAACCGACACCGTGAAATAGAAGATCTATTTATAAGAGTTGAGACTTTTTATGCGAAAAGAGAGCGTAAGCATTTTCAAATATAGGATCGTTCATTAGAAAGCTAGCAAGACCAAATCTTCCGAAAACTATGTTTCAGTACAAGCTTACTATTGCGAATGGCAGGAGGACACCTACTTAGTTTCCCCATGAAAATCATCAATTATTGAATCAACTGATCAAAGACAACACCAGACTATGGCTAAGACCAATCACCTTGGTGGAGTCAAATTGAGGAGGCATCCAGTTTTCGTAAGACTTTGATTCCCCTGAAATAAATAATGTCACCAGCGTAAAACTTTGTCTCTCAAAGGACGTGTCACGAGAGTGTCGCGAGATATATCCTCAAATAAATGTCACCAAATATCAAAATTGTTATTTTAAAGAAATCAGACACTACCCTCGTGAACAAAACTTAAGGAAATTTCATATTTAGATGTCGACGGTCCTCTTTTTTTAAAGAGACAAAGATAATTTTGTTCACACTTGATTACCTCGTGTGTCTTCAATAAAGGTCACTGTGTATCAAATCTTTCAGGGTAAATTATCTGAAACATGAATACATGCTAAAAGGTACAACTTCCTTAAGTTTTGTCCATGAGTGTAAATCTTTCTGCCACAATTCTGCCGAGAAACAAATAAACTGAAAAATGTTATCTGCACACACCTGATATTATATCGGCTCGAATTTATTTTAAATGTACAAATTTTACGTCATTAAAAATGTATTTAGCTTTGAAGTGTGTTACTTGCTGGTGATAAAAAGTTGACAACCCGCGGGGACTGTAGAATTCCTCTGCACCAAAATTATTTAATCTCTTTCTTTCGCTATTTCTTGGTGCATTTTGATATCCGTTCATTATTTGATATACGTCTATATAGCAAGTGTTCTTCCACACGGTTTATAAAAGAAGATGAAAGAAAAATGGTTTTCTTTTTTGAAAACTCAACGATTTTATTACGCTGTCATATCATTTTCAATACAAACAAATAATTCTGAATCAAAGTAAAAGAGATTTCAAATCAAATATACAAACTTTCCTTTCTCCTGGAAAAGAGGATCGATAAAAGAGACGCTATACAACAACTAACTCTAAAATTCTTGGTTGCTCATTCTGTAAAATACAAGACTGGACTATCTCTATAAATAGATATTTTGCTGAGATCTATAAAGATGAAAGACATCTCTCTCGTCAAAATTGACGTCAAAATAGATGGCGTCTAGCTTTGACGTCTATTTTGACGTGAGATGTTTTTTATCTTTATAGATCAATATCCTCCCGGCAAAATTTCCATCTATATTTTCTCCATAGATTTTGCCTAGCTACTTTGCCAGCTAACACCTCTTTGGCGTATTGTGAAGATCCCATTAGATCTATTTTGGATATAATGGAATAAATTCCGCTCTATACTGACTAGGGTCATTAGCCCGGTACCATGGTCTCTAGGTGGACGCTTCTTAGTTTTATAATCTGGTGTTGTAGCTTTGTCACTAACCCGAGACCGCTAGTTGTAACGATGGTCAATAGATGGCGTCTACTTTGACGTCTATTTCAACGGGAGAGGTATCCTTTATCTTTATAAGTGTGGACTATATCTCTAAATATCAGGGAAATCCTCACTTTAGGCAAATGTCTTTTTTTATCAGGTGCTTCTTCGAAATTTTATAAATTTAAATAGGGTCTTTCAGCTCTTATGGGAAAATTGATTAAGTGGAGTATATATTTATCGAGAGACATCCATGCTAGCAGACCTGGTGGTAGAACTATGGCTGATGGAACCAACTCACCCTGGCGCTGAGTCCACATGGTAAGTCGATCTGTTTGTGAAATCCCAACTATGGACATTAATCTTTCTATGGGTCATTTCGACATTGAGAACTCTAGGGATTGAATTTACACTTGTCTATTCCCTACTACTGTATTGTAGCGAGACTTTTTATGAAATCTGCTTCGAATTTGGATAGCGATGCCAAAGTCATAATAATATATGCAACTTTATATGAATGAAGTTGACAAGAATGGAATGATCTTCGGACCCAACACAAATATGACTAGTACTCCCCTTGACAAGGATGGAATGGTCTTTACACCCAACACATATATAGGTAGCACTCCTTTTGACTAGGAAGGAATGGTCCTCGGACCCATCATACATATGATTAGCACTCCCTTGATCAGGATGTAATGGTATTTGGACCCTAAATATAGTTCCAAAACATTTGGGTTATTCGAATATTCACTTTACAAAGAATCATCAACATTATAATCAATATATTAAGTATATAAACAAAATTATGTTCAAGTTCTGATAAAGGAAAAAGGTGTCAAATTTAAAATCCTCAGGATACGATATAACAGAAATGGTGAATTAGCTGAAGGACTAAAAGAGAGAGAGAGAGACTGGGAATACTCACATTGTGTCCAATTTATGCTTAGTAACAAGGGAGACCATGTCAGTCAGTATGGATCTATAGCCCCACGTGCCTCGGTGTGGAAACTGTGTTCCTTCTGATATACATCCGCCTTCATCTCCTCTATTTAGACAGGCCGCTTTGGAACCTTTCCATTCGACATTGTAGAACCGCTATTTTATATTACTTAGCTTTCCTATACCTTGAACAGGCCATGATGATCATAGTGGGTAGTTAGAGACTGCTTTTACTGCAAGTGCACCACATGTCTACCTATTAAAAACAAAATAGGCATTTCCTGACATCTAACATGAGCGTTTTTTAGATGGCAGAGCGCCATCTAGTGGAACAGAAATCAACTAAACGTTGATA
This sequence comes from Cordylochernes scorpioides, assembly GCA_030710605.1. Taxonomy (NCBI): domain Eukaryota; kingdom Metazoa; phylum Arthropoda; class Arachnida; order Pseudoscorpiones; family Chernetidae; genus Cordylochernes; species Cordylochernes scorpioides. The sequence continues at coordinate 26,998,033 of CP092865.1, read as the reverse complement.
TAAACTGTTCCTTGATATTTGTCCAACCCATTTTCTTGATAAATCAAGAAAAGTCAACCACGAACGCGATTCTGGCTATTGGCCCTCGTCAGCGAGGTGTGGGCTGTACCTCTACGACCAAAATTCTTTCGGTCCCAGAGGCTTCTTGAGAAATCAATAAATGGGTATTTAAAGCTAAACTTGCGTAAATATGTGAAAAAATAATATTAAAAAATAAATTTAAAAATTCAGGTGTTGATATTAAATATAAAATAGGCATATCCTGATCATTAACATAAGAGTGTTTTGAAAGAGGAAAAATAAAAATCAGGTAAAAAGCTTCTTTTAATTTTGAATTTGCAAGCTTTCGAGCAAATATACTGTTCTTCAACGGGCTGATAACGTTGAAGAGCAGTATATTTTGCTCTAAAGCTTGCAAATTCAAAATTAAAAGAAACTTTCTACCCGGTTTTTATTTTTCCTCTTTCAAATAATTTCTGGGTAACTATTGCTCATATAAGAGTGTTTTATTTTTAATTTTTTTTTTCACATGCCGACATATGTAGAAATCAGTTTGGCTTTTGCACTTACAAGTGTGCCAGAGCCTTGTTTGATTACTTATGCTCACTGGTATCATTGAACCTTTGCAAGATATTGGGACCATTGAAGTAATTTATTCTTTAGAAAATGTATCCAATGCGATATTTGATCCTGAGTCGTTATTGTCATAAATTGGCTATTTCTACCACTCTACTCCACCCTTATATATAACTACTAGGAAAAATTTTAAACCAAAATTCACGGCATAATCAAAACTGTGGAGAGCTGCCTTTGTAAAAGCCACTAAAAAATTGTTATTAAGATATGTCACAATATTAGTTGTAAACATCGCAGAGTTTCGTCAGTTAAATCTCTCAGACCGCAGCTCTCATACTGTATTGGGTTAGTTTTGAATATCATTTGTTGGTTATAAGTTTGTTTGGAAAATACATGGCTACATCAATCATTATCTATTTAGTTCCAGACGTTTCAGTGATTTTCTGTCATTCTCCTCAGTGGAATGATTCCCTCTGAGTGACAGCCAGTCACTGAACCTTCGATAATTAAATAAAAATATTGATTGATGTAGTCATATAATGTATTGGTGTATAGCTAGAGAGTCATTTAGAGCAATGTTCATGGCGAGAAAAACTAAGGAACACTGTGTAGAAATATAAAGACCTCGAATAATACTCTCACGAGATCAATATGGAATGTTATACTAGATAGATAGATCGAGAGAGAAGAGAGAGATTATTTGGCAGTTAATATATGTTATGACAAAGGCATCTCCTTATCGTGCAACTGAAAGTTGATGTGGCTTGCGCCATCTATCGGAATAAATATCAACTATTCTCGTTGATTTTTAATTATTCCAGAATTGGCCAAATACCCATTCTTGATTAATCAGAGCAACTTTCAGTTGCACGATACGGAGATGCCTTTTTCATAATTTATGCACCTTATCCCAGTACAATATCACATTTGTACTATTTTTTCAGATATAATATATGATTAAAATGATAGAATAGAATAATGATTATAATCATCCAGGGATGTGTTTCTTAAATACAATTGTTAATTTTAAATTAAAAAGGCATATATTGGATCAAAAATCATTTTACCAATATTTCAGTTGGCTGAACGCCAATTGGTGAAATAAATAATTTTTTGATCCAATATATGCCTTTTTAATAAAAGATTTATTTATGGATTGCTCTATTTTCAAAACAGTTGTTAATATATCGGGTTTTCGGGTTATAGCGCCCTTCTACCGAACGTTTTATTTACTATAAATCCTTTTTAGAAAAATCTATAATTTATACCTATCACATACCTAAAGTTCAAACATTTTTAGAAAAAGAAGTAAAAATTAAAATCTATATTTACATATATGATAAAACATATTACGATGTTTGTAAAAGGCCTTTTGAACAAATCATATACATATTATCTTTTTAGCTATTTAACTTAAACATTATGGAGGTCGGTGGAAGGCTGGTTAAACCGTTTGGTTTTCGACCACTACGACACGGGTTCGATTCCCGCATTGGACACTTTTTTTTCTGATAAAAAAAAATGCCCTAATGGCCCCCGATTCTTGCAAAAGTCCAACCCCACCAGCGAGTGCAAGTAATCAAACGGGGCTCTGGCACATTTATAAGTGCAAAGTCGAACTGCTTTTCACATGTGTAGACATGTTGTGCACTTACAGTAAAAGCAGTCGCTAACTACCTACCATGATTATCATGGCCTGTACCACGTGTACTAGGGATAATTAAAAAAAAAAAAAACTTAAACATTTATCTGTTTAGTCATCTATTACTACGTTACACTATATAATAATAGTTGCATATACATATATGGTATAATGACTGTGTAAAAGTGGCACAATATTTTTGGTTGAAAATTATAAGGAGGGGAATACGGTACATAAAAAATGTGAAAATTTTCATTCAAAGTCTATTTCCTATAAACTATTAATAATTTTCAGATAATATGTTATTATAAATTCGGGTAAATCTTTGTATCTATTGGGTGTTAAAGTCAGAAAGATGGTAAAACTTGTATTTAAGAATAACACACTTTCCTGTGTGATTTTTTTGTCAAATTATATATAGTAAGGGATTATAATGAATTATATATATTAAATACACAAAGTTATATATTATATATACAATAATTTGAAAAAGATAAGAGGTAAAATAATTTCTTAACTATTATAGACACGTATGATTCTTTTTAAAAATTGAACAATTCTACTGCCCTTACTGCAATGGAAAAATTAATGGGAGGGCCTGACTCATCAGTGGTAAACTCTCCTAGCGGTTTCGACAGTTTAATCTACCATCTGGGAGGGTTCACCACTGATGAGCCAGGCCCTTCCATTAATTTTTCCATTGCAGTAAGGGCAGTAGAAATTGTTTTATTTTTAAAAGAATCATACACGTCTATAATAGTTTCGAATTTTGATAACAGATGGCGCGCTAATGCATCATAGTAAAATAATTTCATTATTTAAAAAATGATAGATGAAAATTGTTTAACATTTTTATACCAAATTTCCATATAATTATTTGCAAAACCCCATATTAAATGGTGAAAAAAATGTGAAAAGAATTTTAATAATTTATTTTATTTTCCCTTAGTACTAGTTAAATATGTAATAGATATGCTGATTTATTTTCCAACTCTTTACGTAATTTGTTTAAAACGCCATTTTTATTGTATGTACCTTTTGCATAAAATTTACATGGTGACCGAAAACTCAATATGCAGTCGAAAATAACAAGAACCAGTCATTTATTTGAATAAAATTGTCACAGCTAATATGCAATGCCATGCGAGAAGCTATTTTTAATTTATTGTAAACGGATATCTTAATGTAATAAAATCAATTGTTGTTGTATTGTCCAATGAAGAGCTTCAGATGTCTCCGTACATCTCTAGCACAGGAGTCACATAAATATAGAAAAAAAAATAGTTCAGGTGTTGATATTAAAAATGGGTTGGCCAAATATCAGGGAACAGGTTAAACAAATGTTTATTTGATTTCTGTTCCACTACATGGCGCTCTGACATCTAAAAAGCACATGTGCTCCTGGTCTTCTTTATTTTTAATGTCAACACCTGACCTTTATATACATACTAGCCGAATGACCCGGGCAACGCCCGTGTTTTACCCGATTGAATGTTTTGATTCAAATACTATATTTGTTACAATTATAAATTGGCGCCTTATATAAATGCATATGTTAGTTAATAACTATAGCCTATGTGCTTTATCTGTCTATGTACTGTTGGCTTCCGTAGGCGTCTCTTACTGGGAAAAAGAAAGAGAGGATTCCATTTTGTTATTAACTAATATATGCATTTATTTAAGGAGCGACCCTTACAAAAACGATAAAGCGAGTGGGGGGGGGGAAGCAAAGGTGGCGTGATCGTAGCCGACCAATAGGAGGGCGCCATTCCAAAAAAAAGCAAACGGTGACAGAGATTGCTGATAAGCCATTCAGGATTCACAATCAGGAGATGCCTTTTTCTTAATTTATCCACCTGATCCCAGTAAAATTTCACTTTTGTACTATTTTTACATATGAATTAATATATTAGTAATTTTTGACTATATGCATTAAACCTGTATTTTATACACGGATGTGCAAATATGAAAGTTACTTATATAAATCAACCACATATACAGTATTCGGGATAACTATCATAAAGATATACTTGCCTATACTAAACTGCAATATGAAATTGACCAATTTAACATATGCACATATAACGAATGGAGACATTAAGACGCGAATGTTTCTTTTCACAAATAAATCAAACTTCTACTGTCCTTACTGCGATGAAAAAATATTGGGAAGGCTTGGCTCATCAGTGATGAACCCTCCCAATATTTTTTCATCGCAGTAAGGACAGTAGACAATATAACTCATTGTAAATAGTTCAACTTGATCAACTTTCTCTCTCCACGATACTAATTATTACAGATAACTTCATTAAATCAACTTCCATCATTGCTTAACATATTGTAAATAACTACCTTACGATTTCTTCTATCTGCTTATGTTGTTGTTTATTTGTTTAATGGATATGTTTATTCAATGCTCTTTTTCTTAATTGTTTATTTTCTTTTTGATAATTCTGTCACCTACTCTACTACAATTATTGTAAATAGTTTCACGCGCAATTATCCAGATCGGATATAGCGTGTCTTGCTTGTAACTGGTAAATAAGAACAGTAGAAGTTTGATTTATTTCTGAAAATAAACATTCGCGTCTTAATGTCTTCATTTTTTATATATAGATGGCGTGTTATTGCTTTGTATATGCACATATGTATGCCGTTATCGAAGTAAAAACAATGTGTAAAAATGTGTTTTCAAATATAGATCTTAACATATGTTAGCACCATGAGAGATGCCTTCTAACCAGTAATTATTAAGATACAACTATCAGTGTCTTATTAAATACATTTAAAAAGAGATAGAAAAAAGTTACAAAACACTAATTCCAATATTTACCTTTCGTAACGAAGCTTTCGAGAGGAATCCTTCTTCACAGAATGTTTCCCCGGTAGCAACTGTAAGCCAGTAATAATGCCAACTTCCGTTCCTTGAACAGGAAGTTCTTATCTCTGGGCTGTAAATAAATGGGTGCAGAAATCCTATCACACTAACTTTACACATCAATACTGTGGACGGCCTGGCTCATCAACGGAGAACACTCCCTTCAACGGTTTCTAGTCCCCGTACTATAAGATATTTTTAGTACAGTTTCCATTTTGTTGCAGTTATGTGAAAAAGAACCATGCTCTTATGAAGTTTTATTCTAGAAAGTATTTCTTGATCATGCAACTGAAAAGTTGCTGATAGCTTGCACCGTCTATCGGAATAAATATAATTGATTTTAAATTATTAATGAATATTGTCCAAATATACTCTATTGATAAATCAAGAAAAGCCAACCACGAACGCGTTTCAGACTGTTGGCTCTCGTCAGCATTGTGTACCTCAACGATCAAATAATCTTGTCTTAAAGATTTCCTGAAATACCAAGGAACGGATTTATGGGCAAAAATGCGCGAGACCGCAAAACTATATTTAAAAAAAGCAATTCCAAAGTTACATTGTACCAGGATAAGGTGGTTACATTAAAAATAAAGGTATCTCCTGATTGTTCTGAAATAATTAAAAATCAACGATTAGCAGATATTTATTCCGATAGATGGCGTAGGTCATCAGTAACTTTCAGTTGAAGGATCAGGAGATGAATTTTTCTCAATGAAACTAACTGATCCAAATATACTATTTCATTTTGTATTATTTTCATGAAGTATTTTTATTCTTTAAAAATAATCGAATACAACTTTTACATAAAAAAGCATTGATTTTAAAGATTTGTAGAAAAACTATGGGCTCTCAGTAGCTCTATGTGCTTTAAAAACTACTTACAGCTTATTATAAGCCTTACTACTTCTAACTTACTATGATATAAAACGTTTCCATACTGACATAACTTTATATACATACCTTTTTACATAACACACACACACACAACTATTTACTATATAAATAAAGACAAATGAAAATCAAAAACATACAAAGCAATAAGAAAGTGAAACTACTGTATTTTTAATGCGTATGATTCTTTTAAAAATTAAACAACTTTCTCTACTGCCCTTACTGCAATGAAAAATTAATGGAAGGGCCTGGATCATCAGTGGTGAACCCTCCCAGCGATTAAACTGTCGAAATTGCTGGGAGGGTTCACCACAGATGAGCCAAGCCTTCCCATTAATTTTTCATTGCAGTAAGGGCAGTAGCAAACTGTTTAATTATTAAAAATAATCATACGCATTCAAAATAGTTTCAAATTCTTACAATAGATGGCGGGCTAATGGATCCTACATAACAATGGTCAGTGAAGAAATAAACAGATTAATTTTTCACAGAAAAGTTTTTTGGTTTTTGTACAATTTTCATTCTAGAAATATTTAAAGTATCATAGTGACATTTATCGGTGGGAATTGTGAGTTACGGGGTACAATATTTTGACTGACTTTACTGCAATGAGAAAAATACACAGGAAAAAATGTGTTTCTTCCTTATCAATCTGTTGGTTTGTCAGCAGACCATGTCAGTCTAGGAACGACTGGATTCTTGTATAGATGTTGGTTGGCAGCACACATGGCGAGGAGTATGTATTCCTGGGAGAAACTTGACATGTCGTGTAAGTCTTAGTTGACAAAGTAGATATCTGTCTTCAGCCGGGAGGTCTGTCTAGACCAGCGGTCGGCAACCTGCGGCTCGAGAACCACATGCGGCTCTTTGGATGTGAAGCTGTGTGTAGTACTCAACAACAACAAAAAGGCTTTTATTAGGGCCCATTGCCCTGTATGGATTCGCCATACTTCAACAAAATAATACAGTAATTTTTTCTCCCTTTCCCCATGTGCACATGTGCCTTTGTTTGAAAAGGGATTTATTTACACATCTGTTCTAAAACCTTCCTCACTACCTCTTTTGTGTATGAATCTATTGCGTGTAGTACTCACATAAATAAAAACTTCATTTATACGAGTTCTATTTATTGTTGGTAAGAAACTATTTTGTGGCTCTTTAAAAACTTTGAAATTTTGTAAATTGTAACTTTTGACTCTTCCGATTCAAAAGGTTGCCGACCCTAGTTCTAGATGAGTCATTCGTGTTCCTTCAAGACCACAGTACCAATGATACTAGATGATATTCCTTCAAGTTCTGATTATCTGTTTTTGCTAGTTGTTTGTAGCATCATTTGGGTACGTTTACGTCTTTGGGATTTCTTCGGAAGGAGAGGATGCTCCTTGTTTTGTCAGCGCATCAGCTCTCTCATCAATGCCTATAAAATAAGGGCATGAAGTGGTGAAAGCTCCTAGAGGATTCAGGGCGGTATAATCTCTAGACCCCTCTACCATGGCTGGTTGACTCATATAGTATGTCCGCATTTATTAAGGAAGACAGATCTAAGGGAACTATGCATATACGTTTTAGGATTGCTTAAATATATAAGTAGATAAAACAAATAAATAACCTTTGTCGTTAGAATCGACGCAAAATCTATGCGGCATCAATCATCTCTGCAATCTAGCAGAATTGAAGCATTGACAGCACTAGATTATGTAAATTCAGAACGCCGTAGTTCTGAGCAAGATTACAGAGCTGGCCATTAGATGGCGCAGTGCTTTCTTTTTAAAATTTAACGGGGGAGGTGTCCTTTCATTTTTTGAGATATTGATCTATTTCCGGCAATATTTCCACTTACTATAATATGCCTTTTAATCACACTATATGGAAATAAGTAGATATGGTATCTGGTCTATTCACCTGCTGATTGGTTCTCTACTGTTACATGACGATGAGAATAGAGGTTAGGAAAGTGAGCGTGTTGGTTAGCTTAGCTCAGTGGTTCCAAACATCGAGGTGTTAAATAAACAACCGGGAGCTCGAATTTCGCAAAATCCTTCTTTGATGCTGGTACTATTTGGGGATGTACTATAGTGACATGTGGCTAGGTTGGTCTGTTTCTGGCATATGTTTAACTATGTCATGGCCCCTGATATCTGGTCCATAAGACAGTGTCTCGCCCACATGTGAGGCGGCATTACAGGCGTTGGTTTCTCTCCGGGGAGAATTCAAAATCAATGCTTCATATTTTAAAATCGATACTTTTTTTAATAAGGAGACACGTTGTGTACTGTCGTGAATAGAATAGTGTATTATTACTTGACCAACGTGGATTGGAAACCTACGGTCTAGTATCGGGCCACATTAGCGACGAGAAATCTCGAGAATGGTTCAACTGTGTCGATGTAGTAAATGTCACCATTGCAGAATGGAGACAGCAGGAGATCCTGATAATACAACGAATAAATAATCCTTAATGTCACAATAATTCAGATCCAACAAAAGACGAGGAAAAGTCGAATATGCGACATAAACGCTGAGAGAAGAATAACAAAAACAATCACAAGACTCAGAATGAAATATTATAAAGGAGGAATGACAATACATCCAGATGGCACAAGAACTTACAGGACATGTAACAATTGTCCTGGTGTGGAACTAACACTTACTCACATATTCGCATGCCCAGCAATGGCCGCAGCCTTGCAGAAAATTGACATGGACCCAGAACAGCAGCTTTACACACCCAAAATAGAGGACATTGCGACTGCTGTGATAGAAATGTATGGAGACATCTGAGGCTCTTCATTGGACACGACAACAACAATAATTCATAATTACCATTTAAAATAATTTTTAAAAAACACAACTAGAATGTGGCAAAACAATACAATATTTTAATATTACAAACAGAATAATAGAAAGAACCATCGAGAATCAAGCACGCGATTTTTATATTTACCATAACATTTTGTGCTCGATACAATCGCTGGCTAATTACGCGATGATTGGCTAGCGAACTCAACGCTAATTAGCTGATTGAGATCACGTGGTAGCAGAGAACCAAACAACGAGAAAAAAAAAGCTGGACACCTGCCATTGTATGCTTAAAAAACTTAATTAAGGCGGATACTATTATAGCGAGAAATATGTTTTCTTTGAAAAAGGTAACAGTGCGAATATTTTCCTAAATATCGAAATAAAACTATTTAAAAAGATTGATTCAATTTATTTAATCACAATTAATTATGCAACTTATAGTTGCCGGTTTCACACAAGTACTAAGAGAAGCACCTCTCCCTTAATACTGCATTAGAACTCAAAGGATTTTATTTCAACACTCCACAGCATAGAAGGTTCTGATGAGGATGAGGAATGTGCCAGTACACAAGTCATATTGCTTAATGCATTGATTGAATGCATTTTTAAAGGTATAGATGCCTATTTTGGTACAAGAATGCCATTCTTCAGTAACTTTTATTTTGACCTGAAAATCGGCCTTCTCACTTCACCAGCTTAAACACCTTTTTGTCCAATTCGACCGATTTCATAACTTCTCCTGTTCCTAATGCTCTGATATTGGAGCCGCCCCTATACTGATGAGGGTCATAGCACCGAAACAATGGTATACAGGTTCGCTTCTGTCTGAAATTCTCAAAACTGGTGTTGTAGCTCATTCCTTTTCACCATCATTATGTTCTGTACTGGCCGATGAAACAAAGTGCATTGTTTTGAGGCATTTTAAACGGGAGAGGTGTCTCTTTTGTTAAATTGATTTGTGATTTGATGTTGTTGTTGTTGTTGTGTCCAATGAAGAGCCTCAGATGTATCCATACATCTCTATCACAGCAGTCGCAATGTCCACTATCTTGGGTGCGTGAAGCTGCTGCTCTGGGTCCATGTCAATTTTCTGTTGTTGTTGTTGTCGTGTCCAATGAAAAGCCTCAGATGTCCCCGTGCATCTCTATCACAGCAGTCGCAATGTCCACTATCTTGGGTGTGTGAAGCTGCTGTTCTGGGATTTGATGACAACAACAATAAAAATAATTTTTACATCCTATCACCCGACATGACAAAGTAGAGGTTTGTACCCGGTATGCCAGGGATACCAACAATACGTCATTATAAAAGATACAATTTTTTTTATTTTCCTTTTTTTTACAGACCAATGGTCTTCCTCGATTTTCTTTTTTCTAAATTAAAAAAATTCATATAAATGATTCCTACGCGATATGTCACAATATCCTTTTTATTTTACCTCTAGCATCATTTACAAAACCACGTGATTTCAATATAAAACTGCCGAAACCGCTGGGAGGGTTCACCAATGATGTGCCAAGCCCTCTCAATTGTGTTTTTCCATTGCTGTGAGAATATCAGGACGTAGTTTATTTTTTATTTGAAAATAATTTTATAAATTATCGCCTAACTTTTTTTTAATTACATTTTTCCAATATGGAATAAAGTTAAAGAGATGTGTGTTGAAAAGAAACATTTTAATTTTCAAAAATGGTTTCTTTAGGATCAATTTTATCACCGTTGCAAAGAATATGTAAGACGTTTAGAAGGCTTGGCTTATCAGCGGTGAAAAACTCCCAGTAAGTTTCGCTCATCAAATCTAACAAAACAAACACAGGTATGACCGCTTTTTGGTATACGTGAATACATGTGTATGCAGAATGTTAACAAATATAGAATTCCCACATATCAATATGTTTCAGATATAAAAATAAACATTCTATCAGATGTTTCACAAAGTAATTTCAGTAAACATTTGTATACCTTGTCATGTTTGTCTTTTAACCCTCCGACAGATATATAAATGTATGAAACTAGTTTCTGATTGGCTGCTGGTGAATATAAGTTTCTGATTGGCTACCGGTGAGTATAACAGTTTCTGATTGGCTTATGAGGGCTTTATGACGTCATGGTAAATCGGCTCATTATTTGATGTAGATCCGAAATACCAACAAGAGAATTTCGACTGGGGGTATAGGGATGTGATAAATGGCTGTCAGAGAGATGCGGACAGGATAATCTACCACAGAGAAGATGAAGAGAGGATGTCACTAGGATGCTGTGAAGGACGTGTCACGCCAGAGGCAGGACAGAAGTCAGTAGGTCGCACAACTTCACCTACCTCGTCCTCAACTCCGAGCCACCTGGCGGCAGTGGCTCCCTCTAGCCTTCCTTCCGTCACCTACCTTTTGTTCCGAGCACGTGCTGTCACGGGCATGTGTGGGACATGGTTTTATGGAGCGGCTGGTCTGGAACATGCCGTTTTTATGGAACACACAGCGGGTTTTCTAAGACATGTCGTGGTTTTTCTGAAACTTGAAACAGTTTTCTGGAACGTACAGCGGTTTTTCTGGAACACACAGCGGTTTTTCTGAAACATAAAGCCCCTTTTCTGGAATTTATAGTGGTTTATCTAAGACATTCCGTGGTTTTTATGGAACTTAAAGCGGTTTTCCGGAACGTACAGCGGGTTTTCTAAGACATGCCGTGGTTTTTCTTTATCTTACAGCGGTTTGTCAAGATACAGTGGTTTTTCTGGAACATACAGCGGTTTGTCTGGAACTTGCAGCGGTTTTTCTGGAACATACATCCTAGGAGTAAATATGGCCACCCGGACCTTTCGGTCCTTAAGCCGACTGCGGCTTGTCTGGAACATGCAGCAGGTTTTATGGATCATGCAGCGGCTTTTATGGAACATGCAGCAGGTTTTATGGATCATACAGCGGCTTTTATGGAACATGCAGCAGGTTTTATGGATCATACAGCGGCTTGTATGGAACATGCAGCAGGTTTTATGGATCATACAGCGGCTTTTATGGAACATGCAGCAGGTTTTATGGATCATACAGCGGCTTGTATGGAACATGCAGCAGGTTTTATGGATCATACAGCGGCTTTTATGGAACATGCAGCAGGTTTTATGGATCATACAGCGGCTTCTATGGAACATGCAGCAGGTTTTATGGATCATACAGCGGCTTGTATGGAACATGGCTGGGACATTTCTGGGACTAACAAAGGGTTGTCTGGAACATGAATCCTAGCAAGAAATATGGCCACCCATACCTTTCGGTCCTTAAGCGGTTGCGGCTTGTCTGGAATATGCAGCAGGTTTTATGGATCATACAGCGGCTTGTGTGGAATATGCCGTTTTTCTGGGACTAACAAAGGGTTATATTGAACGTACAGCGGCTTTTCTTGAACACACGCAGCGGTTTGTCTGGTAATCACAGTGGTTTTTCTAAGACATTCCGTAGTTTTTATGGAACGTAAAGGGGTTTTCTGGAACATACGGCGGTTTTTCTAGAAAATGCAGCGGTTTGTCTAGAACTTACAGCAGTTTTTCTAAGACATACTGTGGTTTTTTATTTAACATACAACGGTTTTTCTGGAAAATACAGCGGTTTTTTTTTTTCTGAAAAATACAGCGGTTTGTCTGGAACATAAAGTGGTTTGTCAGGAACATACAGAGGTTTGTCTGGAACAAACAGTCGTTTTTCTGGAACTTATAGGGGTTTTTCTAAGACATGCCGTGGTTTTTCTGGAGAATACAGTGGTTTGCTTGGAATTTAAAGTGGTTTGTCTGGAACATACAGCGGTTTGTCTGGAACAAACAGTGGTTTTTCTGGAACTTATAGGGGGTTTTCTAAGACATGCCGTGATTTTTCTGGAGAATACAGTGGTTTGCTTGGAACTTAAAGTGGTTTGTCTGGAACATACAGCGGTTTGTCTGGAACATACAGCGGTTTGTCTGGAACAAACAGTGGTTTTTCTGGAACTTATAGGGGGTTTTCTAAGACATGCCGTGGTTTTTCTGGAGAATAAGTAGTTTGCTTGGAACTTAAAGTGGCTTGTCTGGAACATACAGCGGTTTGTCTGGAACAAACAGCGGTTTTTCTGGAACTTATAAGGGTTTTTCTAAGACATGCCGTGGTTTTTCTGGAGAATAAGTGGTTTGCTTGGAACTTAAAGCGGCTTGTCTGGAACATACAGCGGTTTGTCTGGAACAAACAGCGGTTTTTCTGGAACTTATAGGGGTTTTTCTAAGACATGCTGTGGTTTTTATTGAACTTAGAACGGTTTTCTGGAACATAAAGTGGTTTGTCTGGAACATACAGCGGTTAGGCTGGAACAAACAGCGGTTTTTCTGGAACTTATAAGGGTTTTTCTAACACATGCCGTGGTTTTTATGGAGAATAAGTGGTTAGCTTGGAACTTAAAGCGGCTTGTCTGGAACTTAAAGCGGTTTGTCTGGAACAAACAGTGGTTTTTCTGGAACTTATAGGGGTTTTTCTAAGACATGTCGTGATTTTTTCTGAAGAATAAGTGGTTTGCTTGGAACTTAAAGCGGCTTGTCTGGAACTTACAGCGGTTTGTCTGTAACAAACAGCGGTTTTTCTGGAACTTATAGGGTTTTTTTTATGACATGCCGTGGTTTTTCTGGAGAATAAGTGGTTTGCTTGGAACTTAAAGCGGCTTGTCTGGTACTTACAGCGGTTTGTCTGGAACAAACAGCGGTTTTTCTGGAACTTATAGGGGTTTTTCTATGACATGCCGTGGTTTTTCTGGAGAATAAGTGGTTTGCTTGGAACTTAAAGCGGCTTGTCTGGAACTTACAGCGGTTTGTCTGGAGCAAATAGCGGTTTTTCTGGAACTTATGGGGGTTCTTCTAAGACATGCCGTGATTTTTCTGGAGAATAAGTGGTTTGCTTGGAACTTAAAGCGGCTTGTCTGGAACTTACAGCGGTTTGTCTGGAACAAACAGTGGTTTTTCTGGAACTTATAGGGGTTCTTCTAAGACATGCCCTGGTTTTTCTGGAGAATACAGTGGTTTGCTTGAAACTTAAAGCGGCTTTTCTGGAACTTACAGCGGTGTGTGTAGGACATGCTGTAGTTTTTTCTGGAGCATACAGAGGTTTAAAATATAGAACAAAAGTGAAATTGTATTTGAATCAGGTGGATAATTAAGAAAAAGGCATCTCCTTATCGTGAAACTAAAAGTTACTGATGATTTGCCCCATCTATCGGAATAAATATCAACTAATCATTGAATTTTATCATTTCAGATTTGGTCAAATTACCTTTCTTGATTAATCAAGATCAGAAGATATATTTTTCTTAATTATATCCACCTGATCCAAGTACAATTTCATTTTTGGTATATTTTTCACATTGTTTGATGTTCTTCCACCTTTCCTGCTAAAATACTTGTTTCTCATGGTTTTCATGATGCCCCAAAGACCAGTATTTTTTTTTTGGTTGTTGAGGTACAGCTTTCACCACGCTGATTGCCAACAGACCGAAACGCATACGTGGTTAGCTTTTTTTTCTTGATTAATCAAGAATGGGTATTTGGTCAATTCTGGAATAATTTAAAATTAACGATTAGTTGATATTTATTCCAACAGATGACGCAAGACATCAGCAACTTTTAGTTTCACGATAAGAAGATGCCTTTTTCTTAATACAACGGTTTTTATGGATAGAGTCATAGTTCACCTAGAATATACAATGGTTGGCCATGAACGCAAAACTTCTTGATCATATTAAAATGCTTCTCTGTAAAGAAAAAAAAAAGAAATGAATTCCGAAAGTCCCTCTCGAATTATCTTAAGTGAAAAGAAAGAATAGCGAAAATATATTTTTATTCTTTATTTTAATGTCTTTATTTAAAATCTAAAAAGAATAAAATTGCAAACTTGATACGTGATATTTTGATAGTGTTTGTCATAATAACACAAAATGGTAAATGACCTTATTAACAAATTTATTTTTAGTTCCCTACGTTTCAGTGACTCGATGTTACTCTCCTAAGGCCAATGATTATTTTGAATCCTGTTTTCTACTTATTGAAACGAAAAATGTATACAGGTATCTATATAATATACTAGCGGATGTACCCGGCTTCGCCCAGGTTTTTCTCGAGGGAATGTTTGTAGTCTAGTAATAAGAAAATATACTACACTTAAAAACTATCAGAGAAAAGAGAAACCACGGAAGGTGAACAGAAAAATGCTTACAATGGATGTTATGTTTACGATATCAAGTTAAATAAAAACAAAGATAAAATTTGCATATGTTGGTCACTATAAATTTGTATATTTGTTAGGCGAAATTAGAAACATGATAAAACAATTGGGTATTTAAAAACAAATGTAGAAATAAAAGTTGAAGTATAATAAACAATGTTAAAGATTAGTTTTAATTATTAATCAAGATTGTGTGTGAATATGTGAGAAAGATGTAATATCTTTGTTGTTTTCTTGGCCGACTGTTTTACATATGGTGTTATCTTAAAATTGCTTGTTTTGAATATTTTTTAGATTGAGATTATTAGCTAGTATGTAAAAAAATTAACTCTGTTGAAATTTAATTTTGTATTTATATATAAATAAAATTAACTCTGTTGATTTTTTTGTATTTAATCGATAACAGCGAAGTTACGCATGTTAAAGTTAGGAAATATATTTTGATGTTAAGCAAAACCTGCTCCATCTCGTTTTACATAAATGTTGAAAATTTGGTTGAAATTGATGCATTGTAACGAAAGTTTTTAGTGATGTCACTTATGAAATTTCCATTTTATTAATATAGATAATCTATATAATAGGGGGTTCAATCATTCCACTGAGTAAAATGACATCGTGAGACACTGAAACATCGGGAGTTAAATAAATGTAGACATACCAATCAAACACTTACAACCAACAAATAACTCTTAAAATTGTAAATAGGAAGGATTATAAAGAAAAAATGAAAGATTCACATTTTATGAGGTTTAGTTGGCCATGTCATCTCAGTTCGTCATGTGTGACTCAAGCGATTATATCGAATGTATCTATGGCGCCAGTGGCAACAGCCGACTTGTGATCCTAAGATATCATTATATACACCTTTGTTATAAAGTTTCTTATAAACTCGCAATCGAAAATCAATCATAAGTTTTTCTTTTTATTTAAGCATATAAGCAAGTTTTCGAACAAAGTTCCTTTTCAACGGGCTTATCCTAACGTATGACGAGGGAAAATGAAACAATGTGTTCTGTGTGTTTTGTGTGTGATATGTGTTGTGTGTTGTTGTATTGTGACAATTGACAATTAAAAAATATTTATTGTCATCTTAGACAATATTACATTTCAAAGGCAATGAGAGAGAAAGAAGAAAAGAATATATACATGAAAAAAAAAAAAGAAATATAATACATGTATGATACATATTTTACAAGGGGGGTGATAGAAGAAAACCTCGACGCTGGAGGGTCCTGGACCAGGCGATGAGCGGGTCCTCCACCGCTTCTCCGAGCCCAACCTGGACAAAGTAGCGATAGATTCGCAACTTTGCCGACGCCAGGATGGAAAGGGCGTCGTCCTCAAGGCCGGACCCACCGAAGATCCAAGCCTGCAGGTCAGGGGGCCGCCCTATGATGTTGAAGGCCTCTCTGATGAGAGGCCTGATGGAACGGCAGCACCATTAACGGTGGCCGAGGGAGCGGTCGATGGACCCGCAGGCAGGACAGGAGGGGCCGACCGAGGCAGGATGGGCCGGATGGGGCAAGGCGTGGAGGGCCAACTTGAGGGCCGCGTCGGCCTCGTGGCCCGAGTAGGCGCAGCGCCGCAGCGAGGCCCAGTCGATCCTGGATGGTGGATTGATGATGGGCGTCCATCTCTCCAGGAATCTGGAGATGGGCGTGGCGGCGAAGCGCGGACGATCCAGGGCCCGTCGGGCTGAGCGGGTCGTGAGGCCGTTGAGGAACGGCGTAGCCGTCCCCCGCAGCACCACGGCCGCAGCTAAGGAGCTAGATGAGGGCGTAGACTCCGCCCCGAAGCCCACGGCGTTCTCGGAGGTCAGCCTCCGGCAGAAGGCGCCCAGGGCCGCGGCGTCAGCCAGGGCCGAGCGCGTTGGGCGGGCGATGAGATTTTCCTCCACGATGAGATCCCGGACTCGGGCTCCGCGCCAGCGGGCGGGGGCCAGGAGGTCGGGAGGGCGGAGGAACCGGCAGCCGCCGATGATGGGGAGGTCCAGCAGCTGAGCCGAGGGGAGCGCCCGGTGGTTGAGGCTCAAGATGTTGGAGGCCTCCTCCCAGAGCTTCAGCAGCCGTAGACGGCGGGGCTGGAGACGGGTGCCGTCTGGTGGAGGGTGGATCCAGGCCTCACCGCTTTCTACCAGCCAGCTGAAAAGCATTTCTGCCTCCGCAGAGCGCGACCTGCACCCCCTTGAGGCAGGCGAGCTGGAGCTGGGTCGCGAGGTCGTGGAGGCCGAGGCCTCCGATGGTGACCGGCCTCGCTATGACGTTGGCGAGAAGCCACGCCGTGTGGTCTGGCCCCCAGACGAACCTCGCCAGTCGGGCCTGCAGCTTGGCGATGGTCGGGGGTGATGGGAGGTATCCATGCAGGTGGTGCTGGATCGTGGACCCCACCAGCGTGTTCGCCGCTCTTGCTCGTCCGACGAGGGAGAGGCCGCGGGTGAAGGGCGTCCATCTGCGGCACGCAGTCTCCAGGAGGGCCAGGAGATGCTGCTCCCGGTGGGCGACGGTGCTCCTGGGGGTGATGTCGAGCCCGAGGATCCTGATGGAGGTGGTCGACCAGGAGGCGCCGAGAGGGGAGTCGCCGCGGTTGCGCCAGGCGCCGCACCAGAGGCCAGCGCTCTTCCAGAGGTTCACGCCAACCCCGGAGGCCTGCTTGTACTCCTCGAAGACGGTCGCCACCCGTTCGAAGTCTCCGTCGCGATGGAATAGGAGGACGATGTCGTCGGCGTAGGCGATGACGTTGCCCACGCCGAGGTTCAACTCCAGGCGACGTAGCAGCGGCCCCGTGGCGATGCTGAAGAGTGCGGCACTCACGGCGCAACCCTGTCTTAGGCCGTTGAGGAGGGGGAAGGCGGTGGTGTAGAAGCCTCCGGCCCGGATGGTGGCGTCCGCACCGGCGTAGAGGATGTTAATCCAGGTCCTGAAGGCCGGCGGGAGGCAGAGGGACGTCAGCAGGTACTCCAGGAAGCCGCGGTCTAGTGAGTCAAAGGCGGACTCCAGGTCTACGCCCATGACGGCCAGCGGCGAGCCCAGGGCGGTGGCCTCCTCGACGGCGTCCGTCACCATGGCGATGTTCCATGACGGGGACCTCCTGGGGACGGCGTAGGTCTGGCATTCCGGGACAAGGGTCCGCAGGTGGGGCTTGAGGCGCCGGTGAAGGATGGCGGCCAGTACCCTGTAGTCGGCCGAGGGCAGCGTGACGGGCCTGTAGCCATCAAGGCCGCGACCTCCGCGGGCCTTGGGCACAAGGCAAATGGAGCTGCGCCGCGTCGACGGAGGCAGGGCACCGCGGAGCCGTGATGCCGCGAACACCCGGGCCAGAGCTTCCGCGAAGAAGTCCCCGTTAAGGGCGACGAGAAGCTCGCACGGCAAGCCGTCCCAGCCGGGGGCCTTTCCGCGAGGGAGGTGCTCGATGGCGTGGGCGATCTCGCTGGGGCTGATGTCTGGCCGGTGGAGCGGGTCCTCCTCACTCAGCTCGCGGGTGGTGGTGGTGGGCGCGCTGCTGGCGATGAAGGCAGCTCCCGCAGCTGGATGGCTGGTGGGACGGGCGAAGCGGGGCTGGAAGGTCGCGAACGCCCTCCGCCGAAGCTCTGGGCCCTCAATAACATTTTCCTCCTCGTCCCTGATGACGCTGACTGGGCGACGGAGGCGGATGGCGCGGGCCAGGTCCGGCAGCGATGGGTAGTCTGCCCGGATGGAGGAGGCCTCGAGCTGCGCCGCGATGTAACGTCTCGCCCTGTAGACGTAGCTGTCGCTGGCAGCGTGGCGCGGGTCGTGCAGGGATCTGGCCTCCGCCAGCAGCCCCGCCTTGATGGTGGTCCACCTATCCCAAAAGGTCCCGTCGTCGTCATCGTGCGCTGTGTCTTCCTCCAACTCCCGGATGTAGCCAGCCAGATGTTCGAGAGAAAGGCCCGAGCGGAGCATCGCGGCCAAGCGAGGCTGAGTGGGGGAGGAGACGGCGGTGGTGGGCGGACCCACCTGGAGCAGCACGAGGCGGTGGTCCGAGAGGTGGTAGTGGCTGGTCGCGTAGATGGACACGCGATCCAGGACTCCAGCAGGGACGAGGATACGGTCCAGGCGGCTGGATTCGACTTGGTCGCCGTGCCTGGCGACTCTGGTGGGCAGGTGGGCGGCGTCGAACTGGGTGGCCACGTCGACCAGCGCGGCCAGGTCCAGAAGAGCGGCGAGGGCATCAGACGATGATGATGATGAGGGCCCCCCGATCCCTGATGTTAAAATCGCCGATGATCCAGCAGGCCCCCTCCTCCTCCTGTGCCGCTGTCGCCGCCAGGAGCTCCAGTTGCCGGTTTATCTCCCGGGGTTCATGCGCCAGATGAACGGCGATGGCCGTCATCTCCTCGCCGTGGACATCTATGGTTGCCAAGGCGATGTGGCCCGGCCACAGGACGCGCTGTTGTATCACGGCTACGCCTGGCCCGAAGACGCAGGCGAGTCCGGATCCCGAGATGGCTACGGGATGGGCCAATACAACAGCGTTGTAGCCGAGACAGAGGTCTTGGCCGCTGCCCAGATGAAATGCGTTTGTCTCCTGGACAAACGCGATGTCCACGTGATGTTGCCTGAGGAGATGACAAAGGGCAAGGCTCCTCCCCCGAGTGGCGAGCCCTCGCGCGTTGATGGTGGCGACGCGGTGGTTCATTGGCGCTGTAGGTCACGCAGCACCCTCCTGGTCTTCTGGAGGGTCTTGCGGATGGTGGAGTTGGAGTCTGGGCACGAGGCCCTGAAGGTTTCGTGCAACTCGTCGAGGGTGGCAACCTGTGCCTCTGTCAGCGTGGGCGCTAGCCTCGTCATGGTGGTTTCAGAGGTGAGGAGCTGCTGTGCTTCCTTGCAGTTTAGGCCGGGCAGCTTGTCCCAGTCGATGGAAAGGGTGGGGTTGTCCTCGATGTGCTTCAGCAGCTGTTTGAGTGCGGATATTCCCCGGGCAGGCGTGGAGGGAGGTGAGGTCATCTTCTCCACCGACATCTCGTGGTCGAGCGAAGGGATGCCAGGCTCGAGGGGCCGCGGGGCAGCCAGGGGAGCAGGGAGGGCGGCAGGGGCGGGCTGGGCGAGATCCATCGGTTCGGCAGGATGTGGCGCCGAGGGGATCGCCGGAGCCTCGGTTGTTGTCTTCGCCGGTTGGACAGGGGACGCCGGTGTTGCGGTCGCAGGTGCCGGCTTCCTTGGCTGCTGAGGAGGAGGAGGGGGGGGGGTTGGCCTTGCGTCGGTGGGAGACGCTGCTTGCCTGGGGCTGCCGTTCCCTTGTCTGGCGAGCGCTGGGCAGTTGGCTCTGCGGTGGCCCTGTTTCCCGCATTTTGAGCACTTGATTCCAAAGGAGAGGAAGGCCGACAGGGTGTCTCCCTTGGACTGGATGGTCAGTCGGGTGGGCAGCGTCTCCAGCCTTACACCCTCGCGGAGTAGGATGAACGCCTCCCGGCGGCCGTCGGTGAAGGTGAACTCCCCCATTTTGACCAGGATGGGGGCGATGGAGGTGACCTTCCCGAATTGGCCCAGGGTGTTCACGTTGGTGCTATCCTCCACAAAGCCGGGCAGGTTGGCCACGACTATACGCTCCGCCCTCTTGCGGAAGGGGAAGACCTTGAGGGACGTACCTTCGATTTCCAGGCCGTCCGCGACCAGACGGTTCGCGAGATCTTTGTTCGCGAGACCCACGATGTAGTGGCCGTTCATTCGATTGAACTGCGTGATGCTTTTTGGCCCCCCGAGTAGCGTGCTCATTGCCTTGAGGTAGGAGTAGTCCGGGATGTTTGGGCATAGCTCCACGAAGACGTAGTTCTCGTGGTTGGTAGTGGCCTGCCTCGCCCTGGCGTCGGCGATGTTGGCGCGTGTCGCCTTGATCTCCTGAGCCGCGGCGCCTCTTCTTGCCCTTCACGACTGTGTAGCCGTCGTTGGCGTCCACCTCCGCCATCTCGCTGTCGGCCCAGTTGAGCGAGGCCGGGCTAGCTGGAGTTGCGCTGGTCGTAGCAGCAGTCTTCGGCGCCGTGACGTCACCACGCGCGGCGGCCAGATTTACATGCTTAGCGCCTTCCGGCGGATTTGCATATTTTTGAAATTCAGAAGAATTTTCCTTAGATTTGTTCTCAATTCCGTTTTTCAGGGATATCTCCTCACCTGGTTGAGACAGGATGCTGGGCCTTTCAGGCACTTGTTCAGCAGAGCCTAGGCTACCTTTCGGTACCGAATTCGGCATATTAATCGACATCCATACGCACTCCAGAGGCGAAAACGGCGGAGCTCGCAAAAGCGTGGCCGCACGCCCGAGTGTGTGTTGTGTGTGATGTGTGTTAAGTTTATTGTGCAATAAATTGATGAGGAGGGAGAAATCTTTCGAAATAAAGTCGAGAAATACTTGTTTTTCTTTCTTTCATAGATCCAGATACGTCCTTTTTTATATGAATATATTCAAAGGATCGCTTTTTGACTCAAATTATTGGTTTTTGTTTTCTATCACGTATTACTGGCGAATTTCTGATGCCTAAAATGTCTGAACAGCGAAATGCAATGTAATCTGTGTACAAAATTGAATTCATATTACAGAAACATTATGAATGCTTCGAAAGGCATTCGGCGAGGCATGCCTAAATAAAAGCGTTGTTTATGTATGGTATAACCGCTTTAAAAGTAGAACAAACACGAGAGAGAAGCTCAATCCAAGGTGATCCAAAAGTCGAAAGACCTATAGAAAAGAAAACAGAAAAACCAACCAAATGGTCGAAAATCGAAAGCTAGGCTTACAGTAATTTTGTGAAATAACAGGTTTTCGATATGATTAGTTCATTTCATTATTCAAGACAATCTACAAATTGTAAAGAAGTTCTCCAAATTTGTCCATAGACATATCACTCTATAACAGAAATAGTGACGCCGAGAAACATATGAGACCACGCTTGAAATGATTGCAGATAATAATAAGTGGTTCAGGAAAGTGATAACGGAGGATGAGACATTAGTTTATGGTTATGACCCGGAAACCAGAGACTCATAAAAAGAATGGTGCTGTAAAGAAGAACTAAAATTAAAGTAAACTCGCGGCTCAAACCCCAAACTTAAGATTCTGTTCGCAATATTCTTTAATCATAAAGGATTGGTCTACCATTATTTTGATCTTGATAGACAAACCATACGCTAGCATGACTGTACCTATGTTTACAGCGGGAAGCCATAAAGAGAAAACAACCAGAAAAATTAGATTCTCAGGGTTGGGTTCTCCACCGCGACAACGTCAGACCTCACACAGCTGTTGCATTCTGGAATTATTTGCCAAGAACAAAGTTCTTATATTTAATAAGGCCCCATACTCGCCATATCTAACCCCAAATGACATTTTCCTATACAGTAAATTGTCTCCTAAATGGGAGCGATTTGCGTCACGAGAAGAGATAATAGAAAAATCGTCGAAGTTCTCTCTCAGAAACTTGAAAGAAGGCCAATATAAAGAAATCTATCAAAATTGGGAAGCCAGGTGGGATAGGTACCTATATTCGGAAGAGGAGAATATTTCGCGAATTAATAATAAAAATATTATTACCATCTTGTATTATTTTTATTTCCAAAAATTCCGGGAATTTATAGAAATTGTGCCATTTAATATTTAGCGTAGTCTATAATTCAAACTTGATTTATTGGTGCACTATCTGTGCCAAGAAACATATGCTATTTTTAACGCAGATGTTACTCTTTAAAATAAATCAATTTTCTATACTGCCATTACTCCAATCATAAAAATATATTGAGAGGGTCTGCTCATTTTAGCTCCCAGCGGTTTCATCAGTTTAAACTACCGCTGGGAGGGTTCACTATTCATGACAGAGAGAAAGAACCAGTCCCTGTCAATATATTTTATATCATTGCAGTAAGGAAAGTATAAAATTGAAATATTCAGAAACGTTCGTGCTAAATTTCTTAAAATAGTCTATATCTGCGATATGCCGCAGCCCAGGTGATTTCTTGTCAGGATTTTCTTCTGCCCTGAATCATCGTGAAGGTGTTGTACACAGAGTATATAGGAATAAAATTACTCACTAAGGAAGACCTTAGTACAGATGTCTCTAAGAAGTTGACAGCTTGTAAAAAGTGTCAATTCAATCCAAGAAGCGGGATGGTACAAACATGGCACCGCTTTAATTAAGTTTCAAATGGGGACTATACAATCAGTGTAATCGATTAGAGATACGTTTTAAAAAACACTTACCTGAAAGTAATTTTAACAGAATTCACTGCAGTTTATTCGCCTTTTTGGAGGAAAGACAGCGCAGCTTATGCCATATTTTGCAGCTCTGGCACAGCGATTTAGCGTTTATTTCACAAGTTCTAGATGTTGCAGTCCTATGACAGAAGTTAGAACCGCGGCGCAGCAGCAGAAGTTTCCATGAAGTCTATATATACGACTAGATGTTGAAGCTTTGATGTCACCCAAGAAGCTTGTCAAAAGACAATATTTCAGGGATTGCGCTGAGTAATAAATATTCGTGGGGGTTGTTCCTATGGCCAGAAGTTGTATCCTTGGAGCTTCATTAAGAATTTCTATGTAGCATATGTCAAGGGCCAGATCTTGCAGCCTTGACGCCGCCCAGTAGACCTCAAGATCCATATTTTGCAACTTTGACGTTGTGATACAGCGCTCTAATCGACCTATGACAAGTGCCAGATGTTGCATCCATGGTGCCGCTAAAGATTTTTTCATTCCGCCTATTCCGAGGGCCAGATATTTCAACCATAGAGTTTGTCAAATTGTTTCCATGGGACTCAGACATTGACCAGATCTTGAAATCCTGACGCCGCCCAAAGGTACCATGGGGTTATGCAGAGCCAGAATTTGCGGTTCTGGCTACACCTAAGCGATTTTCGTAGAGTCCATGCCAAATATTTCAGCCCAAGCGCCAATAAAGACGTTTCCTCATGACCTTTGTGTAGAGCTCGACGTTGTATACTTGGCGGCCCAATAGAGTTCTATGCCATGGGCCAATTCTTAAAGACCTAGTCCACCTATGCAACAAGAAAACTTTAAAACTTGTTATTGATATCAAACACGGCCTTTTTATCAATAGAAAATGCCTATTATACCATGAGAGAATGTTAAAATAGCACGATATTTTTATCAGGAAATTGATGTAATGACATTTCGTTTGACAGATTCTTCTGGCAGTCAAAGCTTCAGTCGAACATATTTTTCAAATTCGATCGCCCAGATAGTTTGATTGGTTTGTAAAATTGCAAGATTTGGTACAATATAGCGCTGGAAGAACGGTAGAAAGTTGTTTTATTTAAAAAAAAACTTGCGTAATATATTTATTCCTTGTACACAGCGCGGTATTGTCTTATGCTCTCAATATATCCTGATTAAAATAGGAAGAGGTTCAATAATATTAGGCTTGGTAGTCGTGAATCATATATTTATCTGCACATTGAACTTCATATAATTCCATATATAGAGAGAATTATTATTGTTTCTCTGAGTTGACACAATTTTCCCAACTTTTCACCTTAGAATCATGATTAGCACAGCCATTTTGACAGACTAGAGGGTAATCAAAATTCATCTTCAAATCAGTTTAATTCTTTAGGTTTTGCCTGTTTCTTAAATCGGGTGTCTTGTATTTTCTTAATTTCGACCAATCATAGTTCAGCGCATTTTGGATGAAATAAAATTTCTATATTGGAAAACATAGCTCAAGGCGATATTGGCATCAATTTGAATTTTGCATATCATCTAAAGTAGAAATCAGATTTATCAAAATCTTCTTTTTAAAAGGTCTCCTCTTTGTCGCAACTTTGAAACTTGGCTTCAAGAAGGCATTTCTTTGTGATATTTATGAATATGCACAAATTGCATGCAATACTTTAGGAAATAAGAGAAGATCAAGCATATATATCGTAATTCAATCATCTCAAAATAATCATTAACAAAATGTATTAATTGTTGTCACTATGGGGATCTACACTCATGGTCAAAACTTAAGAAAATAGAAAGTCTTTGATGTCGACAGTCGTCTTTTTTTTTAGGAAAGAGAGGCTATTTTGTTCACACTTGGTCATCTCGTGTGTCTTCAATAAAGGTCACTGTATATTAAGCATATTTCCGAGTTATTGTCTGAATCCCGATGCTAAAAGGTACAACTTCTTTAAGTTTTGTCCATCAGTGTATATTTGAGTAAAAAGTATATGAATACATTATGAATAAATAAATAAATAATATACAATATATGCACAATTGAATTTTTAGACTTGAACACGTAAATTATTATAGGAAATATATGTTATTTTAACGCGTGTATGTTTATTTTTAAATATGTTTAAATGTGAAATTTCTTCTGTCCTTATTGTAAGGATAAATATAATAATTATTTGTTATCATATTCCACTAAGGGCAGTAGAAAATTATTTTATTTAAAAAGAAACCTACGCGTTGAAAATAGTTTATATTTCCGATAACAGATGGCGCGCTGATGCATCGTGTTTAGATTCTACTAAAGTTATGTACAGGGTGATCCAAAAGTCCCGCACTATTTCAAAAATTAATAACTCAACGAATATTTGCACTAGAGCAATGCGTTAAACACCATTGTGTTCAGGATGCAATGGGAAATTTTATGGCAAAAATGATAAATTCGAAATTGATTTTAGTTACAATTTTATTCGCTAGATGGCGCTCTACCAGAATCAGAGATTCAGCGGCC
Source organism: Cordylochernes scorpioides (assembly GCA_030710605.1). Lineage (NCBI taxonomy): Eukaryota > Metazoa > Arthropoda > Arachnida > Pseudoscorpiones > Chernetidae > Cordylochernes > Cordylochernes scorpioides. The sequence goes on along the minus strand of CP092865.1, from coordinate 26,972,324 downwards.
AAATTGTTTACTAAATTGAAAAATATAACTGATCGACACGTATTTTTCCTTTTTGAATACCAGGAAAGAACCCTAATAATATCAAATGATAAATTAATAAAACACCATTTCGCTAAAAGTAGAAGAATTGGTTGGCGATTTTTAAATACAATTTGAGATATGTAAAATAGGTAAATGCAAATTAAAACATGTAACAAAAAATATTTATATTTTAGATGGGGTTTTGTGAAATAGATTGAATGTTTGGAAAACACTGCTGATATCAATACACGATTTTTTTAAATGTTAATATAATACCAAAAATTATGATGGCACTATTAATAGGATTTCTTGCTATAAGAAATGTGTAGTTTCTTGACTGAGTGGCGACCCTTGACTATTTAACTGGATATTTGTCATGATC